>JANBPO010002734.1:1200000-1533121 GCA_024336825.1 Amorphophallus titanum
TACACCGCCGACACTTCAAGAATTGGGCCAACCTGGGACCCAGAACAACTTGCCGTGTCCCACGACACCTTATAGAGAAGTGGGAATCATTATTGATCACCTCATCAATGGCACAACGTCGATGACTTCAAATGTTGAATCCTAGAGCCACTTGCCATCTCACATGGCTCTTCACCAAGACACAAGAATCATCCCTGAGTACTAGACAAGCGGCAACATCATGCTAACATCTCAGTTGCCTAGCCAACCCGAGATTCACAGCCACCCATCGTGTCACACGGTCCATGATAAAGGGGTAGGGAACAATTCCCAACACACCTTTTACCAGTGACTTGACACCTGCGACTCCAGCAGCAAGTTGCATTTGGACTTCAGAGTCACTAATAGGTACCAGCCAGGTCGCAGTCATCCAGCAGGGTGCGATCATCTTTGAACGTGGCCACCCTAGTTGTCGCATTCAAAACGCGGCATCTGGGTTGACTGCGTTCAAGACAGAGCCCTGATAGACAACAAGCTTGCCTATTCTAGGTCCAGTTTGAAGTGGTCCCTCTTCTCTCTCTTCATCCAGCCTGCCTAAACCCCCAGGCGAGACCCACACCTCCCCATCCATGTGAGTCCAGTTCATGTGTCAACGTAATACGGCGCTCTGGGCAGGGTCGCCCTTTTACTGAGGTTCTGAAAATGCAACAGAAATCCCCTAAAACCAATATTAAGACCTATATGTATGCTCATGATCTGAATTTATTAGATTGGGCTTGGTACTTGAGAACACCTACCTGTTTACTCGATTTTTGATGATAGATCGTGAAGAACGGAGAGAATTAAGGCCAAGTAGTAGATAACACCCGTAACAGCAGCGAGCAATGCAGAGAAAAAGGAAGAAGTAGAAGCAGATGTCCTTCTTCTCGGTACTAACAGTAGCAGAGGAAGAAGATCAGTAAGACTTCTTCAGTGGAGTAGCCGATTTGGAGAGAGAAGCGACAGGCTTCTGCAATGGTAGGAAGAAGCAGAGATGCTTCCTCACACAGCAGATGATAACTTCAGCGTCAACAGAGGTAGAAGGAGAAGAACAACCCTCCTTGCGGATACAGCAAGAGAAGAGGAAGATGATGGAAGCAGAGGTTATCGTCGATGTAGAGAACCCAAAGGCAGTAACCTCCAAAGGGTTCTTGAAGGGTTAATAGGGTTTGAGTTCTAACAGGAAGTAAGTAAGAATCCTATTGAAACCAAAACTTTCTACGTATCCATCCTTCCGGATCAAGACCTTCCCGAACAGTATCCTCCTTTCGTGTTAGAACAAAACACAGTTAGCCAGTTTCCCTTTATAATCCTGAAGGGATGCAGCACCTAGGTAAGGGGAGCCCTCTAGAGAAATGGCACCATCATGAGGGGCGTCGTTCACTATTTACAAACACACTCGTTGAGTGTTTACAACTTTGGAAAATAGCACCCATGTTGGAGGGCTTTGTTTCGTAAAATGGTACCCTATCAAAGGGCACCCTTTCCCTTGGCCCTTTGGGTTTAAGTGTTAGGCCCATTTGTGTATGTGGTGTTGTATATGTGGTCTAGGCCTTGGCTAATTTGTTTGGTTTTAATCTATTTAGGAACTTAAATTCCTCTGATTTATCAGGGTTGCTACACCCTCCCCCACTTAAAGGAACTTGGTCCCCAAATTCAATCGTATTTAATCACGGAGGGTGCAAAGTTCATACCATTCAAAATAAATCTGGGAATCTCTTCTTCATGGATTCTTCAGTCTCCCATGTAACTTCTTATTCCGAGCATTTGCTCCATTGAATCTTGACCATGTGGATTGTCTTGTTCCTTAGTGCACGTACCTCCTGATCAAGGATCTTTAAAGACTTTTGCTCATATGTAAGATCCTTTTATATCACCAGGTCGCCATGATCTATGACGTGAGATGGATCGTGTATATATTTCTTCAACATCAAAATGTGTAACACATTATGAACCTCGAATAATTGAGGAGGCAAGACGATGCGGTAGGCAACCTCGCCAACTCTTTCCAACACCTCCAAAGGACCGATATATCTTGGTGTTAGCTTGTATTTAACACCAAACCTTCTAATGCCTCGTCCAGGAGAAACTTTAAGAAAGACATGATCTCCTATTTGGAATTTGAGATCACTCCTTCTCGTATCGACATAAGCCTTTTGTCTAGGCTGAGTCGTTTGCAGCCTTTCTTTGATAAGCTGAATCCTCTCGGTAGTATCCCTTACCATATCTAGGCCTAGTTGTTATTTTTCGCCAACCTCATCCCAGCACAAGGGTGATCAGTAACTTCTTCCATACAAGGCTTCAAAAGGTGCCATTTGTATACTTTCCAAAGTTAAAAGTTTTCTTAAAATTTGTAAACACCCAATTCACCCCCCTCTTGGGTGTCATTGATCGCGGGACTTCAAGTTCCTCCTTTGGCCAACAAAGATTACTCCGCGTCATCGGCGCTGAGGAAGAAGAAAAGAAGAAGCAAGAGGGAGGGTGTTGTTTATAGACCCCAATGAATATGAAGACAGCCTAGAAGCCGAATGCCTTGAAATTTCCCCGCAGTAGGAGGAAAAGAATAGAATATCCATGTTTGACCGACTAACCTTCTCCGGCCAAGTTAAGAGGAAAGACTGGAGAAGAAGAGAAATACAAGTCTTCACTTGCAATATAACGGGGGTGACTAATAAGTATGGGGCCCTGCCCGAAGAACCGAAGGAATTGATCATGCTAGCTGGCCCGGAGCAATGACAAGAAGAAGTCAGGCTGCGAGGGAGATACTCAGAGCAGCTAAAGACAAGCTGATGATTATCACGGTAACTACCAATGTGGTGACATCTGAAGAAGAAGAAAGTCCTCCACCAACCCCATCTGAAGGAGTTTCAGGCGAGGTATCGAAAAACATGCCAGCGATGCCGACATTGGACCCAGCTGTCCTAGCAATTCTGCAAAAATATTGGCAGGAGATTGAACCCTTGAAAAGACAGTTGAATGAAAAAGCTGAACAAACTCCTATCTCCAAGCAGCAAGATATGCGTGCTGAGTCGTCCCGGGGGGCTTCCAACCAGGTTGAGGCCACACCCTTCGCTGTTCCTCAGTTGATGGGTCATGGCAAGGCCCCTATTCAACACTTCCCATAGCCGTTACTGGCACAATTAGCAAGCCCTCAGATACAGTAAATGCCATCAATGGTGCAACCCGTGCCACATGCCACGACTCTTACAACTCCTTTTATGCACCAGTCCATACACTTTTATCCAAAGCCGGTGGACCCAGGCACAATGAATGGGCTAATAGTGGAGAGAATGATTGAATGAAACTGATAGAGAGAACAAATGGTGACTGTGGCACATTTGATGTTTATAAAGTGCCGTACCCACTACATCATGCAGGGAAGCGACTTCCTCTCAGCATCAACAAGCCGCCCAAGTTCGAGAAGTTCAATGGGTAGGGCTCCCCAAAGGAGCATATTGCATATTATATGATTGTTATGGGTGACTTGGCAGATGACGAGTCTTACCTATTGAAGTTTTTCGGGTCCTCCTCACGGGACTTGCTTTTGAATGGTACTCTAACTTACCGACCGGATCCATTCTGGATTGGAATTTCGCGAAAGGTTCCATATGACTGAAAGGGAGGTGACAGTGGCAGAGTTATACTCCACGAAGTAGAGACATGAAGAGACTACTTTACAATATATCAAGAGGTGGAGAGACCTTAGCATGAGATGCAAACAACCCCCACATCAAGAGGACACAATCTAGATTTGCAAGCGGAACCTAAAAGGGAAGTGTTGGAAAAATGATCGGCATTAATATGAGGTCTTTTGACCGCCTAAACAGCGTGGTGGCTGAAATAGAATCTTTCTTGGCATGGCATGATTCGGCTAAGACCAATGATGAATGAAAAGGGAAGACCGTGGATCGGTAGATAACTCCGAAAGAAGCCCACGCTGTCGATCTGGAAACTTCAGAACAACAAAAACAGAGTGCTAAAGTAGTATCTACACCTTCTCCAACCAGGTCTATTGAAAGAAAAGAGGGCCCTTCGTTAAGTTTAATCCAATTGTCTCCTTAACATGTCCAAGAAGGAAAGAATCCTTCCAGAAGTCACCTTGGCATTTGACCAGCCCCACATGTACCCCTAGGGCTTAGGTGGACCAATGGGCAAGGAGTGGGGGCCCCTTTGCTAGTCCTACTAAACTTTTACATAAAAACCCAAAGATCCTTAAGGAATAACAAGTTGGCTTATAAAGCCTTGCAATTGCAAACCTACTTTCACAAGGATATAAAAGTAAACTAAAAGGACACAAATGTAAAATAAAATGTTAGTGCTCGGTGTCGATTCCCATCAGATGCATCCACTGACGGCTTACACTGTGTCTCAAGTATCTACACAAGTCTGAAACGCGACAAGTGAGACACGTAACAGTACTAGAAATAACAACTAGTCAGGGTAACACTCATCAATGTCAGTCCAAGCCCCTGACCACATGTGCACACACAGGCTCAATGTCTTGAGCCAGGCCTCTAGCTAGTTTTCTCCCTTAGTAGGATGCTACTGCCAAGCAAGGGAGCCCACGGGAACTAGCTTAAAAATCATAAATCAGAAACTGTCCCGCCACCACTCCCAGGTCGGCCGACTCTCGAGGTCGTCAGGCTACGACTAGTGGTTCCATCACAAGGAAAGAGAAAGTAACTCTATTGGGATATAAAAATGAGCCACAGTTTCTAAAATAATTTAAATATGGTGATGAATAAGCTTGAATTAAAATTCTGCAGGAGATGAACGGTCAACTAAGGGCCGCTCCATTCGTACACGGTCGCACGACTGGCCGCTCAAGGGATTTAAATGGTCACCGTGAAGCCGTTCAACTGCACCGCCCCCAGTTCCATTAGATTCTACACTCACTATTACTACCCCTATTGGAACGGGAATGGAGATTAAACACTTCTATCCTGATAGTGAAGTTCTAATTAGCGGTTACAACTTATCCGCTAATTTAGTATGCATGGATATGGAAGGATATGATATTATTTTGGGTGCAGATTGGCTATCTACACATAGAGCTAGTGTAAATTGTAAGTTGGGGATGGTAACTTTCATGGGTTATCTCGACCTTCTATTTTCGGGTATCAGGCATTCCAAGCACATACCTCTTATTTCAGCTCTCAAAGTCGAGAAGTTATTAAGGAAGGGTTGTGCCAGTTTCTTACTTTCTATCACTATGACCGAATATATGGAACCCGTTCTAAAGGATATTCCTATCGTTCGGGATTATTCTGATGTATTTTCAGATGAGTTGCCTGGTGTTCCTCCGGAGAGAGAAGTGGTGTTCTCCATCGATTTAATTCTGGGAGCTAGGCTAGTTTCTAAAGCTCCGTATCAGATGTCGGCCGTGGAAATGAAGGAATTAAAGGAACAATTATTGGAATTACTAGAGAAGGGGTTTATCCAACTAAGTACTTCACCTTGGGGAGTCTCAGTCCACTTTGTTAAAAAGAAGAATGGTTCGATGAGACTATGTGTTGATTATCGACAATTAAATCAACTCACCATCAAGAATAAATATCCTTCACCGAGGATCGATGAATTATTCGACCAGATTTCTGGAGCTCAATATTTTTCAAAGATTGATCTCTGATCAAGTTATCATCAATTGAAGATCAAAGAAACTAATATTCACAAAACAACATTTCAGAGTCGGTATGGACATTATGAGTTCACCGTTATGCCTTTTGGTTTAACAAATGCGCTTGTCGCATTTTGGTTTGAGTGCGGGGTGGATGTAGGTCTGAGAACCGAGCCACCCAAAAATCTCCTGTTTGCATTGGTTTGATTGCTTGCCTTATATTCGGTAGATGTATGACAAGGATCATTCATCAAATTTGTTCAGATTTCGTTGAAGTCACAGAGTGGTTAAGTGATTAAGCTAATAGTGCTAGCTAAGTGTTTGAGTGTATGCCTACTTAGATCAACGGCTTAATCCGAGCCCATCAGTCTTTTAATTCCGCAAGATTTGAATTAAAGTTTTTAATTGGGCACTATTTAGAAGAGGAGATTCATTCACCCCCCCTCTGAATCCAGTCTGCACCATCATATCGTCACAACATCCACAGCCCCGGTCGCACTCGTCCCCTCTCTAATGGGACCCTCAGCTATCGACGACAGCCCCAACTCCAACTGGCCAACAATGGCCGTGGTGATGACAGGCGGGCCCAAAGGAGGCAAAAGCCTCTCGATCTTCCTCACCCAATGGTCCTCCTCATAGGCCATTTTTTAGCCTGATCATCTCTCCCAAACCTCGCCATAGCTACACAACAAAGCTCGAAAAAGATGTGAATACCCAAGTGTTGGCAATATGTAAAGAGCTAGCACATGAAGAAAACACATGTACACGAATTGCATATAAAGCTCCAAATGCAACTACAATGGAGCAAAATGAGGAGCTCACGGGCTGCACGCCCTCGTCTCTGCCTCTGACGCATGCCCCGTGAGGGGCACTTGTTGTACCCAAATATTTTCCCAACTAAAAATATCGAGAAATAAGGGCTTGAGAATTTCCCCAAACACCTTTAAGGCATTATCTACCCAGCCCTTTCTATGTCACGCCGGTCCCAACCAAGGGTCCTAACCAGCTAGCCAAGACCCATGGCAACACCAACAATTGATTGGGGCCATCCCCAGTCACCCAGTTTACGGGTATACACGCCTTCAGCCAAACCACCCAAGCCAACCCAGGGGCATCCTGACTACAAGCCATGACACGTGGCACCCAGCAACGAGGCTGGGGTCTATCCCCATGATGCTTCCCTCCAGCCATCTAAAGACACCTTTAAGACTCACCCCAGTTAACCACGGGCTTTGGAGGCCCCTAGCACGCTTATGCGGCCCATGCATGGGTGCTGGGAATTTCCCCAAACACCTTGCGGGCGGACATATTTCAGCCATTCTACGACGAGCCAGGGGCCAAACCACGGCTCAAACACACCAGCCATATCATACAACAACCCTACAGCAAGTTGGGGCCACCCCCGACCCTCAAACATGCGGCGATGAGCCGTTTACTCTCAGATCCTCGGCCAACCCAGGGTTGCCCTGTCAACCCGCCATGCAACGTGGCATAATCCACAAAGGCTAGGCCCGCGCACCTGAGAGGCCTTCCCTCAACTCCTACAAGCTCTCACCCTCTGCTCGGGGCCAAACCTGGGGCCCACCAACCCACTACCTAAGTCGTTCGACAATCCAGAGTGTGTCGAGAATTTCCCTGAACACCTTGCGAGCCGTAGCCACAACAGGATAACAATAGACCCCCATGGGCCAATCCCAGCACTTCTCTGGCCCAAGTCCTTCAAAGGACATTGCCAAACAACCACAGAAGGCCACCCGGGCCAACCTCGTCTGACGGCCACCCCGCCCAGGGGGACTTCGCCCCGAGTGCGATCGCGCCCCAATTGTAGCAACTCAAAATTTTATATGGAACTAAAGTGAAAGGGTCTATTCTTGAATTCTCTGGCCAGGGGAAGGATCCGAACCAAAGTGAAAGGTCTCTTCTTAAATTCTCTTGCCGGGGAAAGGATTCGAACCAAAGTGAAAGGTCTCTTCTTTAATTCTCTGGCCTGTAGAAGGATCCGAACCAAAGCAGAAGGTCTATTCTTCAATTTTAAGGGTGGCTATCATGGCCAAAGGTAGAGTGTTCGCCGGCTTAAACAAGAGGTCACGATGCCGACTACAGGAAAGGTCTCTTGATTTTGTTGGGTGGCCAAAGGTCGAACGTAGGATATTTGTCGGCTTGAATGAAAGGACGTGATGCCAACCACGTGAAAGTAGTTGGCTCAGACGCCAAATGGACTGAAATGCGGTTGCTTTAAGTGCCAATGATTAAGAAGCTGTTGGCTCAAAAGCTAATGATTGAGAAGCTGTTGGCTCAGAAGCCAATGGAGATGAGATGCTTTTGGCTCGGGTGCCGATGATCGGGGAGCTGTCGGCTTAGAAGCCGATAGTGGGGAAGCTATCGGCCTGGAAGCCGATAATGGGATAGTTGTGGGCTTGGAAGCCGATAATGGGGTAGCTGTCGGCTTAGGAGCCGATAATCAGGAAGTCGTCGGCCTAAATACCGATGGTTGAGAAGCTGTCAGTTTAGTAGCTGATGGTTGGACATCTTGTCAATTTAACGCCCCGATGGCGGAATGTTTCTCGGCTGAAGCTCCGATGGCTGGAAATCTTTCGGTTGAAGCCCCGATGGCTGGTCATCTTGTCAGTTTAACGCCCCATTGGCAGATCATTTTATCAGTTTAACGCCCTATTGTCAGAATACTTGTCAGATTGAATCCCCGATGGCTGAATGTTTTATCAGTTTAATGCCCCAATGGCGGAACATCTATCGACTTGAAGCCCCGATGGCTAAATGTTTTGTCGATTTAATGCCCTAATGGCAGAACATCTATCGGCTTGATGCCCCGATGGCTAAATGTTTGTCGGCTTGAAGCCCCGATGGCTGATCATCTTGTCGGTTTAACGCTCCATTGGCGGAACATCTGTCAGCTTGAAGCCCCGATGGCTGAACGTTCTTTGGTTTAACGCCCCGATGGCTGAGCAATCTTTAGTTTAATGCCTCGATGGTGAAATATTTATCTGCTTGAAGCCCCGATGGCTGAACCGTCAGCTTGGATGAAAGGTCGTGACGTCGACCATATGAGAGGTTTATTAGGTGGATGGCTGAAGGCCAAAGGTAAAAGACCACGTCTGCCTCAAGACCTTCTCTCCTTTCTTCTCTTCTTCCTTTGTGTGAAGAGGCGAGTGCGAAGACCATGTCTGCCTCATGACTTTTCTTTCTTTTCTTCTCCTCCTTTTTGTGTGGAGAGGTGGGTGTGAAGATCACGTTTGCCTCGTGGCTGTTCTTTTGTTCTACTCTTCTTTTCTCATTAATGCCCTCAGACTGGGGTGCATTTCTCTTTGGGGTGTAACTTTTCTTCATCTGCCCCCTAGGTCGGGAGGGTATGCCTCTTTGCTTCTGCGCCCTCAGATGGGGTGTATTCTTCATGGCTTCTGTGCCCCCCTTTGGGTGCATGTTTCTTCTTCAAATGTCCCTAGGCTAGGGTGCATTCTTTATGGCTTCCATGCCCCCGTGGTAGGATATGCTTCTTCTTTGAATACCCTTTCTCATTAATGCCCCCAAGGTAGGGTGCATTACCGGCCATAGTGGTGGAGGACCGACTCAAAGAAGGGATGTATAGGGAGGTAGAGGCCAGCCCGGAAGGACTCTATGGGGACCCTGATACCACCCGGGGGGCGACTCCATAGGCTATCATCAATGTTCGAGAAAATAATATCGAAATCAGAAGGAATCTAGAAGACCTCTTGTAGTCTGTAAACTACCCTATAGGTGACCAGTTGTGGGAAGTGAGGATGACTGGGACCAACACCCAACGTGCTCAGAGCACCGCCATGACCAACTCCCCCCTCCTCGATAGAGGATGTGGAGCTAACACAGAGGACCCTCCTGCGAGATGCCATGATGCCAGAAATTAGAAGAAGGCGGACTCCTCACTAGGGTAGGGGAAAGATGGAAATAGCAACTAACACCCACAATAGGTACTAAAGGAACAGGTAGGGCTCCTTGAAGGGCCCTGCGGTGGTTCTTATAACTTCTAGAAGCGGGATGGCCACTTTGAAATCGCACAAAAGGGGAAAAGGCATTTGTGACCGTCAGCGTATGATTGTCGAGCCCAGGCGACCGTTCACACCTGAGCCCCTGGACAAAAATAGCTTGCGCCATGATTACTGTGACATCGCTTGCCACCACCGAGGGTGCCTTGCTCACCAAGCATGAGTTTGGGCCCACTGGCCCAAGTGATACGAGGAAATCCTCCGCGGGGCTATCCTCCAACACACCCTCTCGACCTCATCTCTCAGACCCTGAAAAAATGGTCGACATCTGAGAGTGGGGGGCTAGTGAGGAGGGTAAAATCTGCTCGGCCCATATAGAGCCCATTATGATAGGCCCGCTTCAGTTAGGCCTCCATAATGCTTGAAACGGGCACCGACAGCTGTAGTCCATGATAGACAGCCCAGGACGGATCGTCCTCTAATTTGCCAACACACGAAGGGTGTCGACCTAGGCGCAATGGCTATCGGATGACCCTCCGGCGATCGAACGTTACCTCTCACGATGTCGGCCTAAACCCCACTAAAGGCAAGCACGCCTCCCGGGCATTGTAAGACTCGCCAGAGAATCACCTTACCTGGGAGGAACGGACCCTCAAAGAGAAACTCCCCACGATCGCAGGAAGATGATACCCCATGACTTGTGCCCTTCCCTATTAAGGGATAGGCCCTCGCCACCAAGACAACCCCCTATAAATGGGACTTCACCGAACAGGCAGAGACATGGTGATTCACCAAGAGAAACATGCTCAGCCCTAGACAGAGGAAAAGAGAAGCCGACTTGTTGCTAAGAGAGAAGTTCTTACAGAGCACCGGCTGCCTTCTGAGCACTCTTACCGCCCAGTGAGCACTCTTCGAACGCCCATTGGTCACGACGAGACCTCTCCCGGAAGGTTGTCCGTCCCTCCAGGCCTACATCACCATTCTCCAACTCTCTCTCTCTCTAAACCTCCTTTCTGCTTCTCTACCTCTCAAGTGCTGACTGAAGCATCGGAGGGTTGTCCCTCGGGATAACACACAGGTCTCCTTCTGACCCCCTTCTTTTCTGGTGTTTGTAAGCGTCCACGAGTGCCGGACGATCTTGTAGACATGTTTTCCTTCCCTTTCTTCCTTTTCTAAATCTCTTTAATTATATAAATATAGAAATAAACGAGAATGAGGCTAGAAGGGAGGAGGGACGTGAGTATGTGATCGTGATCGCCACCAAGGTTTGGAATGCAACGGGGTGCACCCTTACGTGCACACGTGGTCAGAGGCGAGAGCTGACACTGACGAGTGTTACTCTGACTAGTTCTCGGTTGGTACGATTTGATTATGCCTCTCGCTTGTCACGGTAGATTCGCAAGTTACCTTAGATGCAGTGTAAGTCATTCGGAGGCGCATCTGGTCTCTTTCTTCTGGTGGAGTTTCCCTGTTCTTTCTCCTATCATTGGAAGGATTGAGTTTAATCTGTTGGTAGATGTAGTTTTTACCACTAGTTCCTATCGCTAGCAGTTGCTCTTGTTATTTATTTAGTTATATATTTATGTTGGCGCCTCGTTAGCCAATTTACTTGCCTAGATGGACTCTCCTGTTCTAGTCTAGTAGCATGTTGAATTAGCGCATCTGCTTGGTTAATTGTCTAATTGCATGCTCTAATTACATTTTAATTACCTGCTTGCTTGTTTAGTCCATTGTAGGGATCCACGTGACCCGTACTGAGTCTGGCTATGACTCACCCTTCCTTCTTGTAGGTGAGCTGTCTTAGCTGTCCACCAGTGGTTCTCATGGTTTTGGAGACCGCACGTAGAGTGCCAACCGTCAGTTTGTCCTTTTTGTGTTTTTGTCTAGGGTATGCCCATGTAGTTGTAGCTTTGTCTTTTCTTCCTTCTGTGGGACTTGTACATTCATGGTTATTGTTGTAAATCTAGACTCGTTTATATAAATACCACTATGATATTTTAAATTGCTTCCACGCTATCCTAATTAATCGTTGCAAAAATTAACATTACACGCCTACGAATTCTAATTTCTAATGCAATCCCTCGACAAACCCCACTAACCCTTCGGGGGCCTCATCAGCCTCCTGGGTGGCGTCCCTAGTTCTTGGTAGCGGTAGTCTGATACTTGTATCGGGTTATCGATACCCTGAGCTCTGGGTCGTTACTGTTGGTATCAGAGCGGTGTTGGGGAATTGTATTAGGAATTGAAATCCGCAGTGGTCCAAAGCAAGTCCCTTTGAGTCGTTCGTTGCTGGCTTAGGGTGTTTCGTGCGAATGCTAACCTATTTTCAGTTGTCGTGTTTTCTAGATTCAAGATGCCCCCTCATAGGCGAAGAGCCCCGGTTCCTCGGAATGAGGCCAGTGTTTCACCTACTCCTGCTATACCGGTTCCTGCCCAGGCTGCACCTGTTCCTATTCTGCGTGCGGAGTTACCCGGTGGTTGTGGACGGGCACTGAAAGAATTTCTGCTATTCCATCCACTGACGTTCGAGGGTCAATCGGATCCTGAGGCAGCGAGGGAGTGGTTGGATGCCACTGAGCGCGTCTTCCAATGTATGGAGTGTGCTGAGGACGAAAGGGTTATATTGGCTTCTTACCAACTTCAAGGTACTGCACGCACGTGGTGGACCTCAGAGTGGGCGACCGCATAGTCACGCTTTACGTAGAGGTCACGAAATTTCATATTTCGACGTTGACAAGTTCGGCAATGACTTCAGAGGATCGTCACCATAGTTCCGTGAACTTAGACGGTAGATCATTGGGTAGACTCAGGTAACCTACCCCCGGCTCCACTCCAGCGTGTCTACTTCGTCAAAATTTGTCATGCGTCCCCACTTTCGCTTAGACTTCAATTTTAGGCTTCAACTTTTGCTTCTGTTCTGACTCCGGTTAGATGCGACTGTGGCCGTCAGAAAATTAAGTGTCGTGGTCTCTCCCCTGTTTTTCGACG
The DNA here is from genome assembly GCA_024336825.1 of Amorphophallus titanum. Taxonomy (NCBI): domain Eukaryota; kingdom Viridiplantae; phylum Streptophyta; class Magnoliopsida; order Alismatales; family Araceae; genus Amorphophallus; species Amorphophallus titanum. The sequence continues at coordinate 1,212,601 of JANBPO010002734.1, forward strand.
CAAGTTTACCCTGCAGTCATGCCATTAAATCTTATGACTCTATGACTAACCCTATGACCTAATTGTGCAGAGGAAGAGACGGACACGGATTACATGGTTACAAGTCCTGGCGGTCTACCTCGCGTTGCCGGAATATCAACGGGAAAGACTGGCTGCTATGGGCTTCGGGGAAGTCCTCAGCATCGAGGTGGCGAGGGTGGACATGGCACTCCTGCTGGCTCTACATGAGAGATGGGAATTGGTCAGTCGAGCTTTCATATTCCCGTGGGGGCACATGATACCGACCTTAGAAGACATGGCCCAGATCAATGGCTTGCGGGTGCACGGCAAAGCTGTGACCGGGTGGGCATACGTCGACTACCGGGAGCTTGCTCAGGAGCTACTCGACTTGCACTTGATGAGGCTGGGGCATCCGTCGTCCCAATTGTCACGATCGGTGCTCCAAGAGAGTCAGTCTGGGACTCAGGAGAGCAGCGATAGTAGTAGGTGAACTCCCGGAGTAGCACATCAATCGAGTGGTTGAGCAGGCACGTCCGAGCGTGGCGGCGTGGCTGGGGCCAGAAGGAGATAGAGTCCTGAGACGGTTCCTTATGTTGCTGTTTGGGAAGCTTTTGTTCGCGACGCGGGCTAATGTCATCAGCTGTCGGCTCCTTCCTCTATTGGCAGATCTGAGCCGGGTGCGGAAGTATGCATGGGGAGTAGCAGTGCTGGCCTACCTATTCCATTCGCTCAGCGCCACCAACGGGGTTACCATGCTCGGTGACTTCTTGCCCTTCTTGTAGGTAAATGCCTAAATGCCCTTCTATTCTTTCTATTATGCTTCTAACATGCTTGAAATGTTGACACTTCTAACAAATGTAGTTTTGGGCTTTCTTATACCTGCCCGGGATTGGCCGAGGCATTAAGCTACACCTGGGTCGATTTCCTATCGCGAGGTGGTAGAATGTTGCCCGGAGTGCGAGGTCGATTCAGCGATCGACTCGGGCAATCCAAGAGGACTTGGACTCATTCCTGCACGCATCGGTAAATAGCCCGACTCCCTACATGCTTTTCCACATGCTTCTTTTATGCTTTTTTAAAATGCTGCTAAATGCTGACAAATGAACGGCCCTTTCAGGTGCGGTGGACACCGTATCGGGACGACGACCATACGGGGCAGCCGTGGGTTGAGGCCTCCCTAGCCTACAGGGGATGGTATATCTGGCTGCATTGCATCAATGTAATCGAGCCCCTGCACGGTCGGCTGATTATGAGGACGAGGGGAGTGCACCAGCCGGCAGTGAGGTTCCCGCATCGTCATCATGAATGCCCGGGGAAATCTTCCAAAGGGATTGGCAGTGACATTGACTGGAGTGACCAAGCCAGGAAGTATGTTCATGACTGGAAACACAAAGGCAAGGCCGTGACGGAACGGGCGGACAGGGATGAGGCATATCTAAAAGCCTTCACCCGCCGGTATGGCAGCCAGGTCTACCGCGACACCCGAAGACAGGTATGAATGCTAAACTCAACTTTTCTGTTCTATATGAATGAATGAATGACTGCTATGCATGACCCTTGCTTTCTAAATGTAGCTAGACCCACAAGGGTGCATTGCCGAGCTCGAGGGACTCCTCCACGCTACGGTGCAGCAGCGGGACGAGTACCGAGCGGCTTTGGAGCTTCTGGTGAGCTTTCCTAGACTTAAAAACTGAGATGCTTATGCAAACTTAACTGGCCTTTTCGGGCTGCTTTTCAGTTGTGCACTTTTCGATCCCCTCATTGTCTATGGATTGTGTCCCCGATGGGGGTGATCATGTTTCCTTTCCACCCATCCTTATTTAGTTCTCTAGACATGTCTCATCCTTGTCATTCATTTCTTGTGGTTAGTTCGGCATTTTGGGGAGAATTCTTGTCGCTTGTTAGTTGTGATGGGTGTCTTTTGCCTTGATGTCAACTTTTCAATTCTTTCACGTCGTGGTCACTTTTGCTCCATCTCCATTCTATTTCGCATCTGCGTTACTTTCGCTCGTTCCCTTGTAAAGCAGACATCAAGGAGGGACATCTGTTAACACCCGTTTTATGCCCGCAAGTCAAGTCTTTCTCTTATTCGCTTAACGGTGTCTGAAGTTACCCATTATTCTAGGGCTTCCCTTAATAGTATTCCTAGCTTATTTCTTCTATCCTTCAGCCTCCTACTCTCTGGACGAGGTTTGTTCTGGGTCGATCTTTCCTTGGCATGTTCCTCCTTAGTCGTGGTTATCATATAGCCATGTTATGTTTTTCGCGAATGAGCTAAGACCGCATTTGTGTTTCAGCGATGTCGACGCTATGGCCGTTAGCGCTAACTTAGTCAACGATCTTATGTCATGTAGTAGCGGTTCTACCCAGACCACGTCATATGGTCGCAGACATCCGATAAACTACGTTACTAACGCAGAATCATGCATCCCTCGAGCCCCGTTCTCTTCGGCTGGGAAGCCATCGGGGATCTATCCTCCATAAAGATAATGCACTAGGAGGGTGCATGACTCTTCCTAGGGATTATTCTTTGATTATCCTATGAAATTATCCATTTTGGAACTCTAATTTTGGCCTTTATCTCCTTAGCTCGACCTACGATTTCTAGGGAAGTCTATAAATAGCACCCCTTTGGCCTCACCTTGTAGAGGAGATTTTGGACGTTCGCGACAAAGTGCCACAGAATTATACATCGTTCCTTAGCCAGGGAGCTTTCTTTTCCACATTCTAAGGCAGTCTGGTCTAGGGAGTACTTGGTTTTCTTAGTTTGAGTGTTCTCTATTCTTAGGGTTTCTCCTCCTTTCACCATTCTCATAGCATTGTCCCTTCTTCTTTCTTTCACGTTCTTAGCATTCATATCATATTCACACACTCCCACCTATTATTTTTACGCCCCATAGGGGTTAAAAAACCACCAACCCCTAGGTACCTTCCCATCCTTTTATTTGTTTTAGTCATTGTTGTTCCATAGATATTGCACTTCCCTTAAGTCTAATTGGGTTTGTTTCTACATGTTTTACTCTTCGTTGCAGGTTTATAGCACATCCAGCACAAGGCCCCTCCCTTTTGGCCGGATGAAAGGGAGGGAGGATTCAAAAGCCCACGATCTAGGTTCTGGGTGACAGTCGTGGTCTCCATCTGACCGTGTTTCTTCATTAGTAGTCTTCGATAGACCGCGTTATTCCCGTGCCATATAGTCCCCGCTCGCGAGTGTAGACCCACTCACCTCTTTTCCATGGTACATAACTCGGTCCTTCTGTGTTACAGGCCTTGGTGGCGATCACGACTTCATCTTCGCTATATCACCTCTTGATAGTTCTGGTTATTGTCCCTTATAGATTGCTTCGCGCCTACGGCACGTGTTTCTTTTTCTTCCCTTTATTTATTGCATGTTCCATGCCTTTGGCATGTACTTAGCTTAGTTGCTTCATTCTCTGTTCTTAAATGGCGTCTGGCGGAAGGCCGGGTTATGCCCGACTGAAAGCTCTCGCTATGCATGATAGTGGTCTCTGGGCCAATGTTCTCCGCCTCATATCAAGAGTCAGATATAGTTAAATAATGTGTGTATTATCCGTTAATGCATGCTTTCCTAACCGAGCCCTCGGTCTATCAAATGGCGTCCAGCGAAAGGCTGGGTTACATCTGACTGAAAGTTCTCACTATGCGTGATGGTGGTCTCCAGACGTAAGTTCTCCGCCCCGTACTGAGGCTCAGATGTAACAAATGATGCTTGCCCCACATGATTAAATCAATAAATAAACCCCTCTCGTAGCTTCATTAATTTTGCTTAGTTTGTATTCTTGTTCGCATTCGCGTAGCCTCGGTGGCTTCCTATCTTGGCAATTAATCAATGGTTTTTCTCTTTCTTGGAGGATGTAATTAACACCATGACCTTTATGGTATGGCAGACTTTCGGTCCCGACCCAAACTTCACAATCGACTGACCAAGTCAGATTGAGCGCACAATAGATTCATCACTTCAGTGACTGGCACGCCTTTTCCCTTTTAAATAAATAGAATAATCATTCCCACAGAGGGGCTGTTCGGATGGGAGAAGTCCCATTAGGATTGGGAAGGAGGCCCCGCTGAGGCGATGGTGTGTTGATTTGGGGAGCCATGGGTTTGGGGTCCATCACTCGAGGAGGAGCAAGTCGGGAGTAATGAGAGAATTTCTCGACATCTTGGGCTATTTGGTAGGCATGCTCTAAGGTGGTCACATCACGCATAAAGAGCTCCTTTTTGATGTGAAATTGGAGTCCATTCGTAAATCGGGACAGCATGATAGTGTGGTACTCTTGAACAACGCATTTGAGAAGATAATAATCAAACTTCTCGATGTACTCCACCATGGTCTTCTCCTCTTAGGTTAGGCTTTGCCATTCATCTAGGAGGGTTTGGTGGTAGGAAGGAGGAACATATTTGATCCTAAGTTGCTCTTTCATTTCATCCCATGTAGTGAAGGGAGCTTGCCTTCTAATTGCTCTCAATCCCTCAACATTCAGCCAATGGGTCTTGGCTAGCTTAGCGAGCTGCATTTTGGCTAGTCAGATTCTCCTCTCTTCAGACATGGGGCACCAATCAAAGTATTGGTCCATGGACGCTTCCCAATCAAGATATACACTAGGTTTGTGGGATCCATCAAAGGTGGGGGTGTCGACTTTCACGAGCTTCAAGTCATCCAGGTTGTCCTAAGGGTACCTATCATTCCTCCTAGGGCATGGATCCCTTCCATACTCAAGTGAATGGTCAGGATTTAAGTCTCCCGTGACTGGTTCCTCATGAGGGGGAGGTGCCCTCCTATCATTCACCCTTGGTGCGGGCCCATTTCCCCTAAGTTGGCCGAGTTGGATAGTTATATCATCAAGTCGCCCTAAGACGATGGTGAAGGCCTCCATAAGGAAGTCGACACGGCCTTGGGGGCTGTCCTCATTGGTAGTGGGGTTCCTTTGGGGATTGGGATCCATTAGGTGATGGGGACATCTCCTGCCACTTCATTTTCCAGGCCCGGATGGTTGCCAACGGCGTATAGCCTTGTTCAACTCTTTATTTCGAGTCATATGATGCATTTTTTATTTTTTTATTTGAGTCTTATCATGTAATTTCTCTTTTATTTGAGTCAAGTACCTAGGTTAGTAAGTCATTTACCTATGTTTAGTCGTCCCCGCTATCCAAGAAGAATCGGCTGCTCCAGCCAAGCCTACCGTTGCTTGAAGCATCAAACCCCACTCTTCTCAGGGCCGAGTTTTTTTGGTCAACACTGTCTCCTTCGACCCCGTTCCCGTCAAATGGGGGCAATGCCAAAGTCGCCAAAATAGGAGGCCAGTGGCAAAATTTTCAAGGTCTGGCAAGACAATCCTTGTCGGGGATCTATGCATTCGGCTTGACGGTGGCAAGCCGATTTTACCTCGGGACAGTCCTAACCGCTACTCGATTCTTCATCGGGTGCAGGAAGACAAACCAGACTTCAAAAAGAAGTCCAGCTCCAAGAGTGGGGGCAACACACCTATGCAGCGCCCCCACAAAATGAAACAAGTGTGGGTCACCAAACAGGAGGCTCGTGCTATCAAAAAGGCTAGGGCAGGCAAGCTCGAACAGGCCTGAGATCAATGTGCACCGACACCTCAGAATCTCAAACCCCCGCGTCAACAGGGGCAAAAGATGGTCCGGGTAAAAGGCACCAGCGGTGTCCAAGTGCCGCCGATGCGAGTTTCAATTTTTGACAGGCTGACGCAAGCTCCCGTGACGCGGTCATCAGTTTTGACAGACTGGGGGCACTTGCCCATTCCGGGGTCCAACCACCAAGGAAGCGAAGGGTGGTTCAAATGCCCGATGCTAGGGAAAGCATAAAGATTTACACCTACTACACTTCCAGCAAAGAGCCAATGGAAGCCGTTGGCAATCCTGCCAACCCAAATGAGCCTACTGGGTTAAATGACCCAAATCCGACAATGGACGTGATGTATCTCAACACCAGGAATGCCACTTGAAGGAATCTCCAAGGCCAATTTAGTGGCCAGACGGGAACTTCCAACCAAGGCCAGCATCAGGGGCACGTCTAGGAGCAAGTTCAAATCCAGGATGAAAATTTGCTCCAAGAAGGAAACGACCAGGATGAAGATATAAGCGTCCGAGGAGAAGGGGGCAATCAGCCCGTGGGCGGTTATGTTAATCCGGTCTTCGAGCCACCCACAAGAGCTGCCTTTCTGGCGATGTCCGACGATGCCAAGTTTGAAACCATGCAGCGTTGGCACGTTGAGATGGCTAACCTCATGCTCAAACTGAGGCAGCACGTGAATATAAATGCTCTAAGACCTGCAACACCCATGCACAATCAAGGTCTCAGGAGAGAGCAGCGACCGGTCAATCCTGCTACAGTCAATCAACAAATGGCTCCTCCTCATAATGTGTTCGTTGGGGTGGGGGTCGAACCGCCTCACGCTCCACCCAATGTCCAATCCTCCTGGACGCCAACAGCTGAAGATGTTATCACCTAGCGGTGCATGATAGAAAAAATTGTTGAAGACAAATTCACCCAGCGAGGCAAGAGTATTGCTACTGTTAACTTATACAGTGTGCCCTACCCCATTCATCATCAATTTAAGAAGCTCCCGCCGGACTGCTCGAAGGCACCAAAACTCCAAAAATTCAATGGGTATGGTTCTCCATATGAACACCTAGCCTACTATATAACTACCATGGGTGGCTTGGAACTCGAGTTGTCCTACCTCCTTCAGTATTTTGCAACCTCTCTTACGAGTACTGCCTTTCAATGGTATTCAAGACTGAAGCCGAACTCGGTGGCCGATTGGGTCGACTTATAGAAGAAGTTCATCGACCATTTCCAGTCGGCTGAACGAAAAGTGTCTCTTGCGGAGCTTTGCTCGCTCACAGCTCTAGTCTTTATTAAACGTTGGAGAGACTTCAGCATGAGGTGCGACAATCCTCCTTCGCAAGGGGACACCATCACAATATGTCGAAGAGGTCTCGTGGCGCGTACATTAATTGAAAAGGATGCTGGTCATGTTACTTTTAGTGGAAACACAAAGGGCAAAATCATGGGATCAGGTAAGGTAGGTAAGTATTCATCCTGTTATATTGATGATGTCTTATTTGTAGAAGGACTTGCATATAACCTCCTTAGCATAAGTCCACTGTGCGATAAGGGACACAGAGTTACTTTTGACTCACTTGTTTGCACCATTTTTGAACCTGATTCTGAAATTGTTAAATTCACTAGAAAAAGAGTCAATAACATGTATATTGTTGACTTAGATGATGAAATCCACATGAACATGTGTTTTTCTGCAAATAAAGATGATCTTGCATATCTCTGGCATCGTAGGCTAGGCCATGCTAGCTATATGATTTTGCACAAGTTGAATAAATTTTGCATGGTAAAAGGATTACCTGAAATATTATTCAAAGAAAATAATAAAATCTGTGAAGCCTGTGCTCAAGGAAAACATACTAGGAAATCTCTAAAATCCAGAACTGAAAGCATGTCTTCTAAACCATTTAAGCTGATTCACATGGATCTGTTTGGACCAACTAGATCAGCTAGTTTAACTGGTAGAAGATATGATTTTGTCATTGTAGATGATTTCTCTAGGTTTACTTGGGTTTTCTTTATAACTCACAAGAATGAAGCTTTTGGTGAATTTCAAGAATTCTTCAACAGAACAAAACAGGATGGCAAGTTTTCCATATCTAATATTCTGTCTGACCATGGTGGTGAGTTTGAAAACTCACAGTTTGATATTTTTTGCTGGGAAAATGGCATAACACATAGGTTCTCTTCACCAAGAACTCCAGAACAGGATGAAAGAACGGATAAGCTAAAGATCTAGAGGGGGGGGTGAATAGATCTACCCCAACAATTCGATCTACAGCAAACTGTTAAGGTACGGAATGAAAGATAGACTACTACAGATACAAATCAAACTATCAATAATAAAATACCAAGATAATATGTTAAGAGATAAGAAACAACTCGATGTAGACTATTGTTCGCGCACGGCGGGTGGTAGGCCGCGGGCGCACGTGTGTGCGGTGACCGAACCGAGGGATGGGATAAGATGACAGGGGGAGATACCGAAATCTAACGTAGTTCAGGAACTTCCTCTGGTGGCCGTATCTTTTTCAAGGCGGCACCATGCACTTGCCTTTCACGGAAAGTCGAGGGGAGACCGAGGGGCACGGGAGGTTTCCTGGTTTTTGGGGAAACATGGCTAGGGTGCGGGCGTGCCTGTCGATTTCTCGACAATCACCCATGGAACCGAAAGCTAATAGGGGAAGCGCCGCCAGGGCACGACACGTGGACTCAGGAGGTGGGAGACATGTGGAGGGAAGGGCGGTTCCATCGGTGTGAGTGCGCAGGCGACTGTGCGAAGATGTGTACTAGATGTCTTTCCCCACCGACTACAAGTAGTCAGTGTTTATTTACATCGGATTGGATCTGAACACCTTCATTCCATGCTGAAGAGAGAGCCGTATGTGTCTGAAGTCGTGGATGGAGAGCAGGGAGCACTTCACAGCTATGGGTTCACGCTAGTCCGGGCAGTGTTGGTTGAGGTCAGAGGTGCTGGAGGTTCGCGTTGAGCGGCGTGAGGGGAATCGGGGCCCGAACGTGGATGCAAGCGCATTCGTTCAAGTGGCAATATAATTTATGAGAGCCGCATGGGCTTTAAAGGTGGGCCATGGTGGCCGAAGTACAATTGGCACAAGCCGCGGGACAATTTCGACGCAATGACTGGCCCCTGGGTCAAGACGTGACAAAGTGGATGTCTACATGTTTTACAGAGGGCCCTTCCCCTGGCCTAGACCATGCCCGATTTGCCAAGAAGGGGGGCTATAACTAGGTGACCAGAGTAAGCGCAGACTGGTAACAAGGCGAGGGCCGATCATGGCTCGAGTGGAGCGATCAGACACGGCTTCATAACTGTGAGAGGTATGGCATCGCGCGTGAGGGGGAATCCTGGCATGAGGGGGCGTTCACCCTTGTCATAGCACTTCACAAGCGGTGGGGGGAGACTTGCGTGTCATGGCCAAATGTCGTGTGAGGGAAGTACAAGCGACATACCCTCGGCGTGCGTAGTCGACGACCAAGTCACCCACACACAATTCTCCTTGCTGAAGCCTTGGTGCTTGAAGCCTTGATCCTTGAAGTCTTCTTCCGATCATCTATCCCTTGAGCTTCTAAGGGGTTTTTATAGAGGAAGATGAAGAGGCAGGGAAGGGTTTAGGCGGACTAGGTTGAAGGGTTCAACCTGGTCTAGGTAAACCCCCCAAAAAATATTTTTTATGTGTCTACGGAGTGGGGGAGGGAGGGTTTAGGCGGACTAAGCTCTGCTATAGGGAAACTATCTGAAGAATAGGCCCGATCACTCTCTGCTCTCAAGCATGCTTGGACTAATCAAGGAAGAAGATATGGAGGACCAATCAAAAGGAGGTCAGTGGTCAAAGAAATTATTTTTCCAGCCAATCAAGCTACAGATATCTTGGAGGAAAAATCCTCCACTGGCCCGCCCATATATATGAAGCTCTCTGCATGAAGAGAGCTGTTGTTGCTGCTACTACTACTTCAAGAGGATGAACAAGGTCTGAAAGAAAAGAGAGAGAGCTTGTGCCCTAGTTGATTATCTGAGAGGAAGAAAAAGAGAGGAGAAGAAGAGAGAGTAGCCCATTACATGGATCTACCCAATCCGGTGCTATAAAGAGAAGGAGAGGAGAGCATCCTTGCAGTCAGCCTAAGCCTGAAAGAAAGCAAGTCTCAGTAGCCAAAGAAGCTTCACTTCCAATCCATTCAGACAAGACTTGTGGATCAAATCCAAAGTTTTCGTGCCTTGTCTTTGTTTGTATCTTTCTTTGTTTTCCTTTTTAGTTCTGATCTTTATAGGGGGGCGTCGTGCCCATCGTGATGTTGTGAATTAGCGGATAGCAAGCTGTGTTGCTCAGCGAATAGCAAGCAATGATGCTCAGCTGTAGCAAGCTTTAAGGCTCAGCAGTCAAGCTATTAGTCAGTGGGAAAAGCCTCACCGGGTTTGGTGAGGGGTGGACGTAGGTTGCGGGTTTGCAACCTAACCACCTTAAAAATATCTGGTGTAGTGAATGTATTCTTGTGCGTTTGATCCATCTCTTTTATCCCCATTCACAGGAATGTAGGCATTTCTATTCTGTAATTACTTAGCTCGGCTTCCAAATTATACATTTGTGTGTTTGTTCCTACACTTGCATATCCAATTCTTGCTTGTTGCATATCTGCATTCAAGCACTTCCTTTTACACAGTCCTGATCTAAGTTATCATACGCATTGCATGGTGTGATTGTGTCTTGTATAGGTGTGTTGATTTCAGTTGTACATAACCAACTAGGAACACTTGTGTTCCACCTATCCACAAGTCTATAAGGGAATGAGACTCCTTGAAGATGCGTCGACCTCAGTTACACAGTTAAGCTGAAGGTGCGTTGACCTCACTGATCCAGTGCATCAACCTCATCAGTTTATATAATGTTGTTTCTGTTACAGCCTTAGAACTACCCCTAATGAATCCATTGTGCTCTAAACTCAAGTGTTTTTATTTATTCTATAGCAATAGCTCTTGTTTTAATCAGCTAAGTCTCTAATTGGGCAAAGCTTGTACTAGACCTATTCAACCCCCCCTTCTAAGTCCAGTTGCACCCAAGAGACCTAACATCGTGGAGTAATGTGGGGGAGTTTTTGATCGTGGGGCTGACATTCTAAAATCTGTCGGTCACCTGGCGAGTCTTACGGCACTCGTAGGGTGTGCTCGCCCTTAGTGGAGTCAAGATCGACATCATAGGGGATAACAGTCGGTCGTCGGAGAGTCATCCGATGGTCATGGTCATTGCACCTAGCTTGGGGCCTTCCCTATTGGCGAATCCAATAACTGTTCATCTTAGGCCATTCGTAGTGGGCCGAGGCTGTAGTGGCCTGTTGGGCGCATTGTGGACCATGAGTCGAAGTGGGCTTGCTGTAGATGGGCCCGATATGGGCCGAGCCAAATTTACCCTCAAATATTAAAGTAATTATCTACATAATATAGTCCGTCTGAAATTTGTGACTAAGTATATACGGCGGAGTATATCCGTCTGGAATCCGTCTAAAATCCGTCCGAAAATATATTTCAGAAGAAATTTCGGACGGATGATGGCCGTCGCAAACATCATCTTTTCTTGTAGTGTACGTCGACGGATCATCCTGCGTAGTTGGTGGCAGCAGAGTGGGACTGGTTTTGCTATCACCAGAAGGGATAGAGCTCCAGTATGCCCTCCGCTTCAACTTTCTCACCATAAACAACGTGGCCGAATATGAGGCGTTGCTCTCAGGGCTGCGAATGGCAAAACATCTGGGGACAACCAGTGTGAGAGCGTACAGCGACTCCATGCTCATTGCTACTCAAGTTCAAGGAGAATTCAAGGCACACGAAGCATCCATGATCAAGTATCTGGAAAAAGGCAAGGTTGCAACAGAGGGATTCACCCACTTCGAGATGGTCCACATCCTTAGGGAAGAAAATGTCCGAGCAGACTCTTTGTCCTGCTTGGCGTCCGCCACCACAGTGTCCAGCTCGAGATCAATCTTGGTGGAAGAGCTAGCAGTGCCGAGCATAGAAGAACCAACACCCCAAATAAATGCTATCGACTATGAGCCTTCCTGCATGGACCCCCTCCTGGATTTTCTCCGGCGGCAACAACTCCCAGGCGATCACGCCGAAGCCCGTCGCACACGAGCACGAGCAGCCCACTTCACAGTGGTTAATGGTCGACTATATCGCTAGTCCCTCTCAGCCCCACTACTAAAATGCTTATTCCCCACGGAAGCCAAGCAAGCCATCCAAGAGGTCCACGAAGGACTCTGTGGAAGCCACGTAGGGGGGCGAGCACTCGCACGGACGCTGATTCGGCTGGGATACTGGTGGCCAACTCTACAACAGGACTGTCTCGGGTACATCCGGAGGTGCCCATAATGCCAAAAATTCTCTCAGCTACACCACCAGTCGGCTACGAACCTACATACCTTGATGGAGCCTCGTCCATTTGCACGGTGGGGCGTAGACATATTGGGTCCCTTCCCCAAAGCCTAAGGGAGGAAGAAATTCTTCATTGTCACCATCGACTAGTTCACTAAATGGATCGAGACAGAACCACTAGGAAAAATTACAAGCGAAGCTACGTGAAAAATCATGCTATGAAGCATCATTTACCGGTTCGGGATCCCAAGGGTTCTCACGACCGACAATGGCAGGTAATTTGCGAGCACTGCCTTCCAAGGGAGGTGCTCGGAGCTGGGGATTTGGAATCACTACACTTCAGTTGGGCACCCTCAAGCTAAGGGGCTAGTGGAAAACACCAACAGGACACTCCTCCACGGCATCACAACCTGGCTGGATCAAGCAGGCGACTCATGCATAGACTCAATCCCAAGTATTCTGTGGGCCCACTAGACCACCGCCAGAGCTGCCATGGGTGAAACACCCTTCCACCTCGCATACTGAATAGAGGCAGTGGTCCCAGTGGAGACTTCCAATCCCTCATTGCGAGTGGGACATTTCGACGAGGCCAGAAAGAACAAAGTAATACAAGAAAACCTAAACCTACTCGAATAAAGTAGGACACAGGCTCAAGTAAAGCTCGTAGCGTATCAGCAAAAGCTGGCCCAGTACTACAATGCTCGAGTCAAGGAACGGCACTGTGGATGTAAATTAATATCTCAATCTATCTCCCGCCCCCACAAACTATGCACGGGGCCTTCAAGAGACCTTCTAAAGAGATAAGCCAAAGAGGCCTTATTGTCTTGGCAAAAGGATGCCTCATACATGAAATCTTTTAAATGAATGAACGAATTGCCCGTTCCATTGTAGCGCCTGAAGTTAGGCATTTCTGATGGAGGCAAGTGGAAGACTGGAAGAGTAGGGAGAGTGATCTCCGGAGCATTCTTGGGGGCTGTGACTTTCTTGAGTTGCTCCTCCATACTAGCAGTCTTTTGGAGGAGAAGAGTGTTGGTATCAGACTCGGCTGATGTTGGATTGATGAAGCGGGAGTTTGGCATAGGCCTTCTCACAAATTGAGGAGGTGGAGATTGTTGAGGCCTAGCTACGGAATGGCTTGCCGGTTAGGCCGGCGTAACCAGAATGGGGGTTCGTGGATGAGATGAAATCTTCTGAGAGACCGGTTGGTCATTTGAAAGAGGGGGATTGCAAAAAGAAGAAGGGACGAATTTCCCTTTAAGAGTGGCCTAGAACGCTTGATGATGAGTATCATCCAACTAGGACAACGCATTGATAAGATCGTATAGATTGAAAGATGGGGAAGCTTCCCCGAGTATGTGCTGAGTGGCGGGTTGAGATTGAGATGGGAGCTCAACCCCTTGAGTGGTGGTGTCCACCACATAAACTTGAGGATAATGAGAAGGAGAAGGAGCATAGTTTCCCTCATAGTGAATGGGATCTTGAGGAGGGACCTCATAGGATGGGTCAAATTGACCCTCCTCACAACCGTCATACGTGTACTCATAGTTGGCCATGTTAACAATTTTACCTGAACAAAGCTTCATGAGTGATATGAGGGATTATTTAAACAAAAATAGCTAGCAAACAATCACTCAAGTAGGTTATCAAACAAGTTGCCAAACAAATTATGATGCTTGCAGGAGGTTTTAGTGTTCTTTGTGGTGAAGTAAGAGTGGATTTTAAAGGAGTAGTTAGCCCTCTTTCAATGTAGATCTTAGTTTCAATTTGAGTATAATCTCCGGGTTAACTAGGTTCTTTCGCTCTCTTCACCAACGCATGGGTAAACTAACACTGGGGTGCTTCAAAGGGCACAAAGCTTCTGTGAGGGAATCCACAGGTGCAAGGACTCACGGAGGCCTTGGTCAATGAATTTCCAATCCAAAGATACAGAATGCTCAATGGAGGGTCCTTCCTTTCCCAAGAGAGTGTAGGGGATCTTAAAAGTGTGGAGAGAGGAGGTATCTCAACCAAATGCCCTAGAGTGCCGGCTAATGCAAGTTGGATCAATCAATCATATAGAGATAATCAATAATCCAATCAATCAAGCCAAAACAACAACAGATATAGCAGTTCTGTGAAAATAGAGGGAAATAGCGACCAAATAGTGGTCGCTGTATCAATGAATAGTGACTGTGTGACAGTCGTTGAAAATGTGACTGGCGCCTCTATGAAGGGGCGCTAATAGCAGCAGACAGTGAACGTCTGCAGGAAGAAGTCAACAGTACTCATAATTGGTGCCCTTGAATTAGGCGCTGAACATGTGACTGACGCCTCTGTGAAGGGTCGTAGATAAAAATAGTAAATAATATGATAATAACGAAAAAGAGCACCTCTGTGAGAGGTTGCTGACTCAGAAATAGCGGCTGGTGGGCAGTCGCTGAATCAGTTTTAATGAAACAGAGGGCAATATAAAGCTACCAGAAATCAAATGTTATTCTTAAAAATGCAGCCTAAAAATCTGTAAAAATTGCCTAAAATCACGGGATAAATTCTTGTCCCGGACCACTAAGGATCCACTAAAACACGGGTGTTACAAGGGCGGCTGGCCTATGGAGGCATTGTATCCGAAATACTGGGACTGAAAACTAGAGACTGGAGCTGGCCGGCTGGCCTATGAAGGCGTTGTAGCCAGAGACTGGAACCTGAACTGGAACTGGAACTGGGTGACTGGCCTGTGAAGGCATTGTAGCCAAAATACTGGGACTGGCAACTGGAGACTGGGGCTGGCCGGCTGGCCTATGAAGGCGTTGTAGCCAGAGACTAGAACCTGAACTGGAACTGGAACTGGGCGGCTGGCCTGTGAAGGTGTTGTAGCTAAAATACTGGGAGTGGGAACTGGAGACTGGAGCTGGCCGACTGGCTTGTGAAGGTGTTGTAGTCAGAGATTGGAACCTGAACTGGAACTGGGCGGCTGGCCTGTGAAGGCATTGTAGCTGAAATACTAGGCTGGGAACTGGAGACTGGAGCTGGCCAGCTGGCCTGTGAAGGCGTTATAGGTGGAGATTGGAACCTGAACTGGAACTGGAACTGGGCGGTTGGCTTATGAAGGCGTTGTAGCCAAAATATTAGAACTGGGAACTGGAGACTAGAGCTAGCCGGCTGGCCTGTGAAGGCATTGTAGTCGAAATACTGGGACTGGGAACTGGGGACTGGAGCTGGCCGGCTGGCGTGTAAAGGCGTTGTAGCTGGAGACTAGAACCTGAACTGGAACTGGAACTGGGCGGCTGGCCTGTGAAGGCATTATAGTCAAAATATTGGGACTGGGAACTAGAGACTAGAGCTGGCCGGCTGGCTTGTGAAGGCGTTGTAGCCATGGTGCTGGAACTGGCGACTGGTGCTGGGGTTGGGTGGCTAGCATGTAAAGGCGTTGCAGCCACGGTGCTGGGACTGAGAGCTGGTACTGGGACTAGGGTGGCTGACCTATAGAGGCATTTAAGCCATGATACTGAGACTGGGAACTGGTATTGGAATTGGCATGGCTAGCCTGGTACTGGGACTGGGGTGGCTGACCTGTAGAGGCATTTAAGCCATGATGTTGAGACTGGGAACTGGTATTGGAATTGGCATGGCTGGCCTATAAAGGCGTTGAAGCCACGATGCTAGAGCTGGAGAGCTGGTACTGGAACTGGCATGGCTGGCCTTTAAAGGCATTGAAGCCACACTGCTGGAGCTGGAGAGCTAGTACTGGAACTGACGTGGCTGGCCTGTAAAGGCGTTGAAGCCACGATGCGGGGACTAGAGAGCTGGTACTGGAATTGGCATGGCTGGCATGTAAAGGCGTTGAAGCCACGATGTTGGGACTGGGAACTGGACACTAAGGTAGGTGATCGACTGGTGATGCTAGAGTGGGCATTGTCCAGCCCTGGAGAGTTTGATGGTCACCATCGCTGCGAAGTGATGCTGAGGTCGCCATTGATAGAATGTCGTGGTCGACGACCCTCATTGGTGAGGAGCAGAGAAGGAGAGGATTTTTTTTATTTTTCCCTTTACCAGCTCTGTCGCCCTTGTGGGTTTTCGCCAAAACTGGCCCCATTTAGCTTTTTTCAGTACGCCCTTGCAGGTTTTCATACCGAGGGGTCACTCGATTTTGCCTGAATTGCAAGTTTTCACCTCAGCTGGGTTGATAGTAATTTTTGCCCTGATGGGATAGGTGCAATGGAACATTACTTTCTGCCCTTAATAAATGATATGCATGGACTAGAAATATGCACGGACACAGTCTACTGCTTTACCAGAGTAAACACATGCAACCAGATAGAATGTAGACATGCAAGCACCAAATGATACACAGTTGCCAATCATCAAATTCATTGTTGTCAATCACGAAAGACTACTATTGCCAGTCATTAAACCATTTGCCAATCATCAAAACCAATAAGCACAAGGCTACTGCCTGACAGACCAGAGGAGTCCCAGCAATTGTTTACAGGATCAAGCCCCTACCGTTGCGCTAAAAGCTTGAGCTGGTAGCGAAGGTTAGACCGTATTTCCTTATGACAGCGTAGAGCCCCACACTATCATGCTGTGGGCAGACATGAGGGGCTTCGCACATGGACCCCATAATCCATACAGCGGGTTGGGATGCCAAGCACCGATGGTCCCACGTGGGTCCCATACCCCATGTGGTACACACCAAATCCTAAAGGAGACACTAACATAAACCAACAATCTCCCCCCCCTACGGCACCTGAGGGATTTGAACCCGCGACCTCGCTCTGATACCAGTTTACAGGATCAAGACCCTACTGTTGCGCTAAAAGCTCGAGCTGGTAGCAAAGGTTTGACCGTATTTCCTTATGGCAGCGCAGAGCCCCACACTATCGTGTTGTGGGTGGACATGAGGGGCTTCACACATGGACCCATAATCCATGCGGCAGGTTGGGCTGCCAAGCACCGATGGTCCCACGTGGGTCCCATACCCCACGTGGTGCACACCAAATCCAAAAGGAGACGCTAGCATAAACCAATACCTAAACTAATCCAAGAGGGTTAGGCCCATTTAAGGGAGTCCACTTGGCCCAGATAATTGTTTGGACCTTGGCCCATATTCTAGAAGCTTAAATTTGCTTCAATCATGGAATTTAGAAATGAATAGGATAAATAAGAGGATAGTGGAAAAAAGAGTTCGAATCACTTTCAAATTTGGCACCTAGACCGAAAGCGGTCTATCGCGAGAGCACATAGGGTCCATAAATGGTCACCTAGATGACCGCTAGGCACTGCAAAATTCTGTGAATGTGAGAAAGTGTAAAAAGATTAGATTTTAATGTCCAAACTCCTAGAGACCGATGAATAAAGACTTGTAAGCATGCTTGAGACTCTTAGGGATCGACCAAATACCTAAATAGGACTCTAAAATCGTTCAAATCCATGAAACCCTAGCAAAACTCTATAAATCGATCCCAGAACCAACCTACGCGACCCTTACTTTTGGCTCATTTGGAACCAAGGTAAAGAGGTAAAATTAAAGGTAAGTTGCTTCTAGGAATTTGTTTATTATACTTAGGTCTAACCTCTCTCCAAATTTCATTTTAGGAGGTCAAGCCTATAAGGAGTTAGAAGCCTGCAAAGACGTTGGATTGCTGAAAGTAATTCAGGAACCTGTGCGACCGACCCAGGAAGATCAGGAAAATAGAAGCCCTAAACGAGGTAATTAGATAGAGGTTCTTTAGAACTATTTGTTCGTTTTAGTACCCTCTTCTGACCCTCAAAATTTCGTGACCCTAGGTCAAGAGAATCGGGGGATAGAGGGCCAAGAAGTAGCTGATTCAGTTCAGGACGTGCAGAAATTAGGGATAACTTCTAGCCCTAAATTCGGAGTCTAAAGCCCAGATCCAAGGTAGGTTATCTCATGAAAGGCTCAAACTCGAAATAAATAAATGATGAATAAATAATAATTGAACGATGGGAAAGGGAATGACATAAAAAATGAGAATAAAGACATTCATGCGTCTAAAATAATAACAGGAATAAATAAAGAATAATGACTGCACCTACTCTGGTAGAACTCTGACATTACGGCCGTTGAAGTAGACTCTGATGCCCCCAATCATCATGGACTTCCCAGATGCCTAGAGTCGGCCTCGGGAAGTGGCAGAGGCTCTTCCTCTTCTGAAGTTCTTTTTGTTGCCCCCAGCGGGCCTCTTCTTATATGCCCCAGTCGGGCAGGTAACATAGTGAACGTGGCATCTCATGATCACTGGGCTCTTCAGTAAAATTTTCTTAATTTGACCCTCACTTTGTCGGGCCGTAGGCTTGTTATTCGTTGTCAGCTTCACAGGTTTCGGGCTCTCCTCGCCCAGAAGATCCACGAATGCAACTCCCAGGAAGTCGGGGAAGCAAACGACCGAATGAAAATTGCCAAAGATAGTTGGCACGGTAAGATAGCCGTGTGTAGCATGGTCGACCAAGATTTGTGTGCCAAAGATAAGCCCGGACAGTCCGTTCGCCATTGCTTCAGCCTGTAAAGGGGAAAGACAAGACGAACGGGTAGTTAAGGTTTGAAGTAGTTGAGTGGGGACCCCATGGTTCATTTATTTTGGCGAAAAGATGAAGGGAGGATGAGTCCCACCGGGCGTGCCAAGCTTGTGGGGATGGATTTTATATTAATATTCTTTTATTGATTTATTTTGGTTTATTAATTAGGCATGCCAGTCACTGTTGTGACAATTTATTATGCGCTCACCTGACCGATCAGACAATTATGGGTGATCGTGTTGGGACCCAAAATCCATCGTACCATAAAGGCTGTGACGTTAATTACGCCCCTCCGAAAGTGGGACAACCCTTGATTAATCACCAAAATAAAGACCATGGGACCCAAAGGATCAAAGATGCAGTTGCATGCAAGCACAAAATATGGAAGTACTTATTTATTAAATTGACTCCTGGTACGAGGTAGAGAACTTAGGTCCGAGGACCACCATCACGCATAGTGATAGCTTCCGGTCAGGCATAACCCAGCTTTTCACTAATCACCATTTAATATACCAGAGAATTAGATCATGCAAGCATGCAAGATGACATTGTTTAGTATTATCATTTATCATTTGTTTGATCGTCTATTTATGACTTCGAGAGAGATTTTGACAGTGTCACCCTGCACCGAGGGGCATCAAGGCCTTTTTATTTTGAAGTTGTGCATAACATTACGGTGCACACACATGGGCCCATGAAGTGGGCCGGGTGTGATCGTATTCGAGCAAGTTCAGAGATTATCGGGACGATGTATGCCGGGGTACGGCAAATTTGATGTTCAAGAATCGAGGGAACGCGGTTGAAACCCGACCGGAACAAATCAAATTCAGTGAGTTATCGGCTCGGGATAAGGTCATACTTTGGCTAAAATGGGAGTGAGTCCCAAGGACCAGGCACGACCTGTCAGAGCGATATTAATATTTCATACCCGGGGTCTAGGAAAAAGTGAGAGCACTAGAGCAGATGCGACCATTATTCTTCATTTATTTCCGTTACCATTTTAGATGCATGAATACCTTTATTCTCATCTTTTGTTATGCCCTCTCCTTTTTATTATTCATTCACTATTTATTCATTGTTTATTTGTTTTATATTTTCTTATATCGAATCAGATCTTTCGGCAAGGGTGCCACATTCTTTCTTAATCTTCTTCCCTTTTTTTCTCTTTTTTTCTTTCTTTTTTTTTCTTTTTTTTGATGATCACAGTGGGACCTGATCACAAAGGTATGATAGTATCGTCGACATTGGGTTTATGTCAATGCAATGGAATCGGGTTTAACCGGCTTAGATGAAAGGCTTGAGTCATGCTGCTCGGTTGAGGCCTCAGAGGGCCATGGGCGCCGAGTTGAGTTTTCTGGTGTTTTATGCCAAAAGCTCCATGATGGAATCTTCTCCATTGTGGGGTATTGGTTTCAGTTGATTGCTGAGCTGGGGAAGTGGCGTATGGTATAGCTTTAGGTGTTTCCCATTGAGAGGTGAAAAGTGAACTTCCCCTCGGTGGTTGACGATGACATAGGCACCGCCCTCATAAACTTTCCGGACCACGTAAGGTCCTGTCCAGTTTTCTTTCAATTTGCCTTTGGGATTGGCTGCCATGGCTTCTCTTTGTTTGACCATGACTTGGTCTCCTTTCTTGAATTCACGTTCATTGATGAGTTTGTCAAAGGCGCGGGTCATACGGGTCTGGTAGACCTGTATGTTCTACTAGGCTTTGAGCCGCTGACCTTCCAAATCAGAGAGCTCCTCCAGTCTTCTTTCTATATTTGCTTGGCCATCTTTGACCAATTCATGTTGGATCGCCACTCGCAGTGAGGGTATCTCCAATTCTATCAGGACAACCGCTTCCAAGTCATACACCAAGGAGAATGGTAAGCAACCTATCGGGGTCTTGTACACACTGCGGTATGCCCATAGTGCTTCATACATCCTGTCTTCCCAATCCTTCTTGCTAGAGCTGACTGTCTTGGCAAGAAGTGTGCATAGTGTTTTATTGAAGGCTTCCGCTAACCAGTTTGCTTGTGGGTTGTAGGGAGTGGACATCCTCTAATCAATTTTGAATTTATCGATCAATCTGTAGACCTTTTGGTTTCGGAAGTGACTTCCGTTGTCGGAGACAATCCGATCAGGCATTTCGAATCAGAATATGAAGTTTCGATGGACAAATCTGACTACGATTTCTCCCGTCACTTCTCTTAGAGCCACAGCTTCCACCCAGCGGGAGAAGTAGCCTGTTGCTGCCAGAATGTATTTACATCCTGACGAAGATGCGGGCAATGGACCCACAACATCAGTGCCCCATTGAGCGAAAGGCCAACTGGGCACCATTGGGTGTAAATGAGCTGGAGGTCTTCTTGGGATAGTAGCATGCTGCTGGCATTTATGACATGACCTGGCATACTTACAGCAGTCATCAAACATAGTTGGCTAGTAATATCCCAACTTTTTGATTTCAATCTTCATTTTTGGCCCAGCCTGGAGAGCACTAGCTAATCCGACGTGGACTTCCTTCATGACCGTCCAAGTCTCCTCCATAGATATACAACAGAGGAGCACCTTTCTTCTGGCATCAGCCACGGTTTAAAACAGAGTTCCATTTCTGACTTCATAAGAATCTTTTGTTCTAATTAATTTGATCCTTTCTTCCCTCTACTTAGGCAATTCTTGGTGTTTAAACCATTTCATCAGGGGTTCTCTCCAATCAGGAGAGTTAGTCATTTCTGCCATTGCAGCTTCATATTCTTCTTCGTCACCTGGTTCCTCTATCATGCTAGGGACCTGGCACCTATTTATGACTGTTATGTTAAGGGATTCACCTGGCAGTGGTGGAGACAAGGCACATTATAATGAGGATGATGATCCTAAGACCTATGAGGAGGCAATAAGTGGTATTGACTCTTGGAGATGGCAAGAGGCCATGAAATCGGAGATGGACTCCATGTACTTCAACCAAGTTTGGAACTTAGTAGGTCCACCTGATGGTATAGTACCTATCAGATACAAGTGGATATTTAAAAGAAAAATTGGAGTAGATGGAATGGTTGATACCTAAAAGTCTAGGTTGGTTGTGAAGGGATATCGTCAAAGACAAGGAGTTGACTATGACGAGACCTTCTCACCAGTTGTCATGACTAAGTCTATCAGGATTTTACTTGCCATCGTTGTGTACCATGATTATGAGATCTGACAGATAGATGTGAAGACCACTTTCCTCAATGGATGCCTTGAGGAAGAGGTGTATATGAGATAGCCTAAGGGGTTCATATCCAAGGAGCACCCAGATAAGGTATGTAAGTTGCTGAGATCCATTTATGGATTGAAGCAAGCATCCCCCAGTTGGAATTTAACATTTGATGAAGCCATCAAGTCTTATGACTTTGTTAGGAATGAAGATGAGTTGTGTGTGTACAAGAAAATGTTTGGCATTGCAATCACCTTCTTAGTGCTATATGCCGATGACATACTACTCATTGGGAATGATGTACGTATGTTATCATCAGTTAAAGCTTGGCTGTTGAAGCACTTCTCCATGAAGGATTTGGGTGAAGCAGCTTATGTATTGGGGATCAGGATCTATAGAGATAGATCAAATAGGATGCTAGGCTTGTCCCAATCAATATACATAGATTCCATTGTCAAAAGGCTTGGCATGAAAAACTCCAAGAGAGGTCTCATACCGATGACACATGGAGCCTACCACTCTAAGGAAATATCCCTTAAAACTCCTGAAGAGAGGGGGCGCATGAGTAGGGTATCTTATGCTTCTACCATAGGGTCCATCATATGTGCCATGTTTCTCCTCCTTTTTGATGATGACAACACTGTTACACTTTAATAATAGTACTGAGAATATTGTGAGTCAGAATATGCACAGTACATAGAGAAATGTAATGTGAGACAGATTTGGAAGAATTCAACTTTCTCTCCCCCTATAAGCTAAAGATGAATTCAGCTATCTCTACCCTATATCTCATCTCTCTCCCATACAAGTTAGAGACCAACTCACAATTCAACTTTCTCTCCCCCTATAGACTCATATGACTTGATACCAGGTAGCATATAGACAGACAGAGACAGACAGACAGAAGCTTAACTTTCTCTCCCCCTTTGCCATCAGTAAAATTTTTTGACAAAAATAATTAGAGCTGGACAAGAAGGTGTCATAAAGTTTCAAACTAAGGAAAGCTCAGGAATGATTAAGCTCACAAACTGATTCAACCTTCATTAGCTTAGGATACGAAATTCAAATTCTTCTTTCTATAAGAATTCACATAGTACAACCCTGATAGAGATTTGGTTTAAGAAGGATGAATGAAGAGTTCAGTAATAAAACTCTTTGAAGAATTTTGCCTCAATAGTTAATAGCAATAAACCATAACTACATGGAGATGTTAGGTTCAATCTCACTTCATCTTACTCATTTAAACTCATTGAAGTTCTTAGGAGTGACTTATGACATGTGTTGAGATTAAACAATCTTGTCAGTTCTGATTTTTCACCTCAGGGTTGCAGCATGATTTTCTTTTACTTTGCTCTCTCTCTCTCTCTCTCTCTCTCTCTCTCTCTCTCTCTCACACACACACACACACACACACACACACACACACACAAAAAGAAGCCCTTAAAATCTGTAATAAGGAAAGTTACCTTTCGTTGTGTTCAATCAAAGGTTGCTCTAACTCGGAAAATTTTGGAAGAGTACTATCAGCTCCTGCTTCACGCAGATCCACTGGATGAGAGTACAATCTCAAAGGAAAAATGAGCATGACTTCACATGCTAAACAAAAGTCCAAGCAGCAGTGGCTTACGTTAGGTGATTGAAATGCAATTTTTTTTTTGGGTTTTATGATTCAATCGCTAACAGACGTGCAATCAATAATACCATCCGATGCTACAAGTTAGAAGATGGTACTCTTCGTGAAGACACGGAAGAATAGGTGAAGTACAAAACATTGAGGGCCAGTTTCTTTCTCGGGTGAGATACCGTGTTCGACCTTCTGGAGTCGGGTAAAGTTTTTGTGTGTGATGGGAGAGTCACCACAAATTCTCTCTCATCAGTTTGTAAACTACCCGACAGTTCTGATAACAAATCGGGCCATGAATTCCTACCAAAATATTCTCAACCAGCCATTTAAGCCTTGTCCAAGGGTCTTGTACCTACTTCACTCTGCAACTTTAATCTATGAGGTAATCTCTAGGCCCTGCTTGATAACGGATTAAGCATGGGTAGGATAGATTAACAGAGGTTGGGTGGGTTATTCTTGATTTGACATTTTTTTTCTTAATCGCAGTCGGATAGACTTAAAGTGGATTAACTCATTCCTAAGAAATAGGTGTGGAATGAGTTAATCCGCCCCGGTTAGAGTTAGGGATCGGGTGGGCCAACCCGGGTAGGTCACCGGCTCCTAACTTACCCCGTTATCAAACTCGCCCTAAATTACTTGCTAATAACCCGCAATCTGCTCTACCAAGTTGATGAGCTAGGCCAAACCAGCGTGCATTCATCTGATGGCACTCCCCACTTGGCTCCTTCTCATCATCTGATGGGATTCGGCAAGATCCTTCATCTCCATATCTATTTACTATTGTTATGAAGGGGCTTTCTTGCATCACTGAGGATGTTGTTGCATTATCAAAGCTCAAAGTCCCAAGTTTCGACAGTCTCAAGATTTCCCATATATATTATTGTTGTTGATGACCTGATAGTCTTTCTCAAAGAGACAACGAAATCATCTGAAGGGGTGGGGAGAGTTGTTGATACATCCTACTCATTCTGGATTGAAAACAAACAATAACAAAAGCAGTGCTTTGTATTGGGCTGCAGTCAAACATGAGGTTGCCATCAAACAAGCGTTGGGTGTGAATCAAGGGACTCTGCCAGTGCTTTCTTTAGGCCTCCCCTTGTTCTCAAGATCAATGAAGAGCATTTCCTGTCAGCCTATGTTCTGGAGACAATAAATAAAAAGGTCCCCAATCGGAGAAACATAACTCATATCCAAGACTTGACATTTCTTGGGGATGGAAGGGAAGCCTCAAACAAAGAGAGTGGCTGAAGACTCACCTACAATGCCAAATTGGAGATGGCACATCCATGGTTTTATTCCTAGAGTGTCTCTTCCTTTGACCTGTCATAAAGGGTGGCATCTCGGTCAAAGAGCCAAGGCCTATCAAGGATGATACTACCCACCTCCATAGGTAGTACATCGCACCAGATCGCATCATGGTACGCCTGGAACTGCAGTGGCTATTCCTTTTCACCCTCTCTCCTCCCTCATTCTTACCGTCTCTTTCTCTCTCTCATTCTCTCTCCTCTCTGGTCCTCTCGACACGGGGCGCGTGACCGTGGCGAGCTGGCTGAGGCGGGGACGCGATGGAGTGAACCTGGACCGTGATGGAGTGGCGGATGGAGCGTAGCGTAGCGCGATCCCTCGGTGGATTCAAAGCCGGCACGGTTCATTGGTTTGACGATTTTCGGCGTGGTTTAGTCGCTTCGGTGCTCGAAATCTTCGGTGGAGGTAGGGAGATGGATCGCCTACTTCTCCTCTGCATTTCATCACGGTTTATAGCCGAACGGTGTGCGAACGAACGGGTTTCGCTCAGTTTCAAGAAAAGCATGCTCGGGGGGTATGCGTCGAGTTCGTCAAAAAACAGCGACGATTTTTCATCTAGTTAGTATCCTTGTGACCCCCAGCATGTTAGCGTTCCAGATCCGCTGATTTCTTTGCGATTGGTCGTCATTTGGGGCCAGTATGAGCCTGGGAACCCCGGTGACCCAATTAGGGTCGATTCAGTGGAATCGCCAGTTTCTTGCGATTTAGTTGTTGCATGGATCCCTTTCGGGCTGTGGAAGGCATTTTTCGTCGATTAGGATTGTTTCCCCTTTGTTTAGATGCGAATGGGGCGTGGAACGGCCGGATCCGGCCATTCCCATGGTTTTCCCGCCGTATCATGCTAGCCGTCGTTCCAGAGATCGTTTCTTGTCTCTGGCAGCCCCACGATAGACCGCCACTCTCCATAGTGTGTCAGTTTATCTTAAGTCGGTTCGGGTCATAGCGGTCTTATGATAGACCGTCTATTTGGGTTCATAGCCCATGATTGGACCGTTATACCTTATCCAGCAGCCCATTAGTCGGCCGCTAGACTGTATTCGTGGGTCAGTTTTGCTGAGCAGTCTTACGATAGACCGTTAAGCTCTCCTTAACGGCCCTAAAGTCAAGCGCTAAGAGTCGTTGACCTTAGTCAATGGGTCTGTGTCGATTTGTTCTGGTGGCTCAAGCTTCGACCGCCTATGTCTTGTAGCAGCCCATTTCATGACCGCCACTATTGATTTGACCAAGTCAACATTTTAAGTCGGTTGGCCTTGGCGGACCAACCTTCAACCGCCTCCTTGTTGTAGCGGCCCAGGTTATGACCACTACGGTCTCTTTGACATAGGTCAATAGGTTAAGGTGGTTAGTGTAGCGGTTCATTCTTAGACTACGTAGTCTGTGTAGCGCGTCTAGTATAGACGACTGGGTGGTTTAACTGGGTATGTCGGTTCGAGGGTTGACTGGCTCTAGCGGCCTATTATGCGACCGCTACAGTAATCCCACGGTCCATTCTATGACTGCTACAGTCTCCTCGCAGCCCTACCTATGACTGCTAGAGTCTGGGTTTCCGTGTGGAGGAGCGACGCTTTTGTTGACTGCTTGGCTTACCTAGCGGGGAAGCGATCGACTGCTTATCCCCAGTTGTTTTATCGATGTTTTAGCTTCCGATAGTCTTGGCTTGACCTTGTGGTTTGCCGGTTATTCTGCGGATGTCTCTCGATATCCTATAAGGGCTATGACCATTATTATAAGGTAGCCAGGGGTGCTTTTCTATCGAGCGGTCTTCTATACTGTTTGCATGTCGTTATTGATGGCAGTTGTGGAACCCTCCACAGGTCCGTGGGCAGCCTCCTTTCTCCCGCAAAGACCTGGAGAGCAGGGTGTATCGGGGAAGAATTGGGTGAAGCGTGCCAGGTTGGAGCTGGGTGGAGCGTGCCGGGCTGGGCGTTGGCAAGTGTGCCGGGCTGGGCACTGGTGAGTGTGCTGGCGAAGGAGTTGAGAGTGTACCACTGAAGGCTGGGGGCTAGGCGTGCCGGCGAAGGGCTATGCCGGTGATGGGTGAACTGAGGGGGGGCTAAGGGTGTGCCGCTGAAGGAGGAGTCGAGGTTGTGCCGCTGGAGGAGGGGTTAAGGGTATACCGGCCAGGGAGCTAGGGGTTCTACTAGGCTAGGGCTATGTCCCTACAGATTCCAACAAAAAAGGAGGCAAAGTCCATGTAGATGCATGTAGGCCAGGGGCAAGGTCCGTGCAGGTTCCAACAAAAGGGGGGCAAAGTCCATGCAGGTTTTTAGCAAAGGGGCAAGGTCCGTGCAGATGATCGCGGGCCAAGGGCATGGTCCGTGCATGTTTAGGTGGTGCTAGGGGACAAAGTCTGTGCACGTTTAGGTAACTCCGTGCAAGTTCTGGACGAAGTTCGTGCACGTATAAACAAAGTCTGTGCATGTTTGATGAAGTTCGTGCATATTCTTGGGTAAGTCCGTGCATATGCACGGGTTTTGGGATGAAGGTCCATGCAGGTTCTGGGGTAGTCCGGGCATATGCACGGGGTCAAGGGAAAGGTTCATGCATATGCATGGGTTTTGGGATGAAAGTCCATACAGGTTCTGGGGTAAGTCTTTGCATATGCACGGGGTCAAGGGCAAGGTCCGTGCATACGCACAGGGTTGAGTCCATGCATGGTTGGGGTATGTCCGTGCATATGCATGGGGTCAAGGGCAAGGTGCGTGCATTTATACGGGGTTGAGTCCATGCATGGTTGGGGTATGTCCGTGCATCTGCACGGGGTTGAGGGCAAGGTCCGTGCATATGCACGGGGTTGAGGGAATGCAGTTTGGATGAAGTCCATGTCGGTGTATGTAGGCAAAGACAAGGTCTGTGCAAGTCTGAGGGTGAGTCCATGCAGTGCAAGTAAGGTCCACGTATGCTCATGTAAGTCCATATAGGTTTGGACAAAGTCCATGGAAGGCTTGGGCTAAGTCCATGCATGTTTGGGGTTAAGTCCATGCAATGCTAGGCAAAGTCCATGCATGTTTGGGGTTAGGTCCATGCAAAGTCCGTGCAGGTGCGTGCAAGATAGGAATGGGGTCCATGCAAGTTTGGATGAGTCCGTGCAGGGCCCGTGCATGTGGGAGCTTGAGGTCCGTGTAGGGTCCATGAACGCAAGGCCAGGGTCGGTGTAGGTGGGGGCTATGCATGGGTAAGGTTGATGCAGGTGGGGCTGTGCCGGGCTAGGGTGCCATGGAATGGCTGGGGTGCATTGGTGGAGGTAGGGATGAAGAGTGTGACGGGGAAGGGGCTTAACAAAGGGGGGTGCACCACTCAAGGAGTGTGCTGGTGAAGGGTAGGGGAAGGTTCACCGGCGAAGGGGTTTAAGGGCGTGCTGTGGAAGGGGTTTAAGAGCGTGCCGTGGAAGGATTGGGAGGGTGTGCCAGGGAAACACTTGGAAGGCTCACTCCTCTTCATTCCTTTAAGACCTTTCTTTTCTTCTTTTCTTCTTCCCCTCCTCCCTTTTTGATTGATTTTCTGTGCAATTCATGAGGGTTCCCTCTCTCTGTCTCTTGACCATCCTCTATTCCTTCCTATTCACCCCCCCCTCTTGGGTGCCATTGATCGCGGGACTTCTGGTGTTAGGGCGTCACGGTCGAGGACGCTGAGGACATGATGGACCCAATTCCAGACCGATTGCAGATTTGGGAAGAAGGGTTCCTTGGATAGGGTGCTCCTGGAAGGGAGCTTTGTTGATACTACGATTGATGATTGGAGATGCCATATCACTCACGCGATCGGGTCAGCTGGACTACTAGAGTTCGTCTCTCATATCGAGTGTGCCTACACACTGAGAGACGTTAGGGAGGCAGTTGCAAATGTTACCCGCGTGCTAGGACTGAAGTCGGAGCAACTAGTTCCTTTGCCGTTGACTCCCTTCGTGGCCTTAGGTGAGACTTTTTCTTTATTGTGCTACCTCTATCTCCTTCTTTTTCTTGTGCATATGACTGAGATGTTGTGTATTGACGTATTTCTTCGGTAGGTTCTCCGGCAGGGGAGGATCACCCTCCATGGAGGCCTCTTCTGGGAGCGGAGATGGGGGTCTTCAGCCTAGGAGGAAATGCCCCCGGGTGGACACCAGAGTGGCGGAGGATGGTGAGTCTTCTCAAGGACTTAGGGTAGAGGCTCACATAGAGGCAGAACTGGCTTTGAGTAAGCGTCATGTCCACCCTTTGTGCTATGACCGCCAATTGAGCACTAGCCCAACTGAGTATAATTTGGACCCATGAACTCAACGAGTTAGAAACCTGGATAGATTATTGAGGGAACATCAGGAAATTCATAACTTAATATAGGGAGGTCAGAATTAGGTGAAACTAAAGCCCTTACAACGACCATTGGGTAAGGAACAACTTTGATGAAGAGCACAACTTCTGGAAAATGGGTCTAATAGGAGGTAAGAGGGAGCTGGTGATAATGGGTCGAAATAGTTATAAAAAAATAGTTAACCATTGAAAAGGGGATATCTTGGCCCACAGTCAACTAAATGAGGTGAAACTTGGCCCATTAGAAAGACAGGGCCCTCAACCCAAACTCTTCTGTTGAGGTGGAAACCTAGTTCGCATCGGAACCTAAGGTTCAAAGCCTTTTTCTGCCAGCTGCCACGAAGAGGTGTGACTGTAGGGTAAATTCACATGAAATTAATGAGAAATCCATAACTTCATTTGTGATTAATGAAATTTGATGAAATCATGACCCAGAGTTATATCTGAAAGTTCTCTTGAATTCATCTGAAGACACCCCTACCCAAATCCCAATAGAAACATGCGCCCACTAGCATTTATGACTGGTGGTCGAAGGGTCACACATGTTGAACCCGAAGGGGTGCTTAGCATTACCCCCTCCTTAAACCAACAACCCTGGGAGCGGTTGGAACCTTGTAGGATGTGGGAAAGGCCTTGGGAGGCTTGAAAACTATATAAAAAGGTGGGTTCCAAGGGTGGTCAGCCTTTGGCAACACCTATTTCCAATTATCCACCATCTACAGTTCCTCTTGTGTGAGAAGAGAGGTGAGGGACCTTGGCCCTATGAAGGAGGGGCGAACCTACAGTTCCTAAACAACAGGTGAAGACTTGGGCAGATCTAGGGTGTGGATCTCATCCCCAGATCGAAGGGTAACGCTAAGGAAGATCTGGGGTGTGGATATTATCCCTGGATCATCGGTTAACATTTCAAAGGTAGGCACCTAACCACAAATCTTAGGGGTCAATGATGCATTAGAATGGTTTTAAATATATTTTCTACACTGACCGCCCATGGTATGGGCGGCTGGCTCTGGACCGTTCATCCTTGCTGGGTTTTGGGGCTTGTGTGGCCACACGATAGACCGCACATGGTTTGGGTGGCTCGGTAGGGTCTGCCTATCCCCTCTTGGGCAGCCAGGTTCTAGGCACCTGTCTTTCCATTGGGTTGAGCGTCCAGCATCTGATCGCCCATCTTAGTTGACCCTTGGTCAACAGTTGCGTGTCGGTCGCATTATGCGGTCCGATCAAGATCATTTTGACTGGCACTGTAGTAAGTCGGTTCCGTTCAGCGGTCCGATCAAGACCGTTTTGACCAGGAACTAGACTGGGTCATGGGCTTGAGCAGCCAAGACTTGACCGCTCATCCCCTTGGGTGGTCCTACCCTAACTACCCATCCTCTTTAGCCTTTAGGGGTTTGTCCATTGTACGGTTGGTCCCCAACCGTTCATCCCCTTTGAGTGGCCCCATATGGACCGTTCATCCCTTTGAGCGGCCACCATGTGACTGCCCATCTTGTTGAGTCCATCGTGTTATCCGGTTGTGTGTCGGTCTGTCTTAGGTTTGTGTTGTAGGGCGGTGTCTGTGTATCAGTAATCTCTGGATAGGTCGGTTCAGGTGACTAGGTGCGGTCTCTTCCCTGATTGCGATAGTTCCCTAACGACTCAATCTAGAACTGCCAATGTCCTTATCTCTGGTCGTGTTGCGGTCATTCCTTGACTGCCAGGTCTGCCTACTGGTTGAGTGATGGTTCACTTTACCCAGAGTGTCGTCCTCCGGTATTTTCATTTCTGTTTGTCTTGGCTTGTCCTTGTGGTCTGCCCATTTTCCCATGGGTGTCTCCCGGCATCCTATGAGGGCTAAGACTATGTTATAAGGCAGCCAAGAGTCTTCTTTCTTGTAGTAGGGTTCTCTCCCCTACTGTAGAGCTGTCATTGTCTGGTTCTGGTCAACCCGGGGTTACCCAGTGGTTGATAGGTAACCTTGTGTGTCTCGACGGTCCTGTCCAGTTCAAGACAAGGTTCTGGTTGCAGTGAGGTATCATCTTACCTCGGTCTGCATGTCCAGGTGTGCTGAGAGTTCTCGATGTTCCCTCAGGTCTTCGCGTGTCATTTCCTACGGTGGCGTCATTTTTCCCTGGCTTAGGATTAGACCGATTGGCGGCTTGTTCCGCTATTAGTGATGATCTTACCTCCGAGTTGTCTGACTCAAGGATCGTTACGTGAGTAGGTCTAGTTACCTTGTCTTTAGTTTGTCGGCAGTGGCTATGTTGCCATTGATGCTTCGAAGTATGTGCGATAGTGCTCTCTTGCCTGTCTGTACTTCTGCACTCATGTTTTGAGTCTTCGTGTCTTGTGAGCCTTCACTAGTCGTAGCCTTACGTCACGTTACGGCGTGACAGCTCTTGTAGCGGGGTACTTTCTCGATTTACGGTTCTTAAGCTAGTTCCGTGGGCCCCCAGTCCAACCATAGCGTCCTTCAGAGGGAGAATACTAGCTAGAGGCCTGGCTTAGGCAATGGGCTAGTGTGTGCATATGTGGTCAGGGGCTTTGGACTCACGTCAACAGGCGTGACCCTGGCTAGTCACTCGCGACTATGGTTACTATTCTGGTTCTGACAGTGTCTTAGTCTCTGCCTTCAGTGGGTAGCGCAGAAGAGACGCTCATAGGTGCCACATAAGACATCAGTGGACGCAGCTGGCTGTTCTTCTAGTGAATCATTCACACAATCACATTCACACAATCATTCAAATCACACATTTCCATTTCATTCACATCCACATATTCACATTTCACATTTTTCAAAACCAAAATTTTCTTCATTCCATCACATGTCAATCGTCACATACATATGTGTATCACAAAAAACAAGAAAAACACAAAAACAAGAAATGTCACTCGGTCGGTCTATCTCCCAGGCCGCCACTGTCCTCGGTACCCTCGTGCCGCTTTGGCGGTGGCTCCATGGCGCTGTGCTCCTCTTCCCGCGGGTGTCTTCACTCTCCCTCCTCGTTCCTCCGACGGCCGAAAGAGCTAGCCAAGTAGTCTCCCACCGATGCGCTCGGTGCCGCGCTCCGTGAGCCTCCTGCTGCGCCACTCTGGGACGCACTCTGCTCGGATCCTTGGCCCATCAGTCGGAAAGTCCGCTCCATGGTCTGGAGCTCGATCCTCAAGTCATGGACCTGAAGATGTGCCTCCCGAGCCTCGGTCCGATACCGCTCTATGTCCACTGCCTCTCCACTCAGTCGGGTCACCTCCCCCCGGAGTCGCTCGACCTCTTCCCAGAGACAGGGTACCTCCGTCGCTTCTGCTTGGGCTCACTCCGCCGCAGCCAATGCTACGGTCAGTTCTCTCGCCTGCATATTGCATTTGCATCATGGTTAGTTTAGGCATATGCATAATCATGAAGCATTTTAAGAAAGTCTGGTTTCTTACCCGCTCCGCGAGGGTAGCTTCGGCCTCCTCGGCTTGAGCTACGACTCAGGTAAAGTTCGCATCTCGCTCAGCCCGTCCCCCGGCAGGCTGTGTAGAGGAGGACGGTGCATCTGGTCCGGTCCTCTGGGCTCCCTCGACCCGCTACATTTTCAAAAGTCAGTCAATTTGCATAAACATTTCAGTTTTAAGCCTAAGGAAGCTCACCAGAAGCTCCAGAGCTACTCGGTACTCATCCCGCTGCTGCACAGTGGCATGAAGTAATCCCTCAAGCTCGGCGATGCGTCCTTGTGGGTCTAGCTGCATTTAGAAGCAAGTGTCATGCATATAAGGTTCATTCATTCATATAAAACAAAGTGTTGAGTTCAGCATTCATACCGGTCGTCGGGTACCTCGGAAGACCTGGCTGCCGTATCGACAGGTGAAGACTTTCAAATATGCCTCATCACTATCAGCCCGTTCTTTCACGGCCATGCCCTTTTGTTTCCAATCTTGGATATACTTTCTAGCCCGGCCGCTCCAATCGATATCACTAGCAATCCCTTTGGTAGATTTTCCCGGGCGCTCATCGTGTCGGTGAGGGAATCTCACCGCGAGCTGATGCATTCCCCGTGTCCTCATGATCAAGCGATAGTGAAGCGGCTCAATCACATTGATGCAGTGGAGCCAAATGTCCCGTCCTCTGTAGGCCAGGGAAGCCTCTACCCACTACTGCCCCGTATGATCCTCATCCCCGTACGGTGTCTAACGCACCTGAAAGGGCCATTCATGTCAGCATTTTTCAGCATTTGTCAACATATAGAAACATATAGGAGCATATAGGAAATTCAGGCTTTTTACCGATGCATGCGGGTTTGAGTCAAGATCCTCTTGAATCACCCGAGTCAACCTCTGAATTGACCCCGTGCCTCGGGCTATGTTCCACCGCCTCACGATGGGAATCCGCCCCAGATATAGCTCGACTCCTCGGCCAATCCCGGGCCGGCTTCCCGGCGTCCTGTAAGTTGCCCCGCTTTCCTATCTCGGTGTAGCAGGGTTAATAGCTCTATTCCCTCGAGTAGCAATTTTGATAGAATGAACCACCATCTCTCTCTTCTCCGTCGATCTCCCTTTTATAGGGGGTTGTCCTGGAGGAAGGAGCCTCATCCCTTGATAGGGAAGGGCCTATGAAATAGAGTAACGCTTTCCCGCTATAGTGGCAGAAGTTTCCCGTTGGAGGGTGATCACCTCGGCGTCGGTTGGTCCTGGGGTGAGTCTTACGGCGCTCATGGGACGTGCTCACCCGTTATGGGGTCAAGGCCGACGTCATGGGAGCAACGATCGATCGTCGGAGAGTCCTCCGGCGATAACTACCCTTTGGCTGCAATGTTTATGCGTTGTAAAATCCGATGTTAACTTGGGCCTGGCCACACCTTGGTGGGCCGCACGCATGGGGAGCCTCCTGGGCATGCTATCAAGAGCATTCTGGCACGGGCCTGCCGTTATTGGGCCGAATCTGGGCGCACCCAGATTTACCCTCCTCACTTCCCCCCTACTCTCAGTCACCGAGCACTCTGCAGGGGGCTGAGAGTCGATCAGGTGAGAATTTCCTAGAGTCGATTTCCTCGTACTGCGGGCGACGGTAGTGCCGGAGGCCCGCTTGGCATGCAAGGCGCCTCTGATGGGGGCAGGCGCCACGTCGGTAATCACGATGTGTGTCCTGTCTTGTCTGGGAGCACGGGCTCCGAACGGTCGTCTAGCGTTGGTAATCATACCGCCACAGTGACAGGCACCTTTTCGACCCACCATACACCCTGAAAACGTCGGTCCATCATGGGTGGTTATAAGGATTGCAGTGGGGCTTGTCTCGGAGACCTGGCCCTCGTCTCACTGGTTGCTGAGCTTCGTCGTAGGCGTCTTCTCTCTTTTCCTGGTGAGGACCTTCTCTTCCCTTACGCCTTCAGTCTTCCGTAGTCATATCTCATCGTAAGAGAACCCTTCGTATCAGTCCTTCCTCTTCTATTGAAGAGGCGGTCCCTGGTCGCGGTGGTGCTGCGAGTACTTCCGATGCCAGTGCTAGTCGTCCCCCTTCCCCACCGCTAGTGGCATACAGGGTGGTCCGAGGGTTGCGAGAAGCCTTCCAGATTCTGCCCAATCTGGACATCATCTTCCCGACCGTCGATGACGACCTGTTGAGCCTCCCCCCAGGTGGGCTTATGGTCCCAGTAGCGTCTTTCCAGGCGGGCTTTCGCCTGCCCACGCACCCTTTCATAGCGTCTGTCCTTCACCATTATGAGCGTCACCCTGGAGAGTTGTCCCCCAAATCTTACTACATTCTCTGCGAGTTTATCTGCGCATGTCGGAGAGCGTCAGTGGAGCCTAGCATCCATCTCCTCCGACAGTTTTACTATATTCAGCACTGCCCGGTCGATATGGTCTATGCCTATTTCAAGGCCCGGAGTAGTCAGAACCTCATCCGAGTTTCTGCCACTGCAACCAACCTCATGGTTTGGTCGCAGCGTTACGTGTATATCGTCGAGTCAAGTGATTACGATCACTCTGGCAGTTGGAGGTTTAGGGGTACCCGTCCTATCTGGGCCGATAGGAAGCCTCCGACTAACGCCGAGGAGCGTAAGAAGGTGGATGCTATCCTCTGGTATCCCCTCGTTGATGCAGACTTCATGCTGACTCTGTCGTTACTCCTGGAGCTGGGGCTGAGTCCTCCGTTGCTGCAGGGTACTGGTCTTGATTCCCCATTGGGTTATACCGGTGATGACCTACGCTTAACCAGCTTTGCTCTGTTTTCAGGGGCGCCTGAGGTCCCGACGTGGAGCTAGGAGATTGTCAGGTTGCCACGATGTGCCCCCCGCCCTGTGGACCACGTCGAACAGGGGGCTGGTCAAGTGATAGTCGTTGCTCGCCAGGTCGAGGTTGCATTTGCTCCGGGGAGGCTCCATCATTCGGTCCTTGAGGGCGTTCCCCTGGTGAATTCGACTGCAGCTTCTGCGGCCAGTGGAGGGTCCAGCATCTAGAAGGCTGCCTCTGGAGGGGCGGCCAGTGTCGAAGGAAGGGAATCTACCATGGCTGGTGGTAGCTTCCCCCCGCTGTCCGTGGATGAGTTGGCGGCGTTGGACAGCCAGCGTCGCTCGAGGAAGAGAGGCAGGATCTCTACTCTGCCTCAGGGTCGGGTCTCGCCTCCACCGTCCGAGTTGCATCTTGCGGCTCCGCTGCCGCCGTCGGTTAGAGAATCGACCACTCCTCTCCCTGCGGCTGCCCTCATAGAGCAAAGGCATGACAAGGGCAAGGCCCCCATGGTGGGGGATGTGAGCCCTCTTCCTCCGCCGGAGGTCCCTTTGCGAGGCCAAACCTCGTCGCCCGAAGAAGCTGCCCGAAGAAGCAACGTCAGGACTAGCAGGGGCCGCGACAGTTGTCAACCTCATGGGGAGGAGCATTCAGTGGTATGAGTGCCTTGGGGAGTCTAGGCCCGAGGTCAAGAAAGAGGTAACGGCCCTAGCCGCAAAGGTCGTATGCTCGGTCATCAGTGCCCTTGGTCTATGGAGGCACCACTTCAAGGGTCTCGCTCGAGAACTGGGGGCCAGCCAGGCCATTCAGGAGGACCTCTCGGCCAACTGTGTGGTGCTTGAAGAGCACCAGAAGGTCTCGGAGGCCGCCAATGCTGGGATCCACGATCAGCTGGACTAGCAGGGGTTAGTCCTTTCTGTGATGGAGCGGGACCGGGACTTCTTCCGGGTTCGGGTTGACGCGGCTGAAACCTGTGTGATCAAGCTGGGGGTGCAGGTTCATGCCATGTAGGCTCGAGCCATGAAGGTCGAGGCAGAACTTGCCGGGTGGCGCTCGTCGGTGTCCACTGCTGGCGCGGAGGCAGTGGAGAGCTTTCGCTTCTCTTCGGCCTACCGGGACGAGCTGACCGTGGCGGCCTTGGAGATCTTCAGTCCGATGCGCGACCGTGGCTTCCAGGAGGGCTGCAGTGCCGCCGTCGTGGCTACTGCTGAGCACCTCGACCTCGCGGTGCCGTCTCTCCCTCCTCCGTCGGCATCCTACAGCCCAAAGGTTGGTGATGGCGATGAGAGGACCGGCGGTGAAGAGGCCAAGGCCGAGGAGTTGGTGCCGGGGCCGAGCACTGGCAAGCGGGCACCTGCTGTCCCCCAAGTAGCGGAAGACTGTGCCGTGGAGCTAGCCGAAGACTTACCTCCTTCTGGATAGACTATAGCCGCACGTGAGCCTAGAGAGTCTGGGGCACGTGATGATGCTGCCGAGGCGAACCCTTAAGAGGGCACCTTTTGTTGCCTTTCTATCTTTCTTTTCTCTTTTTTTCTCCTTTTTTTTGGGCGACTGCCTTTCCTCTGTAAGCTTTTGTCTTGGGAATAGAACCCTTTCCTTCGCTTCACAAATCTCGCGTACTTTCCTCCCTTCTGAATGACTTTGAGATTCTATGGGGATACAGAGCGGTATCATTGAGGGTGGCTCTGAAAAGGCACGACTTTTGAGATCCACCACTTCGATTTCTGTGGATTTACTTGAGGCTGTAGGAGTCCTTATTCTTCTGGGGATTTCGCTTCTCCTCATAAATAGTGGCTCTTGGGATGATCCCATGACCATCTCTGCAGTGGTGAGTTCTGAGGAGGGAGTCCTTCTGCGGGATGTCATCAGGGGAGTCCGGTACCTCGTCGGACGATGGCGCTTCGCAGACTCCTCGTCGACCCCTAATCCTCCGAAGGGCACCTCCGCCAGCTCCTTGGTGGCCGTGGCCAAAACAGGGAGCGAATGGTCCCATTTTCGAGGAATATCATAACGGGTAAGTGGATGGCTGGCAAGAGGCGTTGGAGAAGGTCAATCACTTGTATGCTGGTAGGGGAGTCCTGCTTCTTGAGCCAGACAGGTTCCGTCCTTAAGGGGACGGAGGATGCCCTTGTACTCGCCCTCTCTACTTCTGAGTACCATCCCTCTTGTCGTCTTCGTGTCGCATGGCTGTAACCGCTTTCCTTCGTGCTTGTAGGTGTGTGATGAGGTATTCTCCTGAGCTAAGGGGAGTGCTTCTCTATCGGAAGATGTCGATAGGCAAGGCAGTCAGCTTTGCTTTCTAGTTTGCAGGCATGGTGTAAGACCCGTGTTCTAGCGGATTCTTAGTGGTTCGGATCTAGATTTTATTTCGTGAATTTTAGCTATTTTTTCAGATTTTTAGGCGCAAGTGGATCTACAAGATTCAAACCAAGTCTAATGGTAGAATTAAGCATCACAAGGTTCAGCTTGTGGTTTAGGGTTTTGCTCGAGAATATGGTATTGATTATGAGGATACTTTTTCTTTAGTGGCCAAAATGACTACTGTTCGTACCCTAATTGTTGTTGCAGTTGCTTTTTGATGGTCTCTCTATCAACTTGGCGTAACGAATGCCTTTCTTAATGATAACCTTGCAAAGAAAGTCTACATGCAGCCTCCTAGTCTTTCTACACCACGACATCATATTTGCTACCTTCTCAAGTCCCTTTATGCACTTGTTGCCCATTATTTTTCTCAAATTAATCAAGACAACTTCCTCGAATCAATCGAGGTAAATCACACCAAAGTTTGGTGACAGTCAAAATATGACACAAAACTAGTACCGTCACTCCGAGGAGTTATCTCGACATTCTGGGGATTCCAGGTCAAAAAGCTCATCAATCACAAGTTCCTCGAAGCAATCGAGGCGATTGAAAACAAATCAAATTGATGACCAGTAAACGGCACGAAGCCAAATGTCGTTGTAATTCCGGACAAATTCCCAAATCCCGAGAATTCCTGTCGGATGTTCGGGATGAAAGAAAACAACATCGCAGCATGGAAGCAAGCACGTGGGAATTGTTTACGCACCTACGGAAAGTCCAACATGCACGTACGAGACGGTCCCGACGGATGCAAGCTTCTCCCATCGACCAACGGCGCGAAGAAAACAAAAGAACAAACAAAGAAGGAGCTTTTCTCCTCTCCACGTGTCCCGGCTACAAGCAAACAAAAAAAGAAGCCCAAAACCCAAGGTTTTGTAGGGGTTGCCCCTTTTTTCCCATCGAGGACCATCCAGGTGGACAGGGTGGGGACCCGAGCATACCCACTCGGGGTCAAGTAGACCCGCTTGGGGTCGCTTGAGCCTGAGGGGACCCACCTGGGGTCAAAATGCACCCGCACGGGGTCGTTTGACCCTGGTGGGGCCCGTCTGGGGTCAAACGCATCCCACCAGGGTCATTTGACCCCAGTGGGACCCGTCTGGGGTCAGGCGGATCCGTTCGGGGTCGTTTGACACCAGTGGGACCCATCCGGGGTCAAATGACCTTGTCAGCCTTCGTTTGACCCCAATAGGGCCATCCGGGGTCCAATAGACCCTTGCGAGGGTCATTTGACCCCTAGGCACTCTGCCCAGGGTCGCACATGCCCCTATTGCCTAGTTTTCTGGGCAGTCAACCCCGGTCACTTGACTGGCCCCCTCTAATTGGGGTCAAATGACCCCGGTTGGCTCTCCTATCCCAAAAGGGGTCAAATGACCCCAGATGAGCCCTTGGATGGAGGGAAAAAATCCCATCCCGGGTCAGTTGCCCATCTAAAAGGGCCAATTGACACGGATGGTTCAAAAACTCCCCCCACTAGGTCAAGGTGACCTCCTACCTTCTATAAGTACCCCATGGCTCCAGAAGGGAAGGGGGATACACACACAGACGGACACAGACACACGGAGCCCAAATAGGCAGCACAAGGAGTTCTTGTTCTTCTATAAGGGCCCATTCAAGGTTATGAATTATAAATACCTCGAGTCTTGCTTTTCCACCATCGTCGGTCCTCCTCCGGATCCCAGCGTGTCTACGCGAGTGAGCTCGTTAGTGTGACGTCGCCGACTCGTTTGGTTGCTTGCAATCTTAGGTCCAAGAGACCACCATATGAAGGATGGGCATACTGGTTACTTTGATAATCCGTCCATTGTATGAAAATTTCAAGCATTGGTGGTTGGTGGACGGCACGGCATTCAGTGCTTCAATATAAGGGCGACCCAGAATGGCCTTGAATGTGGGATCCATATCAAGGATATGGAATTCCGTGGCGACTGATGTAGGGCCCAATTCTACATTTAAAATAATCATCCCTTTGGGCGGCCTTTTACAATTGTCATAGGTCGTGACTGTTATCGATGAAGGTCATATTGGTTCCATGTCGATCCCACATGACTAGAGGGTGCTTAGAGAGATCACATTTATGGATGCACATGTGCCCACCTGACATGGCTCCACAGGCACTCCATTGATTTTTATTGAAACACAGTGCATATTTCCAAGCTTCCTTAGGGGCAAGCTCATGGTTATGAAAAGTGATAGCTGGCTGTGCGTCTGTCGGCATCAATACTGCCGAGATTTTCTCCACGGGGAGGTCCTCATTCACCATGACCTTTTGAAGATACTCCATCAAAGCTTCTTGATGGGACGTGGATCTCTTAAGCAACTCAAGGATGGAGATCCAGGCGGGTGTTTTATCCAAATGTTTCAACAGGTCATACTGTGTCCCGAGGATAGATTCTTCTAGCTGACCTTTGGTGCCTTTCTCTGGCTGAGACTACTTGGGGGTTTGACTATTATGTAGGAAGACCCGGTGAAAGATCCTCCCATTCTAGAGCATCATGGCTTGTGGTTTTTGTTGCACCCCTATGGTGTTAGGCGTAGACTTTAGCAGGGGTTTGAGGGGTAGTGGTGGAGAAACAGTTGGTGAAGCAGGGGTGATAATGGGTGTAGGGGTTCTGATTAGAGGTCTGTTTAGTGGAGGGATGAGAGAGAATAAGAGGCTTGGTTGGTGGAGGCAAAATGGAGGTAGATGGGGCCACGTATGGATGGTGGGTAATGAGGGGTTTGGAAGGTGAAGGAGGTGGCAAGGTGGAGATAAATGGCGAAGTGGAGGGATGGGAGATGGTAAGAGGTTTCGGGGGTAAAAGTGAAGACATGGAAGTAGGCGGCAAGGTGGTTGGGCGAGAGATGATGAGAGGCCTTGAGGGCATAGGCAAAGGTGTAGTGGATGGTTGTTGCTAGAGCATCAACGTGGGATTGGTGCCAGGGATGCAGATGAGGGGACGTGACTTCTACGGGAATGAGGGATAAGGCCTTGTTATAGGTTGTAATGCGGGTTGGGGGGAGAATGGCGTTGGCCGAGCAAGGCGTGGAGGTTGACTGGGGATGTGATTGTCGGCGAGAATAGAGGTGCTTTCCACATGCCAGACTTGTCCTCTTCCAATTTTTAGGAATGAGGAGATGGGGTTGACCTGATGGTTGGGCTGGGGGTGCTCTGAAAGGGGGTTCTGAACAATGCCCATGTTGGGCTGCTGTTGTGGTGCCTGCTGAGGCTACTGCTGTTGTTGTGGCTACTGTTGTTGTAATTGCGGTCTAGGAGGAGGCCTCCTGGCTTTTACGATGGTAATGTACCACCTCATTTCATCCCAGTCAATCCTGCCTTCATCATTTGTATCATAAATATAATCTTTGAAATGAAAGTAATTGTCCACTGTATGACTCGGCTGTCTATGGAAAACATAGTATTTTGAAGTGTCAACATTGGAGGGCCACACAACTCTCTCCTTGGGAAAGATGAGCGAGTTGGCAGCCAACTTTCAGATTTAAGAAGGCATAATATGTCAAAACATGAAACAATGGTTTAGATCCATTAAGACTGAATGCAACCATTTTTAAAATCATTAAGCTTTAAAGCTCAAGAAGTCATTAAATTTAAACCACTCAGTTAACATGCTCAGTGTAGTCATAGAACTCCATAAAAGAAGCTTCCTCTTTATGGTTTACTTTG
Organism: Amorphophallus titanum; assembly: GCA_024336825.1. Lineage (NCBI taxonomy): Eukaryota > Viridiplantae > Streptophyta > Magnoliopsida > Alismatales > Araceae > Amorphophallus > Amorphophallus titanum. Next base: position 1,253,714 of record JANBPO010002734.1, read on the forward strand.
ATAAATGAAATTTAGCAATTAGATATAAATTCTCCCAAGAGTTCAAGGCGTTCCAAGAATTTGGAGTAAGTAGCCAGCCATGAAGAAGTAGGTGACAGATCTCCAAGGATACCAAGGAGGTTCATATGACAATACAACTCAGACCCAATATGGAACACAGCAAATGATAAGCATGATACAGCAGGTGATGTACACATGGAGTGCACTTGGGTAGAGAGTGGAAGTAGGCAGTGAACTTCTCCCCATGAGGATGTGCAGTGGGCTCAAATGACATAGACGTGGGTAAGCACAGTTCAAATAGGTGGACAACATTGAAGAGCCTGAACACAAATAGGTGGACTATAGCGTCAACGTAGGAATATGCAAAGGGTCAATGCAAACTACTCAGATAGAACACGGATTCAAGGAGAAAATCAATTGTTGCGTCGACTCACCAGTGTTTGTGTGTCGACGGACAATGCTGACAGAGCACACACATTTTTTTTTAAAAAATCATTATACATGGAGCACATAAATGAGTTTTAAAATTGCAAATGTGAGAGATTTAACGAGACATGGATCTCAAAATATGTCTAACAAAGTGTGCACGGATGCAGACTAGGCTTTCACATCTGATATCAGCAAACTCCCCCTGAGAAGATGCAGTCAACTCATATGACAACAAGATATGTAGGAAGTGGACTAGATTTTTATGTTGACTCCCCCTCAACTTGTGCATGGATTTCAAGATGTTTTAGTGAGACTCACAAAGGGGTATGCAGCCTATGACTTATATGAGCATTTGACCCATGGTACTGGATGGAGAACTCGATCCTGAGATCCTCTCACGCATAGTGATAGTTTCCCGTCAGACTTGATCCAACTTTTCACAAGTCACCATTCTATATACCAACGGGTCATGGTAATGAGATGTAGCACATTCTAGTATGCAAGGCAAGAAGCAAGTGTTGGGTCCTTTAGCATGATATGCATAGGAGTGCATTAGACACACAAGATGATCCTCTGGTTTGCAAGTGACTGGGAGTCACTTGTGGTTTCCCTCTGGTGTTGAGGAAGAGAGACTTCGGTCTCTGGGTTGCTAGTGACGTGCAGTCACTAGTGGTTTCCCTCTGCTTTGGAGGAAGGGAGATTTTGTCTCCAGTTCTAGTCCTGTGGGTAGTAGGGCTAGGGTGCTGATCTTGAGGGTAGCAAGATCAGGTTGAGGGATTTGTCTCCCTCTGTTCAAGCTGTTTGGCAGCGTCTGTTGCAGACTGAGTCTACTGTTCTTGCTCTTGCAAGGGAAGCCTCACTCCGATTTGGAGTGAGGGGTGGATGTAGGCGGACTGAAGGTTTGGCCGAACCACCTAAAAACTCTTTTGTTCTTGTGGTGTGATTGTCTATTTCATTTTCTGTAGATGTATGTTTAGGCTCGAGCCTTCTGCAAGACTTTACTAGTTCAGTTTTAATTGGGCCTTAAATTTTGAATCGATAAAATTTTTAGAGAGGGATTCATTCACCCCCCTCTGAATCCTTCGCACCTCCCCATCCTGCTGCTTTGCCTCGGCCCCGAACCGACCGTAATGCGGCAGCGAGTGGACGTGATTGAAACCAACCACGTGTACTCAGACGACGGCAACCGCGTCCTCTCACAGCGAATTCACTGGCAATGGAACAAGCGGGATTGTCGGTTTCAAGTGGTCGCGTGGCGGGTGATCCGAGACGACGCACCGGTGGTGAAGCAAGGCCATTCGCTGCTGTGGAATGACGCAGGGACATTGCGGAAGGTTGTGGCGGACGAGATGCGGGAGACTCACACGCAATTTGATCCCGAAGTGGAAGAACGCAACATGCTGCCCACCGAGCGGCGGCGAGAACTCGACAAGTGGCCTAAGAGAACAAGGGAGGGACGGTAGATGGCAGACAACCTCATTGTGTTACGGTCGGACCAATCAGCGGCAACACAAGCCGCAGGGCTGAAAGCGGTTGCCCAGGCGGCTCGCAATCTCTACTACGAATTGCAGAAGCAGAAGCTGCTCATGCGATCCGGCTTCGACGACACCGACCCTGAGAACATCGACTGGTCGCAGCTCGAAGAACTGTGGGGCAGCCCGGTCATTCCAGGCAGCGACCCGCCCGAAGTCCTGTCTGGCGAAGTGCTGTGGAGCCTCGTGAATGGCACGCTGATGCTGCTTGATTCGGACAGCGGCAACAACGATTTTCAGAAGCTTATTAAGCGGGTGTTGTAACAGATGTCGCTGCTAACCGACTTAGTGAGCTATTGGAAACTCGACGAAGCATCGGGCAACGCGCTCGATGCTCACGGTTCCAATACACTGACGGACGGTAATACGGTTGGGGCGGCAACTGGCAAGATCAATGGCGGTCGCGACTTTGATCGCGGCAATGCCGAGTTTTTTAACATCAACTCGGCGTTAATCAATACGCTGCCGATTGGAATATCGCTGTGGTTCAGACCGGAATCAGTGAACGTGAACCAGGGTCTAGTCGGAGCGGGCATTATTGGCAGCGCGAATTTTGCATGGGGCTTGGCTGTATCAGCTACAGCAAAATACTACTTCTACGCCGCCAATGGTTCAGGGACATTCATCACACTCAATGGCACAACAAGCCTTGTAAACGGCAATTGGTACCACCTTGCCTTTAACTGGCGCACAGCCACTGACTACCAGATTTATCTCAACGGATCATCTGAGGGAACTGGCAGCACTAGTCGTTCTCCAGGTGGTAGTCAGAACCGGTTCTCGCTCGGGAGGTATGCGGGCGATACAGGCGGCGATGAAGCGGATGGCGTGATGGACGAGGTGGGAATCTGGGCTCGCGAACTGACAAGCGGTGACATCACGCAATTGTACAACAGCGGCAACGGCCTGCCTTATTCGTCGTTTGGTGGCGGTGGCACAGTCGATCGAGTGTCGCCGGTCATCCGCAACATCCTTGGGAGCGCTGCCTAATGCTTCGCAACATCGCTTCACAGAAATGGAGGGTATACGCTTGGGACACCACCACCGGCGCGGCCAAGACTGGCGATGCGGCCAATATCTCTGCGTACATCCAGAAGGACGACGCTACCGCAGCAGCGACGAATGACGCCGCACCAACCGAAGCGAGTAGCTCGAATCAGCCGGGTTATTACGACTTCGACCTGACGCAGGCGGAGACGGACGCGGCCAAGACCGCCCGGGACGCTGCCCGCGACGTCGCCGACGCCGAGGAGAACCTGCGGAAGACCATGTACAAGAATCGGTTGTCACAACCCCAAAAAATGGCAACCCAAAACAAAAAAATCTCTATACAAGATAAGGCCATACCAAGGCGGTGTGGGTCAACCTAGACCCCCAACAGCCAAAAGGAGAAGACGTTAAAGGATTTCACATTACAGAGAATAGCAGTCTATTCCCTTACTCTATCACAAACAAAAGACACAACAATGTCCTCAACACGAGACTCCCTCCTGAAAATCCAATTGTTCTGCTCCCGCCCCCCAATGTCCACAGAGTGGCATGAAGGATGAGCCACCACACCATCTTGTTGCTCTTGATGGGTCAAGGCCTGTCCCAATGCACAAACAGGTGATGGACATCACAGTGCTGGCCGATGAAGCACTGGGTCCTCCTAGCAAGCTCCCTCCATACCCCCTGTGAGTAGGAACAACCTACAAACAGGTGATCAAGGGTCTCCTCATCCTCGCCACAAAGACAGTAGGCCGGCTGAATGCCCGACAGGAGACGACACAACTTGTCCCGAGTCGGTAATCTCCTATGAGAGATCCACCAGGCTAGAATCTTCACCTTCAATAGGGCTCTTCGGTCTCCACACTTGATCATGGAGGCTGTGACGAACACCTCCATACAAAATAACTCCATAGGCTGATTTGACTGTAAAGGACCCTTCATTTTCCCACCTCCAAACCCACCCATCCTCTCTGTCAGGGCTAGGATGAAAGGGTAGGAGGAAAGGGAGAAGGTCCTAGAGCTGCACCAACTCCTCCTGTGTGAGGTCCCTCTTGAAGGTCGATGCCCAGGCCCCTCCTGGCAGGCGGGAGTCAAAAGCCAGAGCGACTGAACCCCCTCTGCTGCGACCGCAAAGAGGCTAAGAAACAAATCCTCCAAAGTGAGGTCTCCACACCACCCGTCCTTCCAGAAGTTCTGTCACCTTTTCCTAGTCGGACCCAGACGCCGGAGAGACCATACCTTTGATGTTGAACACCAGCTTTCAAACAAAACACAGCAGACTGTTCAGATATGAGAGAAGTTGAGCCAGACATGAAGATTTCAAGGCTTGGCAGAAAAGTGGTGAAAAGAAACCAAAATGCATATATGCATGCCTTTCACTGGTGAAAAAACTTCAATGGGTGAGGGAGAAGATGAAAGCAAGGAGTCGAGAGACTTTTGGTGTAGTTGCAAGGATTCGACAAGAACTCCTACAGAACATTGAAGAGTTTGATATCAAGAACAATCAAGGGGATTTATCAGATGATGGATAAAAGACATTGGGAAGAAATCAAACAGCACTATAATGAGTGGTCAGCTAGAGAAGAAATTAGATGGAAGCAAAGAGTCAATGAAGTATGGCTCAAAGGAGAGAAGAACTCAACATACTTTCGTGCGATGGCAAATGTTGAAAAGAGGAAAGCTCATATGGAAAATGTTAAAGGTGGGAATACTCTGATTGAAGAGTAGGCAGGAATTCAGAAAGCAATGCTAGTGTATTATCAGACTCTATTCAAGGAGGATGAACAGTGAAAGCCACAAATCAGCAATGACATGTTTCAGAAAATTACGGAAGATGATGCTAAGCACCTTATCAGACCATTCTCAGAAGAAATTTCAGCAGAAGTCTTCCATGGATCCAAAAAGTCACCAGGTCCTGATTGATTTTCAAGGTGCTTTTATCAACAATTTTGTGAACTGGCTAAGAAGTAATGACTGTAGTGACAGAGTTGACGCCAACGACAACAGCACCGGACCACAAACATAATCAAGTCAATCCTCACTCAGATATTACATCTGATCAAGTCGCAAGCTAACTCTACCAGGAGAAAAGGAATGTAGCAAAGCTAACCGACAAGAGTTGGTCCACAAAGTGCTAATAATAGACAGACAAAATCATAGAGAAACAGCACTTGCAAAAATAACAACAACAGTAGTACTTGCAGGACTCCGGCTCCGTACAGGACACAGAACCACGGAACACAACTGCAAGCTGGGTCACAATCAAGGCGCAACAGCAGCTGATCACACGACTATGGGGAACGAGTCATGCATTGAGTAGCTCACCAAGAAAGACCCACGACAACGAGAAATGACAATCTCAGGAAATGCAACTCAAGGACTACAAGCACGCCCTGAGAGCACAACACCAAAGAGAGAAAATGCAGAGCAAAGGGTACTCAGTTAGCAGGAATGTCGACCAATTCCCCAACATTCGCAAACGCCGATGTCAACACCAGAAAAATTACCAGCAATAGCACGACAATGGACGACATCAAGGCACAGGAAGTCAAGATGAAGTCACATCGAGAGAAGTAATTATCTTGACTGGCCAGAACCTTATGAAAAGATCCTCGACCTTTGGGTAATTAGCCCACACGCTTCCACTGCGCACTCATATAATGCACACAGGCATCAGAAAATAGCTCGGTATCCACATCTCAGCACACACATGGCGCCATCGCAATTCATGAAAAATCGTAAATAACACGCCACGAGTACTGATCCAGTGAACAATCGGTCACAGGAAGCCTAAGTGCAAGGAAAGAGAGCACCAGCATCAGCACAAAGCCCAAGGAAAAATGTAAATCTCAACTTACCTTCACGTCTTGAAACAATAAATGAGCCTTCACAACACATCATCCGCTGGACACGACACGATGAAACATGGTACACAATAGCTCTTAACACCATAACGGAGTCCAAAGCTAAGCAACCGTAAAATAAGGAGAAGGTTAGACTCAGAATAAAGCTGTCCGCACTTAAGCAGGCATAGGACAAAGGCATCACTAAGACAGTAACTCCAAGGCTTACCTCGAAAAGACTCCACCTAACAGGATGAGAAACATCAAGCTCGACCAACAGAAGCTCACCGGGAAGGGAAAATCCTAGGTTCGCCCGAGCATCTTCTCAATCACGGAATCTAATCGAGCACTTCATCTGAAGCGAAGCACATCAGGAGCTGAACAGACTTAAACTGGGATGACCAAAACAATGTAAGGACGTGAATGGCTATCAAACCAACGCTGAAAGTCAACAACAACCTGAACCAATTCATGAGAAAATCTCAAATAAAGTACTACAAATTCGAGCCTTTCGGCGAACACTGCCAAGTACAACATGATCGAGACAGACATCACGATGAAAAGAAGCACCTCGTCACATCTTGACGAGAGCAGGACCATCTCACATAGTGCTAATCCAGCACGCACAAGATGGCATACGAAAAATGAAGCGATCATGAATCGTAAAACCTAAGCTAGCTGAAGACTATACTGGACTTAAGGACTCTGGAGACTGTATATCTCAGATTCCCATGTACTTTACACAATAACACTCTGATACCAGCTGTGATGACCCAGATTCTGGATACCAGATATACCCGATAGGACTATCGAATACACCTGATACCACTTGGAACCCGCGAGGCCTCCCAAGAGTGGTTTAAGGGGGAGGTTCTTTTTATAACTGTGCATACACTTAGGGGGGGACATCACAGTGAAAAGACTAATTTAACTCTTAAATTCTTTGTAATCTCTCACACAAATTATGTTGGGACTCCTCTAGTTTGATTAGGTGCATGTCTACTACTTTGTACTGATGGATTTTGATGATTCGCAATAGGTTAGTGAATGTTTTGATGATTGGGATCAATGCTGTTTGACTTCGTCAACTGCATAGTTGACTTTACCAATCTTATCTTGATATGATGGTGTACATATTTTGATCTATTGTATATGTCAGATGTTTGTATATGAATGTTGTCTACATGTTTACACTTAGATTAGTCTTGTTGAAAACTTGACTCCATGCATATATCCAGTCCATGCATATTATTTGTTAAGGCCAAAAAGTCAAGTCAGTGCATGTAGTATTGTTGAAAACCTGACTTTGTGCATGTTTCTAGTCTTGCGAAAATAACAAGTCAATGCACATTTCACTCTACTCACTTAAAGTTCATGCACATTCTTTTGAGCCTTTGCATATATCAGGTCCGAGCACGTCTCAAGTCCATGTAGGTTTTTTCCTTAGGCAAATTCTGCTCGATGTTTTGTTGACCTATGGCAAACCAAGTCCATACTAATTGCATGCTGCAAGTGAAGTCCGTGCTAGTTGCACGCTGCAAGTTAAGTCCTTGCATGTGTTATTCACATAAGTCCTTGCACGTTTTGCCCCATGCAATTCTAAAGCCCATGCATCCTTTTCCTTTAGAATGAACCAAAGTCAGTGCATGTTTTAATCAATTGAACGAACTAAAGTCCGTGCATATTTTTCTTTTGGACAGAACTAAGTCTGTGCATGATTGGCCTATTGCAAACGAAGTCTGTGTACTTTCTTTGAACAAAGTCCGTGTACATTCTTTGAACAAGTTTGTGCACATTCGTCAATTCAAGTCTATGCACATTCTTCAATCGAAGTCCGTGCACATTCTTCAATCCAACTCCGTGCACATTCTTCAATCCAAGTCCATGCACATCTTTCAAACGAAGTCCATGCACATTCTTTTGTTCTGAATGACAAAGTCTGTGCATATTCTTTGTGCGTCATATGAAGTTCGTGCTTTCCATGAAGTTGTGCAAGTTTCTCATATATATATACGTACAAGTTCATGCATGATTTGCTGCCACTTATATACTACACACACAAAGTCTGTGCATTGTTTTTAATAATAGACTCATGTGAATAGTCATGAGTCCATGCATGTTTGCCTTGTGAGCATTTCTAGTCCATGCATGTTTGCCTTGTGAGCATTTCTAGTCCATGCATCAATATAATCAGACGGTCAATCTATGCACATCTAGTTTGAGAATATAGTAACTCTATACATCTTTTCACTATTTGTCAAAATTCTTTAGGCTAACATTAACTCCAACCTTATAGGATATCTGCTCATGGAGTTTAAGAAAGACACCTTGTCCAAGAATGGAGGAGGTGCCAAGATGATGACATGTGGAAAATAGTCAAGCTGGGATGCAGCCACGTGGCTTAACTACTCCAGATCTAGATAAAACTTTTAGGCAAGAATCGTGGAAGACACACACACTACCGCTCTGCTGCTTTATATAAATAAGGAGATTCTCCTTCAAGAGGACAGTGATCGTAATTGTAAGAAAGAAAGTAGAAGCAGAAAGATAAAGAGCTAGTATGATCCAGAGACTTAAACCTAATAAATAGTTAGCTCAATGCTAGATAAACTGCACTCATTAATTCTCAATAAATACTTAGCTCCTTTAATTATGCTTTAAACCTAATGTCCAATTCATGATCAACAGCCACATATCTACTCACGCATTCAATGATCTGGGATTTGAAACTTGGATCGCTTGCTTTCTAAAGTTTGACCTTAGAATAATTCTGGGTAATAATGCACTGGTAAAAGCACAGCTTGAGGATAGGCTTCACTCCCCACAACTGAGCAAGCTGTTGTCCATTTCAAAAAAGAAAAAGGAAATTAGAAGAAAAAGAAAAAAGAAAAAAAACTTTGTCTACGTACGTCTCTATCATGTGATAGTTTTAAGAACCCTTTGATGTTTGCAAAACTCATATCTTATTATCAAAGCTGCTGGACAAAACAAACTGCGCCACGATTGGCTTAACTTCTTGTGCAGATCAGTGCTCGTCCTACAAAACCTATTTCTAAAGGGACAAATTAAAAAGGGCACTTCCATATGTACCTTGCCTCTCTGTCTTCGTAAAATCTCATGCGCTAAGCGGATGTTTGGACATGTTGAAAGATTGATTTGTCGATCGGCGGCGTCGGTAATTATAATGTAGTCCCAACATATCTCCAAACACCAGAAACCCGGGACATTGTTGATTAGAAAGAGTGGTGATCCACCGAATATTACCCACAAAGCACGCACGTACACGAAAAATAAACAATAAAGAATCTCATCGAAGAAAAAGAAAACACTTGCAATAAAAGTAGGAAGAAGGGAGCGAAAAATTGTAAGAGACCAGAAAGAGGAGAGCAAGAAGCCTCCCATCACCTTCCTGCAGTCCAGTCTGGTGCACCCCAAGCGAAGTTTTTCTTCCGTACGTACGTGCTCACCTCAGTGTGACAACGTTTTGACCCTCACCCTTCTCCGTAGAGCACCACCTCTTTTCCACCTCTCTCTCTCTCTCTCACTCTCTCCCTCTCTCTCCATGTTAGGGATCGAATGGGTACGTAATCCGTAGGACGGTGTCGTCGTTGGTTACGGCATTCCATCGGTTTGTGTCATCATGGGACAGATGCAAGGAGACTCCCAGCCCGATAGGGCAAGCGCAGGCAGCGCTCCCCGTTGCTCCAGTGGCATTGAAGGACCAAGATGTCGGGGACCCGCGAAAGAAAAAATAAAGAGATCCAAGGGAGAGGCAGAAGAGGAGAATTCCTCCTCCTCCTCCTCCTCCTCCTCCTCCTCTTGTTTATCCCTGGATCGGGTACGAGTCGAAAGCCTGCACACCCAGGTAGTGGCTGGAGATGCAGATATATAGCCCGGCCTCAAGTTATTAACTGCAAAGGGGGCTCCAAATCCATAAGAAGAAGCCCGCACCACCCAAGCCAACGTAGTACCCCCAAAGCTCTAAACAAGTTCCTCTTTCAGCTTTGTAGGAGGTCGGCTTTTCTCTCTTTCCACACCGGGAGATACTAACGTTGCCTTTTATCACTACGGTGTGGCTACTACTTTCTCCATCCCTCACGCTCTTATCTGTTTTGCATGAGTTGGTTCCGTTTCTTTATGACATCATATGGTTACGGTAAAAGCAAAAGGGGTGCATGTTGTACGGCTGTTGTATCATGACATGGACGCTTTTTAAGTACTACACTTAATCCGGAAGGGGGCGTTTCATCTGGATCCATCCCCCCGCCCCCGGACCTGGCTAGAAACGTGTGTTCTCCTCCACCCAAAGGGATGCTCCAGCCAGCAGGTTTCATCTGCGTGCGCCCCATGGTTGGACAGTCCAAGAAAGATATCTTCCGGTAGAAGGACAAGTAGCTGCTCAAGAAAAAGAGGATTAGAAGGAACCTATGTACGTAATCTAGCTAGCTAGGTTCTTATACTCTAACAGTTGTTTAGTAAGCTAACTACCTAATTAAAGCTAAGGGGATTACGTTCTAAAAACACATCAGAAAAGCCATGTATCCCCATCATCGGGGTCATCAACCACCACGATGGACATCACACCACGCATGACGCGGCTCCACCATGGGAGCACGTTAAACGAACGTACACTTGCGGGCATCGGACCGCCTTGCTTCCCCTCTCCTAAACAATCCCGCGGAAATGTACCTAATAAGGAATTATTCTTTGTATGATAAACTTCTATTTATACAAAAGCATCTCTTAACATATATTCATCATAACGTATGTTTTTAAAGCAATATTCATGGTATTCACGTTTTTAAGAAATACTTCTACCAAAAAAAATCCCGGATCGTAATCGGGTGAGTGAAGCCGTTTAAGCTTAAAGCGGAACGTAGCAGAGTAACGGCTTGAGATCTTCCCAGGAATTTCTCCACGTTGTCGGCCTGTCCCATATGATTGATTACGCCCAATAAAGGACAGCTACATAGATTAGTGTGCACGACGGTCACCAGATATGTAACAGTAAACGATGACTACGATCCACTAAGAACACTTCCCCACAACGTACGAAGGGAAAGAAGCAGAAGAACACGACATGGATAGATTCCCTGAAACAGAAACAGTAATTCGTCCAGGTCCTTTAGTTGCACAAGATCTACAGGGGAAGAGGTGAGGTGCTGTTGTTTTGTTTCAACAAAAATTTCGTAACTGTTGATCCACAAGCAAGCAGGAACCGGAAGAACAAAAACAGAAGTGTACGTACGGCCTTCTCGAGGTTAAAGCATTAAACACCGGGAGTCTGGTATTTTTTGATCGAGCAGCTGGAGATCGAAAACGGCATAAGATAAAATTTCATCATCTACAGGACGGGAGCGGATCACACGTTTCTTCCCACCCAACGGCCGCGCTAGCAGGAGAGCTTTAGGGTTAAATCCAGCTGTTTACTGCTGCGAACGGGAGGGGAGGATGTAGAAGGCGCGTCGCCGACCGTGGTCTGGCTCCCGAAGGCTACGGCATCGCTCGAGCTGCAGCCACCGCCATAGGTGGTGGTGATGGTCGTGTTGGTGGTGCTGCTGACGGAGGGGAAGAACTCGTACTCCTTCACCCCTATTCTCCCCCCTTTCGCGCCCACCAGTTTCTGCGTCTGAAAGAAGACACATCATGACGCCATGTCTGAAATAACTATAAAATAGCAAGAAGAGATCGGAGAGAGCGACAGAGAGAGAGAGAGAGAGTGCACCAAAGGATGGTAGATCTTCCCAGCTCCTACCTCAGAAGAAACATTAGCCTTCCGATCCGGCGCCGCCCCGAAAAGATACAGTGGGTGCTTCCCCTCTCCCGATCCACCAGTGCCACCAGTGGTCCTCAGTTTCTCCTCTAGCATGCGTTTCTTTGGCGACAGAAACGTGATATAAGGGATCAACAAGGAATGAGAGATGGAACCAGTGCTACCATTCGTATAACGGTAAGCGAACCCAGGGCATGTTCTATAACGATGTTTAAGTTTCCTTACCCTGATGCAGATGTCGCATTCCTCGGAGCACTGCAAGCTTTGGCTTGAAGGGAGCTCCGAGGGCTTGCTGCCGACCTGGAAGCTAGCCTCTGCGGCGGCTATCCGGAAGCGATCCACCCCGCCGTGGTCCTGGAACGCCGCGGATCTGACCGGGGAGACTGCCCCCGAGCTCCCCAGGAACCCTCCCGCGCCCAGCAGCCGGTGGTGCTGCAGGAAGCAGGACTCCCCCCACTCCCCGCCGTAGCCCACCGGCGCCGGGGAAGCAGCGAACCTCGCGAGGGACAGCCTGCTAACCCCCGCCTGGGGTTGCGGGTCGTACACCGGGAAGCTGTTGTACAGGCCAAAGGGGGAGTGAGGCGCCTGGCACTGCCCCCCCACCGCGTAGTGCAGCAACACCTGCTGCTGGTGGTGGTGGTGGCTATGAAGCACTTCCGCCCCCGGAGACGTGAGGATCTGCTTGTCAGCCGGTGGCGGCTCGATCTCGGTCATCTTCCTCCACCTGTCCTGCAGTCGGAGCCTCTCCAACTTCTCGACTCCGAGCCCGCGCTGCGGCGGCCTCTTAGGTGCCGCCGCAGGCTTCTTCTTCTTGGACGGCCGCGGCGCGGGGGCCGGCTGCGCCCGGGCCTGCTCTTCCAGGTCGGCGCCCGAGGCCGCGGGCACCAGTAGGGTGCCCGTCGGTCGGGGATGGTGCACGCCACCAGTGCCAACGACGTTTTCCTGCGTGGCGGCGGAGGCGGACCAGAGCAAGAACGTGGTCTCGGGGGAGGTGGAAAAAATAATGGAGGAGAAGATGAGGGAGTAAGCTGAGAAAACAGGCTTTTCCTTTGGAGCTGGGGCAGATAAGGACGTCAAAGGGGCGTTCAACAAAATCAACAATAGGTGGTGCACCACAATTTTGCAGGAAGAGATAGGGAGGGGGGAGGCGAGGGGGAGGAAGAGAGCAACATTTTGTCTTATGAGGATTATCTCATGGAACGTTAAGAGGCTTGGGGGGACGGAGAAGAAGAGAGCGATGAAGGAGTTGATTAAGAGGTGTAAGATCGGTATGCTTTGTATCCAGAAGACTATGTGTGAACGGGAGAGTGAGTCTCTTTTGAGGGAGTTAGGGGGACGAGACTTACAAAGAGTGTTGTATCCCCGGCAGTTGGTAGGTCGAGGGGGATTATGATTCTTTAAAACCCCTTTAAGGTAGATGATGTGGTGATGGATAGGCATATCAGTAGGTGGGCTACCTACCTTCATTTCACCAATGTGAGGGATGGTTTTCATGAGATTTCACTGATGTGCATGGTCCACAAGGAAGGGAGGACAAGCAGAGTGGCTGTTATGGGAGGAGTCGATCAGCCTCCACAATTCCTCAAGAAGCCGTGGTGCATGGAAGGAGACTTCAATGTGGTGACTGCACCTTGGGAGCGGTCGGGGGAGTTTGGCAATGTAGGGGAGATGGAGGACTTCTCAACTTTCATCGAGGAAGCGGCTCCAGTGGACATCGACATGTCACATAGTCTCTTCACCTGATCCAACATGCGGGCAGATGCTTCTTACTCGAGGTTGGACAAGTTCTTGGTCTCTATGGACTGGGAGAATCATTGTCCTCATGTGCACATGCTTTTGTTAGCTAGAGTGGTGTCTGACCACAAATCTATCCTCTTGAAGACCAGTCGGATACAAGACAAGCAACTCTCCTTCAAGCTTGAGAGAGTCTGGTTCAAGAAGGCAGACTTCATGGAGAACTTGGTATTCACAAGGTGCTAGGCGCTCTGCCATGGCCACTCGGGTGTTAAGGTTGAAGCATATTGCATAAATTCTCAAGACCCGGGAGGCGAACAAAACCCTCCCGGGTAAGACAGCCAAGGACAAAATTCTATAGTAGATTGAGGGTTTGAACAGTTTGAAGGAGGCAGGATTGTTGGATGCAGGGGATAGGACCCTTCGGGACTCCTTGAGGTGTCAATTTGAAGACTCTAAGGAGGATATCTACTGGAGGCAGAGATCCAAGGACAGACGTATTAGAGAGGGAGTCAAGAGCAGTGCTTACTTCCAGCACATCACTTCAAAGAGGAGGAGAGTTAATACCATTATTTATATTGGAGTGGGAAAGCTTTCATCGCTTCAAGGAGGAGGAGAGTTAATATCAATCTTGTATTAGAGTGGGAAAAGTTCCTATCTCTTCAGATGAGCACATCAGGGGTTTGTCTAGGGACTACGTACTACTCCAGACTGTTTTCTGCGGAGGATCATTTCAGACCCACGATAGTAGAGTATGTAGCTAGAGGCGGGCCTAGGCGTTTGAGGCGGCGAGGCGGTCCAAACTGCCTCACTTTCGCCTCAAACTCCTCACTCTCTGTCTTCTTCTTCTTTTGGTCCAGTCTTGGTTTAAACCTCCTTTATTCAAATCCTATCTTATTTGTATGTATATATTTTTGCCTCAAATCTTGATTATTGTTAATTTTATTGAAAATCTTGATTGTAACATGATTTATGTAATGATCTGACATATAAAGATTCATCAAAATACACAATATTATCATGGTCAAGATAAAGTCACCAAAGTCAACACTCTTAGTCAACCTGGTCAACTCCACTATTGCCAATCAATCAAAACACATTCAACTCACAGCAGTCTACATACTGTTGAACAACTCCAGAGGAGACCCAATAGGCTATTGTTTATTTTTTTTGTTTCAGCGTGCTCAGCAAGCAGTGACAGTGAGGATGGCTGGTGGGGCATCTTCCAGTTCCCGGGCTCCCCCTCTAGAGGTCACCTTCCTCCGAGAGCAACTTGGCAGTGCAGTGGCTCGCGCTGGGGAGGCGGAGTGCGAGCTTGCTGCTCGGGTGAGTACTTGTCTTGCTTGGATGTTAATTATTCACCGCTCTTTCACTGACTTTATGAAACGTTTTGGCTCTGGTAGGCGTTGGAGATCTACGGTGCGCTGGCTCATGCGGTCTGGGCTGAGGAGGAGCGTGAAGCCTGGGCGGCCACCGTAGTGGAGCTGTGGCGTTTCGATGGGGAGACACCACCTCGAGACATCCTAGAGCTGAGGGTCTTCTTCTAGGTGGCAAGGAGAGAAGCAGAGAGAGAGCAGAGAGGGAGAAGGAGAGAGTGGAAAGGAGGACAGAGCGACGACGTGATTGGGACGAGAGGAAGACTCTTGAGGCCCAAATGATGGAGTTCCAACTAGACCTTCGGGTTGTGGAGCAGAGGCTAAAAGACATTGAGGAGCGCTTCGAGAGAGACCGAGAGTTCGGGGTGCGCCTTCGTCAATCTGGTTACCTCTCTATGGGTAGCTTCTTTGCCACTCCAATAGAACAGTAGCGAACCGTCGGGGCCGACTGGGTACGGCGGGGGGGGTGAGTGTTGCCTTGTAGAGCTCCTGGAGGCCCCCTAGGGACCCTTGCCTTAGAGGAGAGGAGAGGGATAGCCAGAGGGATGAGCAAGAAGGTGCTGGCGAGAGTTAGAGAGTTAGTACACCTGCCCCCCTCTCTTATGGTGTTCATGACAGTTTATATATATTTATGAATGGAATGATTTGGTTTCTTGTCACTCGTTTGTTCTTTTGTGCGTTCCTTCTCCCCCATACTTCCTGTTGTTCCCATGTGACATGTTTTGACAAGGCACTACCCTGAAATAGGGGATCGTGTCTTGCCGTGGCCATTCTTTTCAACGGGAATCTGCCGTCGAAATTAACAATGATGGCTTTCGCGTGTGGTATTTCAAACTTCCTATATATATATATGGTTATTTTTTGTTTTATTTTGTTTTGTTTTATTTTTGTTTTATTTTTTTATTTTTTATTTTGTTTTTACATTCCAAACTATTTACAATATGACAAGCTACCCCTAAACTGCGTAAGGAGCGAGTCGTCATGTCGCACCACTGAATCAATTACCCTGTGCAAGTGGCGAAGTGACAGATGAGACTACAAGGAAGGCGCTATCACGAGGGCTATTGCTAAGAGCAATGGTGACGGTTCTGGCCCGGGCGTCTTATATTCCTATAAATACCTCCCTCCTTCGTTCTCCCCAGGGGAAGTGGAAGCCAACTCGAGGAGTGTAAGCTTCTAGGGAGAAGAAGGAGCGGGGAATTCTTAAGCCTTAGAATGGAGGGTAAATCTTCCCACTCCTCGAAGAGAAGCAGGTCCAGCAGTAGCTCCAGGAGGCTTTCTGACCTCGAAGGGCATCTCACCCCCCCCCGGACAAATTTTTACTTTTCGTTAACAGTGTCCGTCCAGCTGAAAAATATATCTCTAATCTTAAAAGAATAAGACTCTCGGAGAGTTAGGTATTTTTTTTTAGGCCAGCGGCAACACCCAACGCAAGTCACGTCGCTTCAGACCCACAGCCATATCTCTGCTCCAAATCCCAGTGCACGACACAACCCGCGGTAGCATATGTCCCCCACAGATTTCACAAGTGACATCTGCGTATACCAACATGTGTTCCTCCAAACGTCACATGTTTTTGCTGCATACTGCATCTGCATAGGCTCTCCGATGCCACAGTTCAGGACTGCACCTGCATGGCTGCACGGCACACCATCAAAATTTTTGCGGGTTTTCTTTTGTCAAAAAATACAGTTCTCTTGACTCTTTGCATCTGCCCCATAGAAGAGGTGTCATAAAAAGTCTTCTCTTTGAATGAAAATGAATAATTGTTATTAGATTAAATTTATTGTGGTCCCCCTTCCAAATATTTCTGGCTCCGCCACTGACCATGGGTTCATGCAAAATGAGAGTAGGTAGGCTTCTTACCTGCAGTTGAAACGCCAGTTGAATCCCATTTCTCTTCTTCTTCCGCTACAAAGCCTTCTGAAATGTGAAGTTCTAATGAAAGGCTCAGTGAGGAAAAGGGAAGACCACCACTTGAGGAACAACAAGGTGCCTTCTCATAGCTTACCACTGTACATTTTGCATCCATTTTTTTTTTATAAAAGGTAATGCGTATTTGTCACCTGAGATGTAAGTATGGCAAAATGACTATCTCAGTTGCTGGCAGAACTGAGATATGAATAGCTGACATTCTGGGCATGGACTTGGTGTATCCATTTTTTGTCACACCATTCAGTTACCCTACATCAAGTTCCCTGGATCGTTTCTTGAATCAAAGACTTCTGTAAATCAGGGTCAGAGACTTTGTTTCATCAGTTTTAGACTTTTAGTTACATGAAACTTGTCGGCAAGTTTATGGATAGTTGTCAGTTGATATTGGTAACCTGTGTTTCTAATTTGGGATTCTAGTTGATATTTTGTAACTCATATATATATCTGATTTGGGATTCTAGTTGATATTTTGTAACTCATATGTATACATTATATATCTATATATATGGCATACCATACCTCAGAACAACCTACTTGGCATTGAATTGTGTGATTCACTATGCTGACTGAGATTTGTGCCACTGCGAACAGATCCTGAGTGAGTTCTTGCACACGGAGTACGGGGGTCCCGGGACTCTGCTGGTCATCCCCTTCATCGATATGGCTGATGCCATCAATGAAAGAGGGCTGCCTGGTGCCCCTCAAGCTGCAAGGGCTGCAGTTGTATGGGCTCAGAAACATGTTGACAAGGACTGGAAAGAATGGACAGGCAGTGGTAACCCTAACTAGGATGCCCTGCAACAGGTTTGGCTTCTACGGTGCACATCCCATCACTGCTTTGGACACCTCTGCAATCTGTGTGACTTTCCAATGGCTCAGCTTTTCACAACTTCCATCCACCTTTTGTTAGGTGAGAATGGCTGACATTCCTGGGGCATGGACTTGATGTAGGTGCAAGTGGGGGAGTGAGCATGTCAAACCGCAAAGTGAAGAACTCATCGGATCTTGTAAATTAAGAGGCCATCTTATCTTAATTTTGATTGGAAGTCGTGATCCCCCAGTTAGGGAGATTGCGGGATCACTTTTGCAAGGACCAAGAACGAGAGATGAGTCCTCTTCATTCATTGCCATCTATCATTTGATTCTCCTTGATTTGCACTCTAGGCACTCTCGATTATCATCTCTTTATCCTTCAGAGTAATTCCTGCTGATTTCATCTGATTCTCCCTGCCACTCTGGATATTCACTCTAATCATTCAAGAACAAACCTCAGCCAAGCTTGATTTTTCATGCATACATCTTATGATTGGCCAAGTTGTCATCCTCGTGGATTTGAAAGGAAACAATGATGCTTTGTGTGCTTTTGTGATGCTATGCTTTCACACTATACTTTCCATGGCCACCACCTTACCGCTATTGCCATGATGCTATTCATGTTTCCACATATTGAGATTCATGCCATACTTTTGGTATAATTCATACTTCACATGCTTTGATCAATGCTATTCATGTTATGGCTACTACTCTTAAACTACTTTATCTTGCATTATATCCTAGCTAACGAATCTTTGAGCGCAGGAAGAATCTCTTAGTCCTACCGACTGGGCATCATCAAAGTCCCACGGTGTTTGCATTTCTTAGTTCCCTCATGCTCATTGCTATCACCATCTCCTCCTGTATGTATTTTACTATATGTTATCTACGTTATTAGATTATAACAAGGACCTTGTGACTTTGATAAATCTAGAATTTGAGTTCCCCTTCATCAAAAATAATGATAATTTTATAGGAATCTTAGCCGCACGGATAGGCCATTGAGCCATCTAAGACTGGGGACGATGGTTCCCTCTTGTGAGTTGGTGCATGAATAAACGGGCTTTGACTTAGTATCAACTCACAAAATTACTTTCTTGACCCAGTTTTGGCAGCTTAACAATATTATCCTTGAGTACTTTTTATTTTTAATTTTTTAATTTTTCTTTAAAACCCAACATGCATTCATGTAGGACTTAGAATCAACTTTGAAAAATCATTCTAATAACTCAATTTTGAGGGTCAAATGATCTTAATGTTAAGATATGAGATATTCATTGCCGAATTGAGTCCTCAGCTAGTCTTGCTGCTATTTCAGGCAGTTTTCTTGAAGGCTCCTTTATTTGGATTCCTACCTCTGATCCGATCTCTTTTCCTTAGATCCACCTTGACTGCAGCACGTCCACGTCAGCTGGTAACTAGTCTCCCATGCTGAAACCTACAGGTTTGTGACCTGGGGTACTTCCACCATGCTGGAAGTTAATCATTCTTCTTTTATCTCCTTCGTACCCGTGTGCACATTCCCACTCTTATCCAAACAATTGTTGATTTCATTGAACCTCCTAAGATTGCCTCATTGCGAGCTTTTGATTCAATTCTTATCCGGTGGTGTTGATTGCGTGTCTCATCACACCTTGGCATCTACTTTTCAGCCCGCTCTCACTCCTTTCCATTTCATTCCACTCTATTACATTTCGTTGCACTTCATTACATTCCGCGTCGCTCCCTTGCAAAGCAGACGCCAAGGCAGGGTAGCTGTAGACATGTCAAATTTGACATCATTTTGAGTATATCTCTTATTGCTTATAACGCCCTAATTTGACCCTCAAATTGACCTTATTTGAGTGGTTTTTCTCAATTTTCTTAGATTTCTGGCTTATCCCAAGTTTCCCCTATTTTTTGGATTTTTTGGGTATTTTCTCTATTTTTATGGGGCTTTAAAGAATTAAAGTCACATGCATTGGATGCCATTTTGGAAGATGATTGGAATTGAAATTCGATCTTTTGACCGACTAAATAATGTGGTCGGGACGTGGCAGACGGTCTTTTGACCGGCTAAATAATGTGGTCTCCAGCTCTCCCTCTGCTCCAGTTGTTGCAAGTTAAAAGGGCAAGTCTGCTGACAAGTGGCCAGTGCCCAAAGAAGTTCACACATTTAATTTCAATGACTTCAATCACCAAGAAGAAAAGGAGAAAGGAATGGCCAACCCTCCTCCCTCTAAGCCAGCTAAGCAGCAGGAAGTCCCATCCTTACAGGCCAAAATGAAAATGCTCTACTCTTTCCCAAAGGATAGGACTCGGGTCCTCTTCGATTGGGCTATCTAATACAACAAGGTTACCATACTAGAGCCGAAGAGACTAGAGGATGCTAGGTAGAAAGATCACCCCCACTTCTACCCTTATCATCAGATGGTTGGCCACCCCATTGAAGATTGTTACGTCTTGAAAGACGTTGTGTAAAAGCTAATCAAGAGAGGGGAGCTACAGCTGGGTGACTACAATGTTGATCCACCTCACCCGCATGAATTGCCTGCTATGGAGAGAGCAGTTAATATGGTATCTCTATACCAACATTCATCTCAAGAGATGGTTGAGGCTTGCGCCACACATCAGATGTCAGCCGCAGAAA
The DNA here is from genome assembly GCA_024336825.1 of Amorphophallus titanum. Classification (NCBI taxonomy): domain Eukaryota; kingdom Viridiplantae; phylum Streptophyta; class Magnoliopsida; order Alismatales; family Araceae; genus Amorphophallus; species Amorphophallus titanum. The sequence goes on from JANBPO010002734.1 coordinate 1,273,768, forward strand.
GAAAAAGGAAGAATAAACCAAGAGCCTGAAGGAGTAGCATTGTACTCTGCTGCAATACCCTATCGGCCTTGCCCAGTGCAAGCTGAGCGATTGAAGAAGAAGACGAAGAAATATGCTACATGCCATTGAGGGCAAGTCAAGCTGCAGCACCAATGTCTCGCCACCAATCCCAGGGAGACTGGGGGCACCCTCCACCAGCTGCTGAAGTAGTGTGCTATCTTACCCGTCCTCCGTGCGAGGGCGTAGGGGCAAGAGCCTCAATCTATACAGGGCTGAATGCGTACTGTGCTGACAATAAGATGTCGTTAGTCCCACCTGGAATTAGCATGGGAAATAGTACTCCTGGCTTCTATCAAGCTAACCTTGCCCTGATGGTAGAGTTGTATTAGAAGATACAAGAAGTAGAGATGCTCATAAGAAAAGTGAGAGAGATGGGTTTACACCTAGCTATATCTAGGCAGGTTGCATCCTCGTCCGGGGCCCTACAAGGTGGCACTACACCACTTGGTGCCCGACCACAGTCAGTCATGCCCCAGTTAACACATGCCTACAAAGGGAGCCCACTCCCTCAGTTGTTACAGCATGCAACTTCTGCACACTCCTCAGATTTCTAGGTGCATCAGGGGGCAGCTTATACACCGCATGCAATGACGCCTCTACAATTAGCTAGCTCACATTAGTGTTTAATAGCTATAGTTGTCACAAAAGAGTCAGCAATAGAACAAGCAATTGAGATAAAATCCACAGAGGAAGAAGTTACCGAAGCAGAATTATATATGATCGAACAAAAAGGTGATGAGTCTGCGTCGGTCTATATTCGACGATGAAAGAATCTCAATGCAAGATGCAAACATCCACCAAGTTACAAGCTACAAGGATGCTATCTAGCTATTCAAGCATAACCTTATGAAAGAGATCCTGGAAAGAGTAATTGGCCTCAAAGTCAAGTCCTTCGAGCAATTAGAAGAGATGGTGATTGACATGGAAGCCTTTCTGGCTAAATACTGCCTTGCTTCCTCTCTCTCAATTCAGAAGAATAAACAAGTCAAAGAACCGCGGAGGGTCTCCCGCCAATCACTACGATTGGGCCGTAGCTTTTATACGCTGTAGAATCTGAGGCCAAGTTGGATTGGGCCACACCTTGATGGGCCGCAACCGCTAGGCTCCTCTTGGGAGCGTTGTAGAAGCAGGCTCGATTTGGGCCCACTGTTGTTGGGTCGATTTGGGTCAAACTAGATTTATCCTCCTCACTTCTTCCCCCACTCTCAGTTGTCAAGCACCTTGCAGGAGACTGAGAGTTGAACAGGAGAGGGTCTATCGGAGTGTGGTATTCAAAGTCGATCTCTCTGTAGCGTGAATACCGGTAATATGCTTGGCGCGCAAGGTTCCTCTGGCGTTGGCAGGGGAGTCCTGATTCTTGAGCAGGACAGGTTCTGTCCTTAAGGGGATGGATGATGTCTTTGTATCTACCCCCTTTGCTTCTAAATAACATCCATCTCGTTGTCTTCTTATTACATGGCTGTGACCACTTCCTCTCGCGCTTGTAGGTGTGTGACGAGGTATTCTCCTGAGCTAAGGGGAGCGCTTCCCTGCCCGAAGATGATGGTAGGTGGGGCAGTCGGCTTTGCTTGCCAGTTTGCAGGCTCGGCCAGTGTGCTGGGTCGGCCTCCGTAATGGGTGGGCCTTGTTGCTCCACTGTCCCCCATCAACTTGGGGTTGATGGATCAACTGGTCTTCACTCCTGGTGCATACCTCTTTGCCACCGGTGTCCCTAGTTGGTTCGCTTCCATGGATCGAAAGGGATGCTAGGTGTGGTGGGAAGTTCATCCCTCTTCTCGGGCATAGACAGTTTCCTATGTCGGGCCACTTCCTCGGAACAAGGAGGCCGAGGAAAGGTCGTCGGTTACCGCCACGAGAGGCTGGGGTTGGGATCGTGTCTCCACGGCCTTATTTTCTTGTGTGTCTGCACGACGACTGTGCGAGAGCAATTTTTACACTTTGGCAACTTTGTATGTTGACTAAAGAATAAAATCCCTTTAGTGCAGGCCTATTTTAATGTGTACCTCTTGATTGGAGACTCTTGCACGACGTGCTTCTGGTTGCTTTTCTGTGTGCATGCCCTTGCAACTCCTGCATCTTCCTTTGGGTTGGTTTGCTTGCTACCATTATTTTCGAGGGGACGAGTGCTCGTCTCTAGGGGACCCTTAGATCACATTCTGGTTTTCAAGGGGAGCGGTGATCGCCTCTAGGGGACCCTTTGGTCACATTCTTATTTTTAAGGGGAGCGGTGCTCGTCTCTAGGAAACTTGTAGGTCTTAGTTGAATACAGCTGGTAACAGCAGTGCTCGACTCTAGAAAACATGTAGGTTACCCTAGTTGAATACGGGTGGTAGCAGTGGTGCTTGCCTCTAGGAGACCCTTAGGTCACCTTCTGGTTTTCAAGGGGAGTGGTGCTCGCCTCTAGGGGACCCTTAGGGCAACTTCTGGTTTTCAAGGGGAGTGGTGCTTGCCTCTAGGAAATCCGTAGGTCACCTTAGTTGACTACGGCTGGTAACACTTTACTGGAAATTTTTTTTGAGGTTTACAGAATTCCATATCCTGGGTACCTTCTGCCCCCCAGTGTCGCCAGCCTGTATGCTCCTTTGCTGAGCACCTAAGTTATCCTGTGTGGGCCCTCCCAATTTGGCGTGAGCTTTCCAGCGACTCCTCTGGGGTCCGCTACGCTTGCTCGCCGTAGTACCAAATCTCTGAGAAAGAAGTGTCGTTCCTACCTCAGGGTGAATGGCATGCGGTGAGGAAGAGAAAGCCCTAGTAAAATGAGAGATAAACAAATCAGCAATAGCATCCTGGCCGGTCACAATAGACCCATCCTCATCATGAAGTTCAGAGATAGTTGCACGTCGCAGCTGAGAAGAAGCATAGGCATGAAAGAATTTTGTGTTTCGGTCCCCTTCTTTCAGCCATTTAATACGAGAGCGCTACCTCCAAAACATCTCTTCCTGGACAAGGACCCGATCAAGGGCCTCCTTGGATGAAAGAAGTGCTGAATTAGTAGGGTCAGAAGGCAGCAGGTCATACTCCTCTTGAGCAGCATTAAAAGTTGCTTCGGCAATCTTAACATTAGATGAGATATCTTGGAAGGTATCCCTGTTCCAATCCCGGAGAAAACATTTCATGTGCTTCAGTTTAAGTGCCATAGTGAGCAGCGGATGGGAGGACAAAGGGGCAGCAACCCAGGCCACTTTAGCTTCACGGGCAAAAGTCTCATGAACAGTCCACATATACTGCAAACAAAACCTTGATGGTCTTCGGGGAGAGTCACAAGAGGCTGATACAAGCAATGGGGCATGGTCACTGCATGCCCGGGATAGATGTTGAACTGAGATGGCCGGGCAGGCTAAGGACCAAGCACCATTGACAAGCACCCGATCAAGCCTAGCCCAAATACCATTGGCCGCCTGGCCATTATACCAAGTGAAAGTCCTCCCAATGAAACCTACATCCTATAATCCCGAGGCCGAAACGCACACCTGGAAGTCTGACATAGATAGAGAGAAAGCCTGTTTGCCTCCATGTTTCTCAGACGGGTCAAGGACACTATTGAAGTCTCCACCAACCAGCCACGGGCCATCACAGGTGGTGGAGAAATCAGCAAGATAATCCCAGAGAAGCCTTCTATCAACCAGGGAGCAGCTAGCATGGACAATAGAAACATAGAACTTGCTAGAGAGAACGGAGCTAACAGCCATCGTGACACACTGGTCAGGAGGCAATCATAGATACATCAGATGGTGAGCGCCAGAATACCCAAATGCGTGCCTTAGCCGAAGGGAGGTGCGCTAAAGGGAAAGTGACCCTACAGCTCGGTCTAGGGCCGGTAGTCATGTCCTCAAATGTCTTTGTCCTCAAGGTTGACCCCAGATACAAGGCCATTCTGGGACGGCCTTGGATAGAACAAACCCTCGGGATCCCATCCACTGCCCACCAGTGCATCAAGTTCCCTTATAATGGTAGGGTAATCAAGATCAAGAGCCTCTCGTTGGTGGAAACTCTCAACACCATCACCTCTTAGCAGATTCCCTTCATGACCATCCCAGATAAGGGGAAAAAGCTAGTTCTCTCCATAGCAGGGGCCATAGGGCTTTCCCCCTTGTATCCGCCTAATTCTCCTACTCTTCCATGGCCAATCAATCACACTAATATCTCGTCTGACAAAAGATGGGAGATCATGGGCAGGATGGGCTTCACCATGGGTGGAGGTTTGGGCCAGCGGGAACAAGGTCCCACTCGCAGGATGAGACTCAAGGTCTCCAAGGGTCACGCAGGCTTAGGCTACTCTGCTGAGGAAGTAGCTAAGACCACTCAAGCTAGGGGCCTGATCTTTGGTCGCTTTGTTCAAGGTCCGATACAGCCAGGAACTCGGTAAGAGTTGAGGGAAAATCTTGACAACTGCCAGGAAGAGGTTCCCTATATTCTCCACTTGAGGAAGATTTCGGTCTTCTCTCTTTGTTTCATCTCGACAAACCCCTTGATAGTGCCCCTTCGATCGGCACCTTCCTCGCTCTAGACAGGCCAGCTCCTGTCTAGTTCATTCCCCTTCAATTTCATCCGCCGCTTCCACCACTCCTCACTTATCCGGTCATGGATCAACCAACCCATCTTGTCTGCACGTTCACCCATGACCACAAAAAAATACCAATTCTCAAATCGGGGCTTGCGAGCTCACTATTGAAGAAACTTCCTCCCTAGAGCTGGGGTCCCTCGGGCAAGGGCCGACTCTTTCCACCTTAAGCCCTTCTCCACTAGCTCCCATTGTACATAGTAGAGTAGGGTCTAGCCCAGGTCAGGGCTTGTACATATCATCTTTTCTTTCCAAACAGTCTAGGGTCCGTCAGGTTCCCACGTGCTATATCAGCCAGATGGTCGAGAAGTGCGCATAGTTGTGTCAGGTCTCCGAATTCACATCCACTCCCATTCCTCTAGGGACAGTTGAACTAGAAGGATCTATAGCAAACGATGGCCTAGGAGTCTACATGCTGGAAGAAGAAGAAGAAGGAGAGGATGAGGAAGAGGAAGGAGAGCCAAGGGATGGCACTGATCCTATAGCTTCCTTTGTTGACGAAACTAGGAGGTTTGATGAACCTACTGCATCCGTTGACGAGCCTACCAAAGAGGTTAATCTCGACACAAATGGCAACCCCAAGATCATATTGATAAGTGCCAATTTGGAGAGAGAAGAAGAGGCCTCCCTTGTGGTAGTTCTTAAAGAATTCCCAGGTGCTTTCGCTTGGTCCTTTGAGGATATGCCAGGGCTAGATCTGTCATTGGTGGAACACTGTATGTTGCTAAAGCCCGACGTTTGAGCTATCAAACAGAAGTTGAGGCGAATCCACCCAAAGCTTGTGCTTAAAGTCAAAGAGGAAATTGATAAGCTCCATATGGCCAAGTTCATTCAGGTAGTTTTGTATCCACAATGGGTAGCTAATATCGTCCCGGTCATGAAGAAAGATGGTAGGGTCTGAGTCTGTATAGATTTTCGTGACCTCAATCGTGCTTGCCCAAAGGACGATTTTCCTCTCCCACATATAGATGTCTTGGTAGACAATACTGCTGGCTATGAGATGTTGTCCTTCATGGATGGCTTCTCGGGGTACAACCAGATCCGCCTAGCAGAGGAAGACCAGGAGAAAACCTCTTTCACCACTCGGTGGGGAACTTACTGCTACATCGTCATGCCCTTCCGACTGAAAAATGCAGGGGCAACATATCAGAGGACGATGATGGCCATCTTCCATGGCATGATGCACATTCACATGGAGGCTCCGGCTGTAAACGACGAGCTGAGGTGATGATGCGGTGGCAGTGGCGGTGACGAGGCGAGCGTGATGGTGGCGGTTTCGTGTAAGGTTGTAGGAGATCATGGTTTGGACGTGTTTCTGAGATCGATGGTGATCCGATGGATTTTGGGCTTCTTTGAGGTAGGGGGATGGATCCCTACACGCTTTCCTGCTTTTCCCGTGATTTGTAGGCTGAGGGAAGGTCGAGAGGGGTTTATTTGAGCCGGGAGGGCAAAAATACATGTTTGGGTTTTGAGCGCCAGATCTCTTGTTTCTCGGAGTTTTTGACTGGTCTATGGGTGTAGAATCATGCTAGGAGGGTTGAGGATGAATTCCCCTTTGTTTCCCCATCATCGGGGGATGATCGGGACGTGGATCAGGTTTTTTTTTTACCTTCCTGTCGGTGTTGTGCTCAGGTAGGGGTTGCGGCCCTTCCAGGGACCGCTAGGCCCCTTTGGCGACCCTCAGGTGGCCGCCACGTGAATTTGAATGTCAATTGGGCGTAGCGGTCTACCTGGGACCGCTAGGCCCAGGGTTGTGGTCCCACGATAGACCGCTACCCTTGGAGTAGCAGTCAGTAGATGACCGTTACCCCCGCCTAGTCAGGGCACCCTCAGGGTGTGTATTTTCGACCGTTAGGAGTCACGTGTCGGGTTGCAGTCAAGGCACGACCATTTTCATGCGTCTTGTGGTCCGCTGAGGACCGTTTGGCTAGGTTAGCGACCTGGCGATAGATCGCTTGGCCCTCTGTGGCTCACCCGCTTGCAGCCATGGCTTGGCCGTATGCCTGAGCCTAGCGGTCTCGGGGATACCGCTAGGCCCGTTTTGCGGTCCAGGGATGACCTCCAAGCTGAGGGCAGTCCCAAGTGGACTACCACTCTGTTTCCTTTCGATCGGTGATTCCGTGAGTTGAGTCTTACCTCCATTGACCTGTCCACTAGTCGTAGCTGTAGACACGCCAAAATTGATATTACTATGAGCACATTTCATATTGCCTTATAATGCCCCAATTTGACCGTCAGATTGACTCATTTGAGTGATTTTTCTCATTTTTCTTAGATTTTCAGCTTCTCCCAACTTTCCCATTTTTTTATTTTTTGAATTTTTTGGGGATTTCTTCCAAAAACCAAGTGGGTTCCAAAATAGAGGGAGCTTGAAATGCGATCAGAGGATCAATTTATTGATGAATCATAGAAAGTGCATCTGCAGCCGCATTATGTTGTCCACACTTGTATTCCAACTGAAATCAAATTCCAGTAATCTTATTAGCCATACTTTTTTGTTGCGCAGGAGTGTGTATCTTTTGCTGAAGCGAGAACCATTAGCTTTGGTGATCAGAGCAGATGATAAATCTCTGTCACAGCAGGTATGTTGACTCCATGTAGTGACGACAAATATAATAGAGTTCATTTCCTTCCCATAGGTCGACATAGAGAGATGACTGTGAATGCTTTCTAGGTATAAGCAATAGGTTTATTGTGCTGCATCAGAACATAGCCCCCATGCCCACTCCACTGACATCACATTCTACCACATATTGAGTTAAAACATGGCAATGCTAAGCCTGGTGCAGATGTAAGAGCTAGCTACCATCTGACTTCTGAACTACAAAACAGGTGGGGAATATGGACTCTTGCAAGAGTTGCAAGGACGGAGTATATTAAAAATCATAAAGCATCTCGAACCTGTTGTTCAATAATTGTTTTCCGCATTGGAGAATGGCATTAAGGTGGCTGTCAGGCAGGTTTGCTTTCTTCAATGAAAGGAATGCCATGATCATATGATCAAACCGGTGGCAACCCTTGAGGGGATCATCAAAAAATATGGTGGGATTTCTGAATTAGAACATTGAGATCTGGCTGTATAGGGGCAGGCCCAGATTCTAGTGCTTCGGAAGTAGGTGCTGAATATAGGTGTATCATACATAGAGTGCCCTGGTGAAGTGAGTCCCTTTCCTGAAATTAACTGCAGCTCTCTCAAGGTTGTAGGACTCCATGCAACATAGCATTTACCTGGATGTGTGAACTGCATCCATGCATGTAGTACGATCAAATAAACTTCCAGTGAATTGTTCCCAATGTACAAAGCCGAGGAAGTGCCCAGAAACAACACCCCAACCTCTTAAATGGCAGAACATCATGATCAAGTGATGATGAGGATAGGTCATTGAAAGATAAATTCACATGAGAACAGACCCCCTTCTACTGCCAATCGCTCTCCATTAGCTACCAAAACTTTGAATGACGCTCGAGAATTCGTAAGCAGAAGCCGAGCTTTACGTACCGGTTTTGGTCTGGGAAATTATGTGTGCTACTGCTAACCTGAATCCACCAAAACAGCAACTGGAACCCGTTGCAACAATGCTGAAACTCTCGCTACATCAGCCAAGAGCATGCCATTAACAGCTTGGTAAGAAACTTCTGGTATCAACATAGTGTCCGTTAAGGTAGTGACCTCTTCAACATCTTCCAAGTGACTCAGGTTCACCTGGTGTCCAATAGAGAAGAAAAAACTCTATTTATGGGCATTGCATTAACGACCTTTGACCCATTATTTCTCGCAATTGATTATAGCAAAGACCTTGGGCATGTCTCGTTAATCTGAGACTGAGAAGTCCCTGACTGGAGGTTTGGGCTTAGGGAGGTGCGAAATTGACTGCGATAATTATGTAGATCTAAAAGGATACGTTTGATTAATGGAATTTTAGCCTCTTGTAGTTGAGCTGTCACAACTGCTTCTGACAGAGTAGCTGCTTTGAAGGATCTGACCTCCAAATCTAAATCTTCTCTTAACCCTCCAAGAAAGGTTCCCAAGAGAGGTTTTTCAAGAATGCCCGCTGGTGGTTCAAGCATAGTAATATCTTCAGGCAACCTCCGCAGAAACTAAGGGAGGCCGAGGAGGCTCGATTGGGGAGGACTGATTTGCCACCATTGCTTGTAAAAAACTCTTTGCTTTATGCCCAATTCCCCAAGATTGCCAGAGTAGTGAAAGACTTCCGCCTACAATGGGAAGCCCGGAATGGGGCCGTCACTATAGATCGTCGTCCGTATGCGGGGGCAATCAAGACCCTGAGACGCTTCTTCGGGGCAAGGTAAGGCCCCAGCAGATCAAAAGGTGTATTCTTGGTGGGCACATTTCTTGTCAGATTGTGGTTATCCTCAAGCTGCTTCGCTGGACACTCCCCTCCACCCTGAGGGTTTCACGAATGACTTATGGCCGATGTGGGAGCGACATTTGATTGGGTCTATCATTCGCATCGGGTCGTTCGAATATGCGACCCTTATTGAAAACAGTACCACTTTACGAGACCTTTGGGACGGTGTATCCAGGGCTAGGAAGGTAGTGGGCCTACAACCAGAGCAGGTGGTGTTGCAGCCTCCCTTCTCACCGGCCCCGAATGGTATATAATTCCCTCTTCCCTTTACATGTCCTTATGCCTGTTTTGTTTAAAAATAAGTCCCGACTTTTGTTGCTTTCTTCTCTTTTGCAGTGAGCTTTGTTGCTGCAAAAAGTGTGCCAAACAAAGGGAAAAAGACCTCCGCGTCCCAGAAGCGAGCCCGGCCTAGCGAGGACGAGCGTTTTAGTGCTAGAGCTCGCCGTCCTCGCACTGAAGGAGGCCCCCCAGAGGAGCATCCAGGTGATCCTTTCTCTTCTCCCTCTCTCTTTTTTCTTTCTCCCCTTTTTTTGCATAGCCTCTGAGATGTGCCGATAAATTCTTTTTGTATTTTAGGGCCTTCAGGCATCAGGGAGGAGGGTGGCATTCCTACACAAACAACCCCCTTTCATCAGGGTTAGAGGATACTGGAGAGGATGGGGAGTTACTAGACGATGATTATAACCCATTGTCAGGTGCCTCCCCACCTTTTTCCCACGGAGGATTTGATGATACCACACCTTTGGGTATGGTGGTCTCCCCCTTTCTCTCTCTCTCTCTCTCTTTTATACAAATGGACAGTAAGCCTCCCTCAAGCCGTCTTTGAAGTTGTATCTCCTTTCTTTTCTTCTTAGAGGAAGATTTTGGAGCAAGATGTGCCAACATCTCTCCTACACGGGAACCGGGACCATGCACCGGCCCATCACCCCCGAATAAGCTTTCCCCAAACTTCTTCCTCTAATTTTCTTCATTGGTTTTGAAAAACTTTGCTGACAGTTGCCTTTTTTCAAGTTGCTCAGCTGCGGACATGACGATTTCCATGAGAGAATTTACGGCTCTTTTGGATTCTAGCCTGAATGCAGACCTGCCAGAATTTTCCACGAGCCTTGCTACCAATGGGGGATTGGTGGCCCAGTATTCCCAACCATTGTTGGTCGAGATCTGCAGGGAGGAGGCCCCACTCCCTGAGGCCCGGGTGGATGAAAGTGGATGTCCCTTGGCTGCCGAGGTCCTAGTAGCGGATCAGGCTGCTCACACTGCTGGTATGTGCATCTAGTCATGGCTCCCCAGTCATTCTACCTTGCCGAGATAATTTCATTACTGTTGTCAATCTCTTGCTTTGTGGGCAGGCGATCTCTCCGCTTTGGGTCCTCAGGATACTTTGGAGGACTAGGTTTTCTCTTTCAGTAATCTTGGTTGACTCTTTTTGTTTATTTGGCAGGGTACCGGGTACATCCATTACCCCTGTCATATTGCAGGTGAGGATTTGCATTCCTCTTTTGTGCTTTCTAGCTCTCCTTCGGGCCTAACTGGGAAAAGTCGACCCTTCAAATGTCGAAACTCTTTTCATTCTTTTATATTGTGGAGGCATTTCGAGGCTTCTAATCCCGGCTCGCCTCTCATCTTCATTTGCACCTATAGGTGGTGCTTTATCTTTTTCTTCTTCTTTGGCCCTAACGACACGAAGCAATCTTGGCTGGCCAAGGGAGGGGTTCCTAAGGCTATGGAAATATTCTCGGGCCATCTTTGTTATGTCTTCTTATCTGTACCTTAGAGAGATGGCAGAAGGCAGCATTTGGACTCGAGCTGATGACGTGTATGAGAGCTGTATCAGCTTGGCAACTTTATTGAAATTTCTTGAATATTTAGAGATATTAGCTTGCCTTACACATGCCCTGGCGACGGGTAGAGGAGCTACTACCATGGCTTCCTTTGCATGCATAATCTTGATGCCCCCTTTCCTGGGGACATTAGTAGAATTACTAGAGCTTTGCGAGGTTTGCACTGGGCTGCGGGTCCTCTTGGGAACCCAGATTTGCTTGAACTTTGGCAGTGTTGAGACTGGCCTGCCACACACGTTATCATCAAAATTGACTCTCCGGCTTGCTAGCACTTGGAAGGTTTTGTAGGTAGGCACAGTCGGGATGACTCGATCTTGCATGACATCGGCGTTGTGGGCATTAAAGTAGATCCGGATGCTCCCGATCATCATGGGCTTGCTGGAAATCGAGAGTCGGCCCCAGGGAATAGCAAAGACTCTTCCTTTTCTGAAATTCTTTTTATTGCCCCCAATGAGATTCTTCATGGGTGCCCCAGTCGGGCAGGCAGTGTGGTGAATGTGATAGCTCACGATCACCGAGCTCTTCTTCGATCTGATCCTCACTTCGGCGGGCCGTAGCTTTGTTATCAATCACCCTCCCAGGTTCCGGGCCTTCTACGTCCAGGAGACCCACGAATGCAACTCCTAGGACGTTGGAAAAGTCAACTACCAAGGGAAACTTGCCAAATGTAGTAGGTACAACTTGGTAGCCGTACGCAGCATGGTTAGCCTCCACTTGGGATCCAAAAATTAGTCTAAATAGTCCATACACCATTGCTTCGACCTACAGGCAAAATGATAGGACGAACCAACAATTAGAATTTACATGAAGGCCCCAGGGCCCTCTATTTCTGTCAAAAAGATGAAGGGAGGTTAGGTCCCACCGGGCGTACCAACTTGTAAGAAATAGATTTTATTTTTACATTTATTATGATTATTAGGTTTATTTGATTTATTTATTTGTTGATTTTACAGGCGTGTCAGTCATTGAGTGACGAGTTTATTATGCGCACTGTCTGACTGATCAGACGAAGGTGAGTGATCGTGTCAGGACCTAAAATCTGCCGTACTGTAAAGGCTACGTCGTTAATTATGCCCTTCTGCCCTTTAAGATCTCATACAACACACATCAGGCTCAATGGTTATCAAATGAATTGATGATCATGTGTGGTCAGGAGAAAGAGAGAATGAAAGGAGAGAGAAATCAAATTGTTAATTTTACAACTCATAAGGGAAGTGAAAGTTCAAGAAATTACAAAGGTGTCTAGCAGAAGGGCAAGAGCAATAAATATATCATCCAAGTTTAATGTGACTGCCAAATTCAAAAAGGAATTTTAACTGACCACTCGATAACGATTGTGTGAAGTCATTGTGATAGCTGTAGTGGTAATTCGCATTACTGCATGTGCCATTGGTGCAAGAGATCATACTTGGCTTCTGAACATTACACCACAGTCTAGGTGTATCTCCATTGGCGTTACCTATACAATGCATTGAAAATAAAGAAAACAAGCCAGAAAAAAGATATGTCGATAAGGTTATACCACATATATATATACCTTCACATGGGTCCTGTACAGGGGCCTGCTCACAACTTTTTTTCAGACCCTGCGACTGCATACACAGAATAAGAGTGTCAGAACAAAAAAAAATGCCTTGAAGAAAACCGTGCGTTAAACAGCATGAAGCAAAGGGTAACAAATTACCACCTTCTAGAATAAAAAAATGCATTAACAAATACTTACTTCTGAAGGCCTTGAATTCATACAATTCCTTACAAGTTGATACAACTCCAACAAAGCCTCCTCATCAAGCTCATCGATATCAACTTCAATTCGTCCATCATTTTGCCCATGAAATCCAAATCTTTCAAGAAAGCAAAGCAACTGAGATGGCACCTTCCCTTCAGATATTTTTGCCAAATCCTTTCTCAGTGTCTGCCTATCTGCAGATGATAGGGAATTTCCGGCTGATGAAATTCGATCATAAGCTGATTCCTTTTGGATTAGCACTCCTGACGAAGGGGTTCCAATGCGTGCTTTCCATACGTCTGATTGTTGTGAAGCACGTGGCCTTTCCTTTCTCCATTGTGACTCCAATGCTTTCCACTTTGTGCTGAAAATGTTGTTTAACTCCTTCGCCATAATATGAACATCATTGCTTGGAGGATTATACCTCATGGCATTTGAGAAGGTAAGCCTTACATCTGCGGCAAAACCAAGAACATCAAGGTACACCTTGTTCTTAAGCTTCTTTCTTATTGTACCCAAGTCCATGGGTCTAGAAATGATAGAGGAATAATCTGGAATGTTCAACTTTATTGGATCCACTGGCTGATTAAAAACCCAACCAAACTTATGGCTCATCAGCTTATTAAGGATAAGCATGCATTGCTTAAACTTACTAGCATCCATTTTATGATATTTGCCTTCCTCACTGCTCAATCTCCGCAAGCTTTCACACTTATAAGCACCTGTCACAACTGATGTTGACTCAGATTTCTCCATGATCACTGTTTCCTTTCTACTAGAGAAGTCATCATTAATAATGTGCTGTTCATGCATGTCAGCTGCTTTTCTTTTGAAGCAAGATGAAGCCCGATGGTCCACAAAACCACGAGAAGGAGATTTCACATTCACAGGACAATCGTTTTCCGTAAGTAATTGGCGATTGTCTGCAGACACGGAAAATTTGTGAGACAATATTCTCTTGAGTTGTGCTTCAATGTTGTCAGCCGCAGATACCACTTGAGAAAGTTCACTCTTCAACCTCTTCTTTAATGCTGCCTTTTCAGCAACACTCACGGCCGATAAATCGAAGATTTTAAAGGGCACATTGCATAAATTTATCAACTCAGTTTCTGAGCCCATGGCTGACAATTTCCTAGCACACCGGCACCCGGATCCTTTACAGTTACACAATGGAATTTGTAACCAGTAAGTCTCAGCAAAGTAGCTGATGGCAAGTTTGATGGCAGTCCAACATACAGACCACCTGCCGATTTCCTTCCTTTCCGAGCACCCAAGGCGTTCTCCTTCAAATCTTCATCATCTGGAGTGGTGCGTGGTGTGTGGAGACCGGATCTCTCCAAGGTAGGCCACCACCTGTTGAATAGACTGCCGGGCTTCACCTTCACTCTCCATTGATCTCTAGTTTGAGGCGTGTCCGAATGGCACCAAAGAAGCACTCTTTGAAGGAAAGGGAAGAAGCGCACATGCTGAAAGAGCTCCAGCGCAAGGACAAGCAGATTCAAGCACAGAAGAAGAAGTCAGCATCTGAGAATGTAATGCTAGTTAAGAGAAAGGTACTTCATCCTCGAGCTGTTGATTTCCAGAGTATTGAGACTGTGTTGCCTAAATTGGTTAAACTACTTAGAATGCAGCCGAATTTGATTTCTTTCATGTCTGAACATCAGAAAGTTTATCAGTCTCTTGTACACCAATTTTATGGCATTATGGTTGTGAAAAATGATGAGCTGATCACTGAAGTAAATGGGCAACCCATTCCCCTTACTATATAGTTAATTGTAAAAGCCTTGGAATTGCCGTATGACACTGGCTGCATCTATGATGAAGCTATGTTCACTGAGGAAGAAGCTTATGAAGCTATGACTAGTGTAGAAATGGCAGAGGGAAGTTCATCCAAATTAAATGCCAATAATTTTCCACCTCTCCAAAGGATTCTACATCACATGATGACCACCATCTTATTGCCAAGTTCAAGAAGAAGAGAACGAGTGATGGATCCCCAGAAATTCTAATTTGTCCATATTATGAGTGGCAATCAAATAAATTTTCCTGCTATTATTATGGAATACATCACAAGCTGTCAGAAGTCAAAGCATAGGAATCTTCCGTATGGTGCTACTTTAACACCTGTATTTCAGTATCTTCACATCAATCTAGATAAGCAGATCAGTCACACTATTAGAGATGGAGATATTTACACAATTCCTTCAATCTGTAACAACATGGGGTATGAGCTTCAAAACGGACATCTGGTCCGCACTGTTAAATCTCAAAAGGGAAAAGCTTCTGCAGTGGAATCTGATGATAATGAAGATGATGGGCAAGCAGAACCTGTTAGAACTCAAGTTACTCAACCTGGCACTACGGATGCCATGACAATGCACATGAAGATTGACGCCTTAGGAGGTGAACTCAATAAGGTGAAGGAGACAGTGGACGGTCTTACTAAGGATGTTTCTGAGTTGAAGCTTTACCACAATACTTATCTCTAGAAATTTACAGAAATGACCAACTCCATAGATTCGTTGCATACTGCCTTAGGTATTCAAATAACCAAGATTGAAAACTTATCGGACTTCCTTCGCCGTCCACCAGCTTCCCCTTAATCCATAATGGAGACCTCATCTCAATTGCTTCCAGCACTTAGCACTTGTGCTTAACTCTATTTTCCCCTTTACTCCTTTTTGTTGATGCCAAAGGGGGAGATATGTTATGTGTTAACTTTTGTGGAATGCATCTTGGTGGATATGTTTTGTGGTTGTTGTTTATGGAATGCATCTTTGTGTTTATGGTTGTTGTTTATGGTTGTTGTTTATGGAATGCATCTTTGTGGATATGCTTTGTTGCTTGGAATGCACCTTGTGAATTGAAATGTTATGAAACAAATTTCTTGTTCAATCAAACCAAGCCTCCTTTTGGTCTTTATTGCTTCAATGCACATAGTATTTTATCATCATGTAACTTAATAGGTATTAATATATCTGGGATGACTGAGTGGTTGCTCTAGGATCTCTAGACACCAAGCACGGTGGCGCAATAGTCTGAGATGGTTGTTTGGATGTTGTAGAAGGTTACATAATTTCAAGCCTAATAGATTACATTAGTAATAAAATATAAATGAATATATACATCTTCTCATTAGATATAATTTCACCTCTATAAATGAAGAACTCCTAGACACAGACTGTCGTTGTTGTGCAGCATCATGCGAAGAAGATGTCCTTCTAGGATCTGTAGATACTGAATGTCGCGGCGTAGCAACCCGAGACCACTGTTGGGTTGCTAGATTGGCTTGTGTTATTTTCTTACACCGGAGTACATAATATATGTTTACACTTTCAAATCAAATGCGCTATTCATTAGGTATGTGTTATTTCACTTGGGAGATTGGTGGCTATGGGTCTGTTGGAGGTTGCATCAGTCGCTCCCATGCTGCATCACCATTCGCATATGATATGTCTTCGCCCCCAATAATGAGACCTTCATTGAAGTTCACTTTCACATCACGTATCGGCACTGACTCGTCTCCAACCTCTCTTACATCTACCTCGTCTCCCTCCCCCACCGCCCCCATTGCCTGCTGAACAGCTGTTGCTAGAAAAGTGTTGGGCCACGGTGTCTCTCTTGGCTCTTCGAGCTCTTCATCAACCTTCGTCGCACCACGTTCAGTTGTTGCTCTTGCAACCTATGTTATTATAGGGTCATCATCGTCTCATAGGTAGACAACATATGCGGGATCATAGTCTCTCTCTCCCCTCCTTGCATCCAACTGCACATGCTTAACTTTTAACCTCATGTTGTAATGAACGTACACTATTTTGTCGAACTGTCAGTGTGTTAGCCTATTTCTCAGCATTGTATGTACAAAGAAAAATGTTGACCAATTCCGCTTGCACCCACTCGAGGATGATGTTTGGGATAACATTTTCATAGCAATCATCCTCAATGTCAGTGCGTTTGTGCCGTAATTGAGCCACCACTCAGCTGTAAGAGAGGGCCAGAAAATAATACATAGTGAAATGCAGTAATCTGTCGAAATGAACAACATCAGCATTGTACATTTAAATTACCCGCATCAAGTCTGTCACGGTTGGCAAATAAACCAGTTGCCTCTCTAAATGTTTTTATCTACATGGATGAATAAAATGCACATAAATGACCATTTTTGCAATCACGCTTGATGTATAAAAGTTAAGTAAAATTTTCGACTATACCTCATTCAATGCATTAGTAGTTTCTGTTGGGGTGCGCGACAGTATATCCACTATAATGTTGACGGATTTATTAAAGTATCATCATAAGCAAGGTCTCGATCATATTGGAAGGTCGGGTGTAGATAGTATGCTGCAATCACCACAAACTGAGTAAATAACAATTTCATTTAAGTGGCAATGGCATACATTTACATATATGCGTACCTGCCATGTGCAGATGGCGGTTCATTTGTCTGTCCTACATGTCCTCCACAATTTGTAACAATGTGGGACCATATTTCTGAGATGTTGCAAAGATCTTCCGCTTTGCAGCTTCAATTTTGGAGCACACCAACTCCATGGTTGGCATTTTATCCCCGCCCACACTTCTCAAAACGTCATATGGTAGTTTTATCAATGAAACTATTATTCTTACCTTGTTCCAAAAGTTTGAGGTATTGACAATCTCTTCGACTTGAGTAATGGACAACTCGAGGCATCAAAATGATGGTAAGAGGAATGACCCAACTCATAGGCAAAAAATGGGTGTCAATAGTAACATGAGCACTGGAGCAGTAGTAAGCAATCTCTTCAGCTCCATGAAGCTCTACTCACACTCTTTAGTCTAGAAAAAAGGCACATACTTCCGCATTTGTCTGGTCATCGAGGCTATAATGCGAATAAAATGCTGAATGAACCTCTTGTAATAGCCTACCAAACACAAAAAGCTCCTGATCTCAGTCACTATCCTCGGCCTTGATGACTGCACCACTTCTTCCACCTTGGTTGGGTAAAAATAAATACCATCACCAAAGATCACATGCCCAAGAAAATACACCTCACAAAGCCAAAACTCACATTTGCTGAGCTTGGCGTGTAGTTGGTGCTCCCGCAATTTCTACAACACGATCCTCAGATGGTAGGCATGCTCATCCTCTGATTGTGAATAAATAAGAATGTCATCCACAAATACCATCACAAATTGATCTAGATAAGGATGAAACACCCTATGCATCAAATCCATGAATGCCCTGCTTTGAATGTGGCCCAAGTTGATTCATGTTCCAGAAGATGTGGACCACTCATGACTCCTTCCTTTCAGTTGTGGGGGATGCTTGGAGGAACGTTTGCACTGATTATCCTAATGCTCACGTCAGGCTTTAGGTAATGATGAAGGCAGTGAAGGAGGCACTGAGACTTTGGAATAAAACCATCTTTGGCAATGTCACGCAACATGTAAAAGAGGCTGAAGATAATGTGGACAGGGCACAACACTTATTTTACTCTAATCCCAGTGAGGCCAATGGATCAGCCTTACATGCAGCTCAAGCATATCCTCGGCAAGCACTGCACAAAGAGGAGTTTTTTTGGGGCTGTTGGGTCCCGTAGTGCAGGAACACTGATCTAGAGGGGGGGGTGAATAGATCCCTCTACTAAAAATATGTCTAATTAAAAATGCAGACCAACTCACAGTGGAATTAACAAGATTAATAAGATCAAGGAATTTAAACTAAGTAGGATAAACTTAATTCTCTCCATCTCACCGAGCTCACACAATTGAGAGAATAGATTAGACGGTGTAGGACACAATCACACAATTCAAACCATAAGACACAGGGAATTTTAAGGTGGTTCGGGACCACGACGGGCTCCCTATGTCCACCCCTTACCAAATCGGTAAGGCTTTCCTAACACGCTACAAACCGTAGCAACCACGGGGACGAACCCCACACACACGGGGTAAAAACCCCAACACACACGCTGCGAACGCAGCAAACACAGGGATTTCTCCCCACACACACATGGGGTATAAACCCTAAACCGCACACGGATATGCTCCGTAGCCACCGACACACACGCGTCAACCAAACCCCTCGGAGAGCCCTCTCTCCGAACACCCACACAAGAAAATCATTCAGAAGTTAATAACAAGTTCACAAGTGAATGCTCTAAGCCCAAAAAATATGCTAAAGACTGAAACAACGAAAAGCTCTCAAGTGTAATGCTCCCCCTTAAAGAAAATATCTGGCTCTTCTTGGTTCGTTGTCGGATGGTGGCAATTTTGGCGTCATTTTGTTCCTCTCCTTGAGTCACTCCTCTTTTCCTTCTACCACGAGCTCCAAAGATCCCTTGATGTATATGATAACCTCCTTGCAATAGCTCCTCTTCCTTTTCCTCCTTTTCCTCTAGCATCTGCGGGGATGATCCGGACAGGGGGCGCTTCATCGACAACCTGACCGCGCTCGCTGCGTTGGCGGCGCGGTCACCCGGCGGGGCTTGGCATAACCGGCGGTAGGCTTCATGGGTTGCTGGCTACTATATATAGTGGTCTCGCGGCAATGACCAGCCCGCGTAAATTTTACAGTTGGACGCGTAAAAATCCCGTCCCGTTCAAACCATCGCGCGGCTGCGCCCATTTCTTACGAGCGCTGCGGAAGAAAATCCGGCCCCGAAAAAATTCCACGAAAGATAAGCTTGAGTTATGCCATCCATCGCGGCAGGCTTGAACTTTTCCGCTTGACGCAATTATGATTCTCCAGCTTCGCGACATTCCTACTATGAAACCCAACCTCGTCCAAGACGCCCTCAAGACCGTGCAGAGCCCCCAGATCCTCGTCAACATTGTCTCGAAGCGGGTGCGGCAGCTCGGCCAGGGCTTTCGCCCGCTCGTGGCGTATGATCCGAAGTTGACCTTTATGGACGTTGCGCTCAAGGAAGTCGCCGAGGGCAAGCTGACGTACGAGATGCTCGACGTGCCCTCCGCCGCGAACCCGGCCCCGCCGGCGAAGAAGAGCCGCAAGAGCTCGTCGTAAGTTTCGATTGTGCAGGGGCGCGAGTCTCTTCGCGTCCCTCGTTGAGTGGGCAGGCCGTGCTTATCCTAACAAATAGTTTTTGAGCAAACGGCTGCGCTCTGCCTCGGACTGAAGTTCCGTCCAGCTCGCATGGAGCTGCCCTTTCGGGCGCGTCCAGAGTTCCTGGTGCAGCCAGAAAACGGTCTCGCCGTGCCAGAGCAAACGCACCGCGTCCTTCGCGGGAATGGAATGCGGCCCCTCGCGGACCAATCGCTCGCGCAAATCGGCGAGGGAACGCGCGGGCGCCTCGTCCTTGCCCGACGATCCCTGCCGCACCAGCGCCAGGTGCACCGCCTGCACGTAGGGACTGAGCAGGGCCTGCACCCAGAGTGGTGACGGCTTGGCGCCCGTTGCGTCATCTTCTTCCCCGTCCTCGCTGAGGCCCTGCAATTCCGGCGGCGTATTCACTTCCTCCGGCGTGACGAAGAGCCTGCGCTTGATCAGGAAATTCCCGACGCCCTTGCCGCTGGTCAGCCACGCGAGAAACGGCGCGAGGATCCAGCCCGCGAAAATCGGCGACAGCCACCAGCCCGCCGTGCCGAGATAGGAAACCGCCACGGGCCAACCCGCCGCGCCCAGCACGGTCAGCCAGCCGTAGAGCTTGAGGCAATGCCAGAAGCTGAGCCCCTTGTCCGCGCGGTTCTGCGGGTTCCACTTGATCTGCACGCCAAGCACGGTGAAGAGCACGAAGATGCTGTGGAACATCATCAGCACGGGCGCCATCAGCATGGAGAAAAGATTTTCGAGCAATGCGCTGAAAAGCAGGCGAAAAAATCCGCCGTAGTTTTTCGCGCGCGGCAGCGTCGTCAGGATGCCGAGGATGCGCGGCACGAAAAGCAGCACAAAGGTGAGCGCGACGAGCTGGAGCGTCGGCGTCAGGCTGGGCCGAATTAGCAGAGAGCCGGAAGAGCCGATCAAGGTGTCCGGAATGTTGAAGTGGTCCGTAAAAGGCCGAAAAGACGTCTGACAAGGGCGAGAATACTTCGAGGGGCGGCCCACTCAACGAAGAAGCCCCACATGGCTCTAAAGCAAGCTTGGCAGCACAAATTGTCGTGTCGAAGGCCAAATCAGGGTAAAACCTGGGGAAATCGGTAAGGGTTTAGCACGCACCAGAAAACACCAGAAACTCAAAATCAGAGCTTTAAAGTGCATTCTGGAGCCACAGGATTAGTCTTGATAATACTATGCGTGACGGGTCAATTTCAGCACAAAATGTCAAAATTACAAAACTACCCCTCAGTGAGTCGGTGGTGCCTTCGCTGGTGAGTCGGCGGAGCTTCCTTGTGGTTAAGTCGGTGGCACCTTGAAGCGCGGCGCGTTGATCTGGCATAGCAAGTTGGAGGTGGGGCGCTAAGTCAGTGATGCAATGCAAGTCAGTGGCGTTGCCACCGACTCGTTTAGCCCCCTATTCTGCTTATAAAAAGGCCCTTCGTGCCCAAAAAGAGGGAGAATTTTCAGACAAACAGAGCCAGAATCCGAAGAGAAGAGTTCTTCTGAGAGCCAGAGAAAGAGAGGGTGAGGACAGCTTGTAAGAGTATAGAACTCAAAGTCCTAAAAGAAAGTTTGAGAGAAAGAGGAAGAAGCTAGGGGGAGATGTGGGGTTTTTCCTTTCTTCGTTCTGTAATGTTTGGTTTCTAATTTTAAGATTTATGTATGCAGCTCCTTCCTTGCTCTCTCTCTCTGTCTCTCTCTCTCTAATTCTCCCAATCACTATATTTCTTCTCTATACCTCCTCTGGGATTACAGAAGCGAACTAATAATAGAATACGATTTTATTCTATTTGCTCTATATCTGTTGAATGTGAATGTTTGGTTTATAGGGTTTTTCGACCCCCTCCTTCAGATCCCCAATTTGGCACCTCCATTGTCCCGACATCTCCTCTGCTGAGCACTAGGAAGCCTCTCCTTGAGAGGTGGAGCCTCCACTGTGTGCTAGGAAGCCTCTCCCTTAGAGGTGGAGCTCTGTGCGAGTTTAGCTGCCGATTTAGTCTCATTTCTTCGAGGAATGGTCTTTGCCCTTAGCGGGGTGACAAAAAATCCCTCCCTGGGAGTTTGTTATCGCCACCGAATGATATGTGTGTACATGATTGAATAACACTCTGTATCACAGAACAGTTGAATTCGTCGAAGCTATCATGGAGTGCTCTCTCACCCTCACAATGGGTCACAGAGGGTCTCCTCCGACTGGCCATCCCAGGGCTTCATTCTGTCCCTCCTTTAAGGAGTCCGATGAAGCTCCCGTTGGCGATCCTTCCCCTAGTTATTTCACTTCCTCTATCTGCTATTGCACCGAGCACGAGCCCAATGTGAAGGCTAGGACTACTCACTCTGACCCAGTAGAATTGTAATGGCATCTATCTCGATGTTGGCATTAGACATCTATCGCTATGCCAGAAGGGTAAAATGTTCTATTTCGTAACACTCTTCTGAGATTGAGACCGTGTGTCAACTACCCTGGGGAGGGTACATCCTTGGCCGAATCAGCCACATCATGGTCCCATCAGATCCCTACTCACCAAGGGTTCCAGGGGGTCTGTCTGTCAATGACATGTCCCCCTGGGAATCCCACTGCATGGTGTAGACATTAATTGGCCAATTGGCCATACATAGACCCTTACATTTACGTATCACAAAGGTCCTGTGTGAATCCTTCGTAGGCTGGCCCTCAGGATTCAAATACATTGACCTTCTGTTCTGAGAATCCCATTTGGGGGTTTCTCACTTGTTTATGGTTTCTCAAAGAATTTATTCAACTAAGAACGTAGACTCGTTTCAAAGAAAGTACATCATCCTTGCTGTCCTCAGTCTCTACTGTAACTGCAGGACAGTATCTTGAAAATTGGAAGATGACAATGTGCGATCCCCTCTCGTTGTTCCTTCAGCAAGGGCACCCCACCCAAACAGTGAAAGCAGACAAAGCGATCAGCATCTCTTACTGCAAGGAGCAATAGAAGATACCTGTTTGTCCATTGTCTGTTAGCATCTTGAAGGCTTCTGCAGTAACTGCCTTTGAGTCCTCAAGGTTTATTTCCCGTTGCAGGTGTGAATAGGCACAGAAATCTACACTATAAACTTCTGTCCCCTCGAGGAATGAAGAGACAGCAACCCCAACAGCTTCACCTGAACATATGTGACCAAAGTCGGAACCGATCACTTGCTTCGAAATAAACCACACAGAGGCAGGATAACCGAAAAATTATTGGTATTCTATGCTGTCATCATTCCAAAGATGTTAGGGTCGTTCTTGAGACCGGAATGAAGCAATGAGAATAGGGTCACATGCATGGATACTTAATAATAAACTCACGCTTTCAATTAAGAGACAGGGCCCCCAACGAGTTCAATCATTCTCCAAGAAATGGAAAAATCTGAAAACATGGGTGGTGTAAAAACAGTCATCACTCGTGAAGCTCACCATGTGTAACCAGCAAGAGATTTTCACTGGGATAT
The DNA here is from genome assembly GCA_024336825.1 of Amorphophallus titanum. Lineage (NCBI taxonomy): Eukaryota > Viridiplantae > Streptophyta > Magnoliopsida > Alismatales > Araceae > Amorphophallus > Amorphophallus titanum. The sequence goes on from JANBPO010002734.1 coordinate 1,296,821, forward strand.
TTGTCGGCGAGAGCCAAGATAACATTCTGGTACCGCTGTCTTGCTCCATCCAGTGGCTCCTGCCAATCTGGTAACTGCAACACACAAGCAGCACACCACAATATCAGTAACACAATCTTGAATGATGCCAAATGTATAAAACACACGACACATAACTACCATGCACTTATAGACTTGACACAAAAAACGGACGATAAGAAACACACCTGTTGGTAGACACGCTCTGCTGAATGGTCCACTGAACCAGGTGGAAATACAGCCTCAAGCTGTGTAACATCAGGAAACCACTTTCCAGGCATTGGATCAACCCTTATTGCTTGCCTAGAGAAGACCTCACACAATCCAAATTCAATTGACACCTGTCAGAAAAAGAAATAATTAAGGGGGGGAGTCATTATCTTATCCAATTAAGGAGTATTCATTGATAGTGCCACATGGTTTAGATAGCAAAGGATGATATATATGATGTAAGCCAAATCATTGATGGCACCTTGTTGGTCCAGAAATTTTGAGGAAAATGGACAATCTTTTGGGAGCATTCATGAATGGTACCACATGGTTTAGATAGCAAAGAATGATATGATGTAAGCCAAATTATTAACTTATTCAATTAGGGCAAAACAAAGACAGAACCTACTCTCAAAGAAAAGAATGGGTAAAACATTGATAGTCGATAATAAACCCCATTAAACAGAAGAACATGATGACAAAATGAAAGGGTTGTAAGGGGAATACCATTTCTTTTACTCCAACAAGAAGGAACGTAAGTCAAACCGATCAGCCAGGACCAGTGGAAAGCAAAAGGAGGGGTTTGGCTTGCAACCTAGATTTCAATAAAGCTTATGACCATGTGTCTTGGTGTTGGAAATGCCTGTGGAGCATCATGCATAATCACAATTTCCCTGAACAGTGGATAAATATGGTAATAGACTGTTTTGGTACAGCTAAATTCTTAATAATTATCAATGGCAGTAGGTCTGGCATCCTTTCAAGTACAAGGGACTTGCATCGGGTGATCAGGGAGATCCATCATTATCACTTTCTTTTGCGATATCAGCAAACATGCTGACTAGGATGTGCACAATTGCTGACGATCATGGATGGATGATATGTGCGCAGATAATCAGAACTCCCTCTTGGATGTCTGATGCAGAACAGAAAAATTAGAAATTTAATCCTACTCACTTATGACAACTAGAATAAACTCAAATAAAATAAAAATACATAATAAAAAATAACAATGACGCCCGTACAACTCCGATCGTCTGATGTCTCGAGTCTCGCTCTGCATTAATTTCACACTTAAAATTGACACTTTGCTTTTGTTGGAAGGTAACATGGAGCATTTGAAGATAGTTGTTTTTATCTTGAAATTCCTCGAGCCTGTTATGGAATGAAGGTTGAACTTTGGTAAAAGTGCCATTATTGGTGTGAACATCGGGGAAGGATTGATTAAAGAATGCACAGATTTAATTGGACGCAAAGTTGATAAACTACCAATCTTATAGTTGGAGCTGCCCCAGCATTCAAGGCAGCTGCGATCCTCTGGATGGGACCTCAAATCCAAAGAATAAAGAGGAAGCAGTCAACTTGTCTTTGGTGGGCAGAGTCACCTTATTAGACTGTACTTTTGTTAGACTGGACTCTGTTGTAGTTAGTTGTTTATTTCTGTTATATCTATTGCCCTACTTTATTTCCTATTTCTGTGTACACCACACTTATCCTTTAACCCTTCTAAGTCTTCGGGCTCGTGGGTGGCGGGTCGAGGTTTGAGTCGCGTCAGTTCCTTTCTGGTACTCGGATCTTGAGTCGCTACAGAGAGACTCCATAGTTGTACTGACTTGAGTGACTTATTGCCCTAGTAGAGTGAACTATGCATCCATCCTTGTGAACCGCTCTTCAAAGTACTTACAATCAATTTCAATATGCCTCACCATTTCCATTTCTTCTACAGAAAGCACTGGAGGCTGATCTTGTTCTAGACCTTCTGGTTCCTCCATTGGAGGCTGGACTTGTTCATGTTCCTGTCCAGGGTTAATATCAAGCTCATTGTCATCACTATCAGATTCATCATCATATGTAACTCTAATTTGCCTTTTGGTCACTCATTGAACTTCATCATTTTGTAGAGTGTTCCCCATATATTTCTCAATCTTCATACGGTTGTAAGTGGCCATGGATGAATTTCTTCATAAAGTTCATCAGATAAATCAACCTGAGAATACTGAAATATGGCAATCAATCGAGATGGATAGGAAAAAGATCAGTAATGCTGCCTATGACATAGAAGGATCAGGTTTAGCATCAATGGAACCAAATCCATTTTCATGCCATTGAATAGACAATAGAAGATAAACTTGTGAACATCAGTCACTTGATCTCTGCTACCCCCTTTTGGATAGATTATAGTCGTAATCATGTGATGAATAATGCGTTATAGTGGGGAAACTCATTGGCATTTAACTGAAGATTATCGCCGACTCCTTCAACAAAATCTTCTTAGGTCATAATCGTATAGACCACTTGAGGATCAACTTCTGTGGCACTCATCACATGACCAGTCCATGGAAGATGCAAAGCATTCTTAAATAATAATTCCTTAATAGGAATTTCAACTCCTTTTACATATGTATAAACTCTCTTGACTCTAGTTTGCATATGTCTATAGAATTCTTGAGCAAGACGAGGAAATACTCTTGTTTGAGTAGACATAATTTCTATCCACCCATCTTGAACAAAAAATAAGGCTTAAAGTAGGGGAAACATCTCATCCAAATTAGCAAAATCAATTATTCTCGATTTGAGAATTCTCCTTGGAGTAAACTTGGGGAGTGAAAGTTCTTCCCTCACCTTTTGTAAAGCTCTGCTAGAGCTTGCTCCATATTTGGTGGATTTATTTAGAAGAGTGACTTGTGAAGCCTTCTCAGGGGCCATTTGGATAGAAGAATGCAAAAGATCTATGGCAACGTACCACTCTCCTCAGATCTTGCGTGGAGACTTCATTCGAAAGTAGAAGAACACCCTGACTGCAAGATTTAGCAAAGCCACACTGGTTGGATTGAAGGTAGAAGAACAGCTGGAGACTCAAGCAAGAAAACTGACAAACAACCCTCAAATCTCCTTGAGAAGGGCTACTTGAGGCACTATGGTTTGTGAGAAGGGGGTTTTTGATGGTTAGAAGCACTACAAAGGTGCTAGATATTTGGTAGAAGATGAGATTTTATAGAGTTATCCAGATTTGGTCAACCTGTATTAGGTATTGGGTCAAACTGAACTGAATCGTTATGGGGCATTATGTTGGAATCGGTTGACTAGTTCAAGAGAATATGTCGCGGTCAACGGAAGTCATCGCGGCCTCCTCGCACTTCGCGTAAGTCGGGCGAGCTGCGACTCCGGCGACCCGCCCCTGTCGCTGCGCCAGCGGATCACGTCGACACCGACTGCCGACAGTTCGAGCAGCCGCGCTTCGCGCTCGAGCAGCACCATGCGAAGCGCCACTTCCTGCTCACGGCGCAGACCGGCTGTCGGCGTAACCGGCAAAACGTCGACGGCAACAACCCGGTGGCCCGCGACCCGCCACAGCTCCGCCATCCGGGCCGCCTCGTTGTCGAGGAAGGTCGAAAGCAAGTAGACGAGGGAGCCTGCGGGGAGCACGGGCGGTCGCAGACGTCGAAGCGGAGCCCCGATCGGCCGGGCTCGGGCGATTCCGGAGAGCACCCGTTGCAGGTGCGCCGTTCCGCCGCCCGGCTTCAGCGCACGAGTGCTGCCGGAGAGGTCGCGGAAACCGATCCGGTCCCCCGAGTTCGCGTAGCCCTTCGCGATGGATGCCGCGGCCTCACGCGCGAGGTCGAGTGACGTCGCGCTCTCGGACCACCCCCTGGACTGGTTGCGCGGCAGTACGAGTTCGGCGACGTCATCCCGGCTGTCCATGATGACGAGCACCGTGGCATCCGCGGTCGCGAAGCTGTGCCGCACGTACAGGTCGCCGGGAGCCTGCGCCCGCCGTGCCGTGACTCGCCAGTCGATGCGTCGCAACCGGTCGCCCGGGGCGAATTGCCCGATGTCGCGGAACTCGCCGCCGTCGCCCGGCCGCGCCGAGTCGTGCCCTCCCGACAGCCCGAACATCCGGAACGGCAGGGGCAGTCGGCGAAGCGACAGGATGCGCGGCGGAATCACCCTTCGCGTTCGCGGACCCGGCACAGGTGCTGTGACGGCCGCGCTATCCGGTCCGACCAGCGAGTAGTCGACCCGGATCAGCTCCTGCGGCCCGGAGTGCACAATCGCGATCTGGCCGCTGAGCTTGCGCGCCGTCGCCCGCGTGACCACCAGGTCGCTGCGCCGCCTCGCTCGTTCGTACAGCCGCACAGCGACCGCGTCGACGTCGTCAGGCACGTCGAACGAGACGGTGTAGTCGAGAAACTCCGATGCGGTTCGCACTCCGATCTGGGTGCTGACCGAAACCGGTGCCGTTCCTCGTGGTCTGCGCTGGTACGCCCAGACCGTTGCCGCGATGATCGGAGCAGCGATGAGCACGAGCTCGGGTCGAGAGAACAGCAAGCCGCCGGCCACCAGCAGCACCGAGGTGCCGAGGCCGAAGATCAGTCCCGCGTTCAGCAGCCAGTGCTGCTCGCCCGAGCTGGTGTCGCTCACTCGCCGACCACTGGCGGCCCGGCTACTTCATCCGCGACCTCGAGCACGATCTCGCGCGGGTCGCTGCCGTTCGCCCACGCCTGGGAGGTGAGAGTGAGCCGATGGGCCAGCACCGGCACGGCGATCCGCTTGACGTCTTCCGGCGTGACGTAGTTGCGGCCGGCCATCACGGCGAGTGCGCGTCCGACGAGCATGAGTGCTTGCGCTCCGCGCGGGGACGAGCCCACCTCGACGGAACCGTGTTCCCGGGTCGCCCCGGCGAGATCGACACAGTAGAGCGCGATGTCCCGGTCGACATCGATACCCTCAACTCCGCGCTGCATCGCCCGGAGCTCGTCGGCAGTGACCACCTGCTCGACCCGCGCGACCTCCTCGCGGCGCTGCACGCGGTTGTTTTTCCAATTTCAGATTCTTTCAATTTTCTTTGCTGTTTGGGTATGATACTTGAAAAAGGTGATCATATCATCAAGAAGTCTAAGATACATGAGTATTCCCACATGTTCGAACCTTACTCTTGTGTTCGTCCACAGCCTGCTCCATCAGACATGACAATCCTTCCATAAGAATAACAAAAACATGTGGTGACACTTCGTGACAATGGATCACCCTGTTGGATCCCATTAGAGGTGGAGAAGAATCCCAAGGGTGTATCATTAAATAAAAGTGACAAATTGATAGTTTTAAGGCGTAAGTTCACGCAAGAGATCCATAGAGGAAATCACTGAGTTTTAGCATGTGAGGTACAAAAAGCCTCTAGACTATTGAAGGCTTTGTGTAAGTGTCTACCGTAAGGCAATTGAGTCTTTCCCTCACCTCGAGTGTTATGTCCTCTACAATGTTACTAACACAGATCACATTATCTTGCATCAGGAGAGTTTTACCACATATGTGAAGAAGGTTTTGGTTTTCTGGAACTCCATGCCGAAGGTGTCACAGAGACTCTGTTGGGTTCTATGGAGGTCTTGCAATAGTTGGTCTTGACTGGACTGCTACTTATATTGCGATTTATAAACTTGAATTTGATCTCAGGGTAAAACTGAGTGATGATGTGGTTGATTATGCTAGCATGTTTTTGCGGCCCAAGAATTTTGAGCCTTGTTGGTTCGACGGCTACTGAGAAAGTAATGAAGCTTTGTGCATACATTGGCTATCATGGGTTTGTTCACTCAATCAAAGTCATACCTTCTGACTGAGCATACCCTTCCTTGGGCCACAAAGGTCATTCCATGCACGAAAAGGGCCTGCTCTCTTATTTCTTGAATAATTAACCGATTGATATTTGCCAAACACTTTTACATAGATGTATATTGCATACTTACATCATGCTATATCTGGAGCCTTTCAAGATGATTATCTTCCATCGTCGTTGTGTCACCGGAGTTCATCTAATTAAAATGCCCTCTTTTCGTTTTCCGGTAGCATTTCAATTTGAGGCAAAATGGAAAAGCATTTCTCGCAAACTGCCAAGGAAAAACAAGGAGGATGACAATGTCTTCGATAAACTTGTACTGCACCGCAAAGCTGCTCTGAGCAGAGTTCAGGATTCCCTTGATTGCTGCCATTTGCATGTTGACTGGGTGGTTGGCCCTTCCTAGCATGCCGTCCCTTTGATTCAAGGCCCCTGCATCTCAAAGTTAGGATGCATCATTATTTTGGAGAGTAACAAGAACAGAGTTCTTGGAGTTTGTACTCTTATTTAATTGGTGGGGGAGAAATAAAAGGAAGAGAAGCTTTTCTGCTTTAATTTTGCTATTGCGATGTCTTGTTCTTTCATCATGTCTACAAACCTTTGAATGTATCAAGATCATATGAATATAATGAACAGGCATGGAGTAGGCATCAACATGAAATGGATATGAGATCCTATACATTGCTGTGCTTGTTAGACCAAGCCGAAGCTGTACCTCACTTGTACATGTTCTTGGAGTTTTCCATTAAGAGTGATGAGCGTTGAACCATATAGATTGTGTCATACGGAGGAACTTGTGGAGAAAGAAAACTTGAGCAGCTCATGGATTATGGTGTCTCTGTTTAGAGTTTATCGCTTTTGTGTAAATGTACTTGCACGTCTGAGGTATACGTTCTTGGTTTAATTCTTGGGGAAGCCCCTCACATTGACAACACTGGCCCTGTCGGGAATCGTGAAGTTCCACGTCTTCTCGGTGCCCACTGGCGACGGCATGGCGTAGTGCGCGACGTACTCATCTCCGATATGCACAGGGCTGTTCTGAATCGGGACGATGACTTCATCCACCAGGCTCGGCAGCGCCGTCCCTCCCCCCTGCCAGCCGCGATAGGTCGCTACGTAGCCGCCGTCCCCGATGCTCCAGTCGATCCCGAGCAGCCAGTACAGCCCGGTCGCTTCCAAGTCGTCCTCAGCGGTGTCGAGGTCTTCGGTGATCAGTGCTACCGGATCGCCCGGCGAGAGGCCCGGCGTCCCGACCGCCTTCCAGCGCACCGGCGCATCGACGCCACCGTCCACCTCCAAGATGTTGCGGGCAATGTCGGCGAGGTCCTGGCGGACGAGGTCGGAGTTGCGTTCTAGCTTGTAGCGGTGGCCGCCAATGACGTTGGGATCAGCCACGTCCAGCGTCGGGACGCTCCGGATCGGCACCTTGCCGCCGAACGCATCTTCGTAGGTCGGTCCCTGCACGTCGTAGTAGGTGACGACGCCACGGACGTCATGCCCCCGAGAGGCGTCGAGCAGGTGCACCCCGTCGAGGAACGCCACCGCCGGGATGCTGCCCGGTGCGCCGGAGATGCGAGAGAGTTTCACCGCCCCGCTCGGCGTGTCGTAGACCCGGTAGCCGAACGCCTTGACGAGACGGGAGAAGGTCGCGAGCGGGGACGACCCGCCCTTGAAGATCACCTTGCCGTCGTCGATCTGCAGATTGCCGCCAAGCATGATCTCCGTGGTCCCGTCCGGCGCCAACACCGTCTCCGCCACGTAGCTCGGGATGCCCTTGCGCTCACACAGCGCCACGAAGACGGAGCGGGCACTGACCGGCCCCTGGATCTCCCAGTCGTAGCGATCCGGTTCGGCCAGCAGCGACGCCCAGCCGTCCACCGAGAGCGTCAGCAGGCGGCCGCGTTCGCTGATCGCCCCCTCCCACTCCGGCACGAAACCCGAGAAGATCGTGCCAACGAAGTCGTTGTGCCCGGCCTGGATTTCCACCGTGGCGTTGGGGATCACCCACGCCGGCCGGGGCAACGGCAGCACCACCTTGGCGACAGAACGCGCCGCGTCGACACTGTGCTGCCCCGAGACGGAGAGCACGTCCGTCAGCACCCCGCCAATCCAGACGGAGAGCCGGAGGTCGGTGTCGCGGGCATCTAGTGCCTGCTGTGGCGTGCTGATGCTGGCCAGCGCGGCGACCATGACTACGGCACCGCCGGGAAGAAGACGGCGACGAAGTCAGGCCAGTTGGCGCCGACGGCGGCCTGGATGCTGTCAATGCCATCGTCCGGCGTGTCGATCAGCGTCTGCACGTCCGGGGTCGTGAAGAACTGGTTGGCGAGCAGGGCCAGCGTGATCGCGAAGCGGAAGTTGCTGGCGTTGGCCCAGACCGCGTGACAGGCGACTTCGTCCTGCCCGGTCGCGGCCGCCATCCGATACCCCGCCTCGCGGCGGAGGGCGAACATGGCGCGGATGGCGAAATCGGTGTAGCTGCCTTCGGCAATGCGGTATCGCTGTTCGTACGGAATCATGGGTCCCCCTTGGGTCAGGCCCTTACATCAGCCACGCAAGCTGCGCGGTTGGAATCGCGTCGAGTCGGGCCTTTTCGTCGGCAGTGAGGATGCGGTCGCGCAGGTCCAGTTCTTCATCGAGTGGTCTATCCCTCGAAGCATTTTCATCTTGACTGAAAGTCTTCATGGCCACTTATGGATCTCCCCGACATTTTGTGTGTGTTTAGCAGACTTCTTGAATTTTCTGCTTATATCACCTTCGGCACTAGATATCGTGCTTCTGGGCTTGCTTTATGCTTGTATGAAGCGTCATCATTGAGTGGGAAATCACCATGAGAGTTTTCATCCCTACGGGACAACTTTTCAGTCACTTACGGACCACTTCGGCATTCCGGGCGTCCTGATCGGGTCATCTTGGTTTTTCACTGATTTAGCCTTCAGCTCCCCATTTTGAGGAACCAAGGGCATTTCTTCATCTCACGAGGGCTTCTTTGTAAAGTGGGGGATCACCTGGTACATTGTCATCCTTGCAGGACGGGGTGTGGAGATATATCCGGTGCGATTGCTTCGTCACCAGTTCATTGGCTCTGACCATTATTCAGCCTTAAGTGAGCTATGGTTGATGTTTTTTACCCTGAGATAATGAAATGTAGAGTCCCCGGGACTTCTTATGAGATGACCTGAGGCTTCAGCGGTCCGAGTGGACCCATCTTTGACTTTCAATTGACTCCTTCGGGCACATAATTATTACCCAGTCATATTTTAGATGTCAACAAATTCCCCCCAGCCGTGGACATCGCTAGTGAGGGACGAGCGTAGGGGGGTCCACAAATGTATTTGCCTCCTTATAGATGTCAAAAGGTGGGGCCCACTTTGTTTGAGGGTTTTACCCTGCGAGGTTGAGTCAGCGAGGCTTCGTGGGCGTTGACCAGGGTGGTTCAGCGCTGTAGTTTGATTCCAAGCAAATCGGCTCTGCGGGCGCCGTGAGGTTGAGTCGGCGTGGGTAGTTGAGTCAGCGCTAATTACGCGGCCTCATGAGTCGGCAGGAGACGAACGGGAGTCGAAGCTGGTAGGCCTTTTATCGTGGAGTGGTCGGTCGGTGCCCGCTCGTGAAGGCCAAGCGGTGAGTCGGTGTAGACGGGTGCCGACCCACTTTCCCTGCTCCTCTTTTAAGCTTGCTTCAGGGGGTTTTTCTTGAAAGCCCTATCTTTTCTCTTGCTTCTTCTTCGAACGATCAGCCAGGGCGGCAACGACAATGGCGAAGCCCCCTTTCTTTTCTTCATTCCTCTTTCCTCTTCTCTGCACGTGGTGAGGACAACGGCAGCTAGGCCCTTTCTCCTTACTCTCATTCGATCGTGGTGCCCTGGTGGTGAGGACAGCGACGATGGTGCTTCTCCTTCTCATTTCATGGCTCCGGGGAGGTTCCTTGTAGGCCAGTCCTCGGAACTATTATCCCACGGTGTCCATCTAGCCTATGTGTATCACTTGTGGCTTGTTTTTAGGGACTATACCACCTTGGCGTATGGATGTGTTCCCATCCTTTCCTTGGCCTACTCCCAATTAAGGGGAGACTCTACCAAAATTTCTTCAGAAAATTTTCCTATTAATAAGAATATTTTTCTGATTCAATCTTCTTTTTATATTGCAGACAAAGATGACTTCAGCCGCTCCTTCCACAACCGGCTCATCTAGAGGCTCGACAGGGCCGATAGTGACTTGGCAGAATGTCCCGAGCTTTATAGAGGGTGAGCTCGTGTGGCAGTATTAGCTGAATCCTCAGACTTAGAGACAAACACAATGGATACTGGGCGGCTGACAGTGTCTGATAGCGGTCACTTTGACTTTGACTATAGTCAGAACTATAGAGTGGACCATCCGAAGGACAAACATCTTATGGCCTTCACTCTCGCTTTCAACCTCTTAGGCAAGAGAGACATCGAAGCGGCCCAAGTAGCTGAGCATAGCATCCTTTGGGGTTGTGATAGCCTGATTGACCTCGTGGTGAGGAGCGACCCGATATATTTTCCTGGAACACCCCGGAAGTAGGAGGCTATCACCGGCTTGTCAGAGCTAACTCCTGAGTAGGGCATGTTGACAAGGGCCCCTGAGTTCACCCTTGCTAGGTGGGACTCATCAGCTGACAGCATACACTGGGAGAAGCCATCCTTTGGGCTATTTTTGGCTCCACTAAAGTGGGGGTTCCATGAGGAACCATTCTTGCTAGACTGCCTGGCGATACGATTTAAGCATCAAATTGTCGTTGGGTGGTTTGCCGACTTGAAGGCCACAGATTCTCACAGATTTCGAGCCGGAGGTGTTGAATTCACGGACTATGTGCTTCAGAATTATGGCCCGATCCTGATGACCGCTAGGGTGTACCATAGCCTGTATGCCTCCCGCTTCTGTTATCCCATCTCCAAGGGTCTCTGCTGTGGGATGATAGAGGCATTCTGCCCTGAGTTCAATACTTTTTATATGGCTGAGGGCGAGACTTCCTTGGACTTGTGGAGTCTGTCGTAGTTGAGTGGCCTCCCAATCGATGGAGAACCCTACGAGGAAGTTTGCTGGCCAGATCATCTGAAGGATCAGATGAATGGGGAGGGACTTTATTTGTGCAGATTTACTTATCGGTGCCTGATGAAAGTGTATCAAACCCTGTGGCTATCCCAGGGTGACAATTCTGAGACCTCTTCTTCTCATGCTCGCCCCAAGAAGGAGAGGAAACAAGTGAGGATGGGGATGTGGCTGCAATTCTTCTTCGGAGGTGACCAGAAGTATAAGGATTTTCCTTCTGTTGCCGCAGTCCCGAGCAAGTCAGTGAAGCATGCTCGTTGGAAGACTCATTTGGCAACTTCTTTGCAGCAAGGACGGTGGGGTGGTCCGAATCCTACTGGAGTAGACGCCGTCACCCATTGCGCGGTGTATTTGACTTATTGGTTGTGTGAATTTGCCCTTCCCCAGGGCGACGAGATTATGATTCATGTCGAGGCCATATGCCCAGCATGCCTTATGGCGTGGGGAGTGAAGCTATCCATCTGCCCGGCCACATTATGTCTGATATATAAGATGCTGGGAGATCTTCATCATTCATGTGTCCCAAGAAATCTGCAGACCATCAGTCCTCTTCACTTTTTCAACGCTTGGGTGTGCACTTTGTTCCCCGAGTTTGCACCCCGCTCATTGCTATCATCAAATTTATTCCTAAGGATGCTGGAGTTTGCCAGTGCAGAATCGAACCAGCCCATAGATCAGTTGTTCTCTATTAGGGGGTAGTTGAGGAAGGTTCCGCTAAAGGCTCCCGGTGCACTTCACTTTTGGAGTTTGGCTGCACACTCCAGTCCACTGGTGAGTTGTTTGCAAGAGTGCAAATTCGGAGTAGTGGAAGACGATACCCACCCGATTTCTTGCGCAACCTGCACGCAGCCTTCTTTGGAGGCGATTTAGTGGACTAGGTTCTATCTATCCCACCCAGCATCCTCATCTTCCAGAAAGGAGGGACCACCTTCTTAGAACCCCACTACCCTTTCCGTTTTAGCAGAAACTTTGGCTATGACCAGCACATTCCTCCATCTTCAGCACAGTTTCCCCTAGAAAGTTGGGTCAGGTCAGGGGCGGCGTCAATTGAGGAGGCTCACACCTGGTGGGATTATTTCCATCCCCGAGAGGCTACTACATTTAGGGTGCCCGCCCTTGCATGATTTCCCCATGTGACGTCGGGGTATATTAAATGGTGTAATTCTCGCACCGGCTTCTTTCGGAATTCCCAAAATGGCTGCTAGGATACAGCAGAGAGGAAGTTCCTGAGTTCTCAGCCTGGCCCGGTGCTCGATCGATCCGGCCCATCTAAGGAGACTGAAGCATCGAAAAGTTGACGAGGTGTAAGCTTATTTGGTGGCATGGAAGGCGGCGAAGTGTAGCACCCCAAGACCACAACCAGAGCTCCCCACCATCAAGAAAGATGATTTTATGAAGACTCTTTAGGGGTTGTGCCATGTGGGGAGCAACAGACTGGTGCTACAGCAACTTCCTTTGCCTGTGGAGGAGTCTCTTTCATCCCCTACTCCTTGGCGCCCGGAGACTGATCGTCACTGTCCTTATAGGACATTCATTAGGAAGGAGGACCGGCGGCCAACTTTCTATAGTCAGACCTCTTGGCTTTTTGTGCTGTTGCGCATCCACGGCCTCTCCATGAGTGACAAGGCCGAGGCGATATTGAGCCACCCCTTGTTCGTCGCCTTTAGATATGCCGATGGATGGGGTATGGACCATCTCGGTCTGTACCATTACTTGCTAGTTCATGGTCACGAAGACCTGGCCTTTGCCTTCAAATATAACTTGGCCTCATTCTTTCCTCATCAAATGAATGAATTTTTTTTGTCCCCGGTCATATGCCTCAAGTAGCCACTGTCCAAGTACTATCAGTTGTGATGGGCTGCTAGGCAATTCTGCATAGAAGACATTAAGCAAATATTTTTGGAACCCAACCAAATTTGGGTCCAACGTCATAATTCGAGGTATGCAATAAATTCTTTGGAATCCTGATTTTCTTAAAAGCCCACATTTTTTGACGGGACCAGCACTGGTTGCTGGTGTCTCCAAGATGGTTGCAAGCATGACAAACATGTTTCATGAAATTCATGGAATGTAGATTACACTGAGGTCCAGATCTTGCATTTCCAGGTGTGTTGAATTGGGAATGGAAGGTACCCAAGGTTGGTTGGCTGTTGAACCTTCCTTTATCGTTAAACCTATTTCTCTATTTAGACTCATAAGATGACCTACATTGACGCATACCTCCAGTGCATCGACCTGACTGGCTCTAACATCTCCTCTGTAGACCAGAGTGTCGACCCTATGGGCTTTGTGTGTTTTGACTTGTGCTAGCTTTGGTCTTTGGAAGATTCGGCCATGATAGTTCTTCAACAATTAATTTTTCTTTGCCTTTTTCAGGATAGAATGAAATGGTTTTGAATTCGAAGGCCTTTTTTTAAGAGGGATTGAATCCTAATCCTTCATTTCTAAAATTGACTTTGGTACCTAAAAGGGCATCCAAGTTGGATTTTCCCTGGGTCATTCTTTCTAGGACAGATTGTTTGTCCTTCAACTCCTTTTCAACTTTTTAAAGAGCTTTCTATAACTCATCATTAACAGCCTTGATGGCTCCATATTTTTCAAGATTGAGCTTTACTTCCTCTTTGTGTTGCTGACATGTGATTTTGGCTTCTTCAATGTGTTTTTGAAGATTTTCATTCTCTTCCTTCAGCTTCTCAAACTCTAAGTTATTTGATTTATGGTCCTCAATCTCTCTTTTCAACTTCTCATTTTTAGTTTTTAGAGCTTCCAATTCTTTGTTGACTGGGTTGTCATGGGCTAAGACATTTATTTTCTTCTTGAGATGTTTGTTTTCCTTTTTAACGAGTTCATATCTTTCAAACAGGATAGTGTATGCCTCTTCCCACTCTTCAATAGAAAAATGGTCAAACATAGTGGTTACCTAATTTTCTTCTTTTTCATGTTCTTCTGCCATGAGGCAGAAATCATCTTTATCTTCTGAGCTGGAGGATCTTCCTTCTTCTTCCTCGTCATCGCTCCAAGTGCACACCATGGCCTTGGGTTTCTTCCCTTTGGCCTTACTGATTTGTTTGAGCAACTCAGGACATTCACCTCGCATATGTCTTGCCTTCTTGCATTGATAACAAATAACGTTGTTAGAATTTTTGACTAGAGTGGATTTCAGATTGGGGGTTCTACTTACATGTGGAGTCTTCCTTTTCTTCTGAAGTTTACCTCTTCTTCTCAAGAACTTCTTGAGCTGCTTAGTGAGCAAGGCGTAGTCAGCTAGGGTTCCTTCTGGAGTGTTATCTCTTTCATCTTCAGAATCATCAGTACTCTCAGAAAGCTTGAGAGCCACGATCTTCTTGGGCTTGGTGTCTTCTTCACTTCGTTTCAAGTTTAGCTCATATGTCATGAGCGAGTCAATCAATCCATCAACTGTCATTATAGACAGGTCCTTGGAGTCCTCTATAATGCACCACAAGGTGTGCACGCAGAATGTGAAGATTTTCGATTACGACCTGCCGTTGGATCTCAACCAGGTGAATCAGGAAGCCATCGCCCACGTTTGCCCCGGCAAGCCCAAGCCTCCAGAGCAGGTGTGATTTCGTGAGCTTACGTCGAATTCAGTTCAGGCCCAATCACCCACCGTAAATTGGAGAAATGTGCCAGTAAGTGAAGCAACATTCCTCACTGAGTTCCCACTCAAAGTACGCAGCGGGGCGGGAATAACCGTGAGGCACGCAATCTGCAACGAGGAATTGAAGCCGAAGATCACAAATCTGAAGCAGGCATTCACTGCAGCAATCCAGCACAAATGTCCAGTGAGGGAAAGAAATGGCTGACGAAGAAGTTCCTGACCCCAAGTTGGTCGAGCAGTTCATTTACCACATGACCGAAATGGGCCAGCGATCCGAGGACGAATTGGATGCGGCATTGATCCAGTCGAATTCGGATGTCGAATACCTCAACCCGGAATACATCGATTTCGATGCCGGAACTGAAACTCGCATCGAGCGACTGGAAAATTCGGTCCAGGCTCTTCTTCGTCTGAACTTCAATCGCTCCACGAATCGCATGCTCGCTGAAATCAAGACCGAGCGGGAATCCGACCCGGAGTATTCAGGTCAGCGAAAGACCCCGGTTCGCAAAGCTGTCACATTCAACAAGGAAGAATTGGCATTCCTCATTGCGGTGATGGATTCGGTCCAGATCGAATTGAACATGGGCGAAAAGGCGAACGCAATTGCCGATCGCCTGTACAAGGAATTCCAGGCAATCAGGTACGAATGGCAGAACGAAGCGTACAATAACCGCGAAAAGTTCTGATATGGGGCATACCGCCAGAAGGCTGACATACCAGGAAAGAGCGTCCATGGCGTGCTATTGCACCCAAATGGATGCAGGATGGGTCATGGACCCCGGTAAGCGGCATGCTGTATGCTGCACGTGCGGGAAGCCTGCACCCATGGTCGTTTTCCGCAATTGCAATGAGTGCGACGATCAATTCGCAATTGATCCAGAGGCACCGGGATTTCGCGCAAGATTCGGCGTACTTCCGGATGGCACTGTGATCGAACGCGAGTTCTTCTGTACGAATTGCGTCCCCCAGCAATGACAATGGTGGCCCTGAGTCATTGCTAGTAAAGTAGGTATGTGGTGGCCCGCGTATCTGCTGGAGAGGGCATTTCACTATGTCCAGTAAGGTGTCAAAAAGTGAATCAAATCGGCGTACCCGAAACCGAATTGCCGTTGGACCATTTCGCATTTCAGCAGATTGGCTTCTCGAATACAGAGGCCGGACAGAATTGCGAGAGGGCGTGGTTGTACGGATTCCATCCGGAAACCAAGCTCAAGCCTAAGACGCATGGCGTCGCATTGACGCGCGGAATCATCGGTCATCAAGTCCTTGAGCATTTCTACAAGGGATTGCAGGAGTCCGAGGATTACGACAAGTCCGCGCAGAGCGCGCTGAATTATCTCCTGGACGCGCGAATTAAGGCCGTCTTGGATTCCGACTCCGACAAGGTCGAAATGCTGAACTTCCTCCAGAAGATTTTGGAGGCGTATTTCAACCACTACAAGTCGGACATCGACAACTGGGAAATCCTTGAAGTGGAGGAATTCCATCTTCTGGAATGGGAGGGTCAGGATTCCCTCTACCTTCCCATGCGTCTGGACGTGACGGAGGTAGGGTTCGAGAGATCCCTACTGAGCCTGTGGAATTCCATGACATCACTTGGCTTTTCCTATCTCCATTTTTCTTGTATCTGCCGTTCTTAGGGGTGTTGGAAGGAAGTTGAGGTAATACCTAGTATATCATAGGTGAAGGGAATGAAATCAAAGAAGCTTTATGAACAAAGCTCCAGCACCATTACAAGTACATTTGTAATGGCGGCTACATGTGGCTGCTCCTGACCCAATATCTAATATAGAAAACCCAGAAAAAATGATTGGTCCATAAGAAAATGACTCACATTTCCACTGTAGGTATTTGTCTTACATGGTATGACGAGTGATGTTTCCTCCTCTTTCTTTGTCACCGATAAAAAAAAACTCAGATTTTGCAACAAAGCAATTGAGTGCAATTGAAAACAATGTCAACAACATGAAGTCCACCAAATTCATCAAAGTAGCTCTGTAACCCAATGTTAAAAGACTGAGCTACCTGTCAAATTTTTGTTTAGATTGAAATTAAAGAACTAGTCATTCCCAAGCAAGTAGAGACACTCAAAACAACCGAAATATAAAAAATCAAGCAACAGAAACATGGACAATTACAACACTAATATATCTTCTCTGGTGCTTTGACACTTAGATTTTAATATATTTCCAGCACCACCCGATGGAATGCTTTTGATATCATCTTAAGTTACCAGAAAAATAAAAGCATGTAATCTGTGCCTTTACTTTAGAACTACTCTTCTCAAGTGAGCCAGGTAGACCGTATCAATGAACTGACACCGCCAATGCACGGCCTCAACATTGACTGCCCTGACATTGCTCTGGCGTGGAGATGACCATCACAGCTAGCAGAATCATCTTCAATTTTTTGGATGTCTTTTTTTCATTTTATTATGTACCTCTTTTGTTTTTTAGATAGACAAGGGTGTTTTTAGTTATTTATTTATTAGGAGGTAGATCTATTATTTTATGTGGCATGAGATATTTTGGTCATTTTTTTAATTTTAGGGTTTAGAGATGCCTGTACTATTCAAGCACTCGTGCATAGTGAGAACTCAATGATGATTGAATTGAGAAATTTCCTGTGTGGTTTTGTTGCTTCGAGAGGGAGAACTTCAAGGGGGCATGGCGAGAGGCCCAACACACCCTAGACGCCACCGTTGTTCTCTTCTTCTTCTTCTTCTTCCTTTCTTCTCTTTCCCCAGCATAACAGCTGTGAGTCCACTTCCTCACAGATGTGCCAATCTTTTCCCTGGCACAGATCAACAATGCTACAATCAGTGCCATGCACGAGGATAGTGGGGAAACACCCCGGTGCCCAGCATGCATCATGGTGTCCATATGTGGCCACAAGAGTGCTCTATGCCAGGGACCCAGGCACCTGCCTGATCTTGTCCAACAGCAGAGCCATTCCAGGCATTGTCCCATATCAAATTTAGTATCAATAGCTTAGGGAACCAATTTATGTTTATAAGTTGGTATCCTTAATTTCCTTTTGGGAATCCCGACTCCACTCATACTCCAGATAAGGATTCATCTACTTAATGAGAAGATTGCCACCTTGATTTTTAGCAAGCTCCACTTTGGTAATTATATGGTGGAACGGATTTAATTTATTTTAATTAATTAATTTTATTGGTTTATTTGCGTAGGCGTGCCAGTCACTGAGTGACAAGTTTATTATGCGCACCGTCTGACCAACCAGACGATTATAGAGCCGGCGGCTGTGGCGTCGCAGTGGGCGCCGGCGGCGCAGCGTCGGCGCTTTTGGCGGCGCTCGTCGGCAAGCTGGCTGGCGTCTCCGTCGCTGGCGCTCTCTGCGGGACGTGGCGGACGGGCTGGTAGATCTGCGTCAGGGTGAGCGCGCTCAGCGCCGCCACGCTGGCGGCCGCCAGCCAGCCGCCCCACACGGGCAGCCGGCGACGACGCGGCAGCGGCGTGACGATCGGCGCGGCGGCGGCCGACTCCTGCGGCTCCGTCTCCGGCTGGGGCTGCGGTTCAGGCGACGCGGCGGCGACGGCGGCCAGCACGCGGGCGCGGCGGGCGGCGCGGGCGGCGGCGTCCTCGCTCAGCAGGGCCTCGGCCCGCAGATAGGTGTCGTCGGCCGGATCGGGCGCTTGATCGGGCATGTCGTCTTCGGGGCGGTCAGACACGGGCGCCTCCACTGAGGGCGGCGCGCAGGCGGGCGCGGGCGTAGCGCAGGCGGCTCTTGGCGGTCTCCACCGCGACGCCGGTGGCCTGGGCGATCTCCTCCAGCGACAGGCCGCCTTGCGTGAACATCACCAGCGCCCCTTTCTGCTCCAGCGGCAGGGCCTCCACGGCGCCGACGATGGCCTGGGCCAGTTCACGCGATTCCACCTGCCAGGCGGGGGAGGGGGCCGGGTCGGGCGCCATCATCGCCGCATCGTCGTCGGCCGCCAGCAGGGGGACGACCTTCTGTCGACGGAAATGGTCCAGCACCTTGCGCCGGGCGATGGTGAACAGCCAGGTGCGGAAGCTGGCGCGCGCCGCATCGAAGCTGGCCGCGCCGCGGGAGACGGCGATCCAGGTCTCCTGGTGCAGGTCCTCCGCCGCATCGGCGTGCGCGGGCCCCAGCAGGCGGCGGATGAAGCGGAAGCACGGCTGGTCCCAGCGGTCGTAGAGCTGGCCGAAGGCATGGGTGTCGCCACCGGCATGGGCGCGCAGCAGGGCGCCGTCGTCATCGGTCGGATCCGGTAGCGCCTGCGCCGTCATCGGCGGCGGCGTCCGCAGCGGACCCGGTCGCGCCGCCGAACCTCCCGCGCGTTTGCGCCGCCGCGGCCGTCAGCCCTCGTCCGGCGGGTCGGGCGCGTAGCCGCCGTCGTCCGGAGTCTCCGGGAAAGGCCGAGGATGGCGGGGCGGCCGAACATGCCGCGGTATCACACCCCCGGCGACGAGATTCGCATAGGTGTCGTACGTCATCCGCAGGGTGAAAAACGGCCGCGACGAGGCCCGCTCGAACGGTTCGATCTGGCTGACCGACCATTCGCGCGCGCCGTGGCCGGCGCCCAGCTTCTCGTCCGGCGGCGACGATCGGTACGCCGGGGCGCCCGCGCCCTCCGCCATGTCGGCCGGGCGCGGGGGCGCGGGCCGTCGCATGGCGTCGGGCGCGCGACGCGGCCCGATGTCCTCCACGATCGGTGGCTGGGGCGGCGGCTCGCGCGGGCGCTCGTCGAACACGGCGATGCCGATCACCCCGACGTCCAGCGGCCGGCCGGTGCGCGCCGCGTAGGACTGCGACTGGGCGACGAAGGTGAAGGCCGCCACCTCGGTCTGCGACTTGCGCCAGCCGGTGATGTCGTAGTGGTCGTGCGGACCGAAGATGTAGCCGCGCTGGCCGACGCCGGCGGTCTCGCCGCTGATCACGTTCACCCCGTCCACCGACATCACCACCAGCACCCGCCGCCCGGGCCAAACAGATGATCTTCGCCAGCAATATCACCCTCAACCAATCGGCCTACCTCTTTAACACCACCCCGCAATCGGCCGCCAACGTCTATTCCGGCACCATCACCAAGGGCGACTCCGCCGTCGGCGCCACCGCACTCATTCAATCAGGCGGCAACGTATCCCGCCTCACCAACACCGCCAACAACTACGACGGCGGCACCATCATCGGCGGCGTGGGCACCCTCTGGGGCTCGGGCGCGGGCGCACTCGGCACGGGTAACGTGGAGGCCGAACTCGGCTTCATTCGCCTGAGCGATCAAGTCGCCCTCGCCAGCGGGAAAACCATTCACACGGGCCCTTACGGCGGCATCAGCATCGCCACCAATACGGCCGACCAAATCAACTACATGGCCGGTGTGCTCGATGCCACCTCCTCGGGCGGCGTCACCCTCGGCGTCGGCATCAATAACACGATCAACCTCGGTGCCTTCGGCAATGGCCTCATGTATCTCGGCACGGATGGCTCGGGCTACATTTATTCGGCCGCCACCCTCGGAGCGAACACCGACGGCAACTACCGCCTCGGCTTCGGCCGGCAGACCCTCACCATAAACTCCGGAGCCCTCTCCGGTGCAGAAGCCTCCGTGTTTGTCGGCGTGCCCGGCAGCACGACGAACGTGAACGGCGGTTTATTCAATACCTCGGGCACAGTCAGCCTCACGGGCGCCAACACCTACGGCGGCGGCACCGTCATCAACACCGGCAGCACCCTGCAAGGCACGCAACGCACCGTCGCCGGCCAATCACCGTTCGGCAGCGCCACCGGCACCATGACCCTGCACAATGCCACCCTCCGCCTCCAAAACAGCGGCACCTCTGACGTGGAAACCACCGTGGGCGCTTTCGACTTTGATGGGAGTTCCATTGTCCAGGTGGACGGCGTCACGGGTGGCAACAACACGCTGACCGTCGGAACGATCACCCGTAACAACCACGGCATCCTGACCCTTAACACGATTGGCGGTGTTTATGGCACCACCGCATTCTTCAAAACCAGCGGCACCGCCCCCACTACCACCTCGGTCTTGGATGGCACCGTCCAAATGGTCGCCCCCTACATCGTGGATGGCAGCACCGGCAACTTCATCCAATGGGATGCCAGCAACGGCTTCACCCCCATCACCACCGCCCTCGACACGACCAACTTCATCGGACTCGGCACCAACCCCGTCACCAAGGTCAACGTCTTCGACACCGCCGCCGTGCAGGACGTGCTCTCGGTCATGTTCACCTGCGGCATGTATGACTACGCCGGCGAATGGGCCGTGCGAGTCGGCATCCCCGCCAAGAGCGGCGTGGCCGGCGGCATCCTCGCGGTCATCAACCGCCAGTTCGGCATCGGCACGTATTCGCCGCGCCTCGACGCGCAAGGCAACAGCCTGCGCGGCATCAAAGCCTGCGCCGACCTCGCCGACGAACTCGGCCTGCACGCCTTCAACTTCATGAACTCCGGCTCCCAGTTCATGAAAAGCGTCCTCTGACGTCGCCGCCACCGCCCTCCATTACCGGCCGGTGGCTCGTCTGCGGCCACCACGAAGTCGTCACGCTCACCGGCATAAAACTCTGCCTCCGGCCGCCCTCCGCCCCTCCCGGTGCCACTACTCAAAGTAACCCAATAGCGACCACCCTCGCCGGGGCGCGGCCTCTCAGGAAAGAAACGTGCCGTCACTCGAGAAGTCGTCCACCACCAGGATTTTCATGTTCTTGTCCAACGTATCTCTCCAGTAGGGACGAGGGATGAGCGGCAAAGAGCAGCGTCCTCGCTGCCAGTCCCCCGTCCGAGTGGCACTTGTTTGAGTTCGTCATCCCCGCGAAAGCGGGGACCCAGTGCCTTCACGTTGCCAGAGGCACTGGACCCCCGCTTTCGCGCGGATGACGCCCTGCCTTGTAGCAAAGAGCCCGTATCCCTGCCGCCTGAAGGCGTGGAGCTTCATGACCCCTAGCGGGGACTCTGAACGTCGATTGGCCTTAGCTCTGCTTGGCCGGGCAACTTACGGCGCTGCCGCAGGCGCGGACATTGGCGATTGCCAGCTTGAGCTGGTCGAGCGGCACGGCGCCCGGGATGATCTCGTCGCCGATGATGTAGGTCGGCGTGCCGGAAAGGTTCAGCTTCTGCGCCAGGTCGAAGGAACTCTGGATGGCTGCGGTGATCTTGGGGTCCTGCATGCCGGCTTTCAGCACGTCGGGATCAAGGCCGAGCGTCTTGGCCTCGTCCAGCGCCGTCTGGGCCGTCACCTCGCCCCGGCTGGTGTAGAGAGCAGTATGGAAGGCCCAGTAATCCTTGCCCGACTTGGCGACCTCGAGGGCGACGCGCGCCGCATCGACCGAGCCGGCGGTCAGGATGGGGAACTGCTTGAGCTCGACCTTGAGGTTCTTGTCGGTGCTGAGGAGGCTTGCGAGGTCGGGCAGGGCGCCCCGGCAGAAGCTGCAATTATAGTCGAACATCTCGACCAGGGTGACGTCGCCATGCGGATGGCCCTGCACGACGTTGCTCGGATCGTCGAAGATGGCGCTGGCGTTCTGGGCGATCTGCTGCTTCAGGAGCGCGGCCGGGTCGGCCTTGTTCTTGGCGTCGAGCGCGGCGTTCATGCGCTGCAGCACGCTCGGATCGCTCATCAGGTATTTTTCGATCAGCGGATCGAGCGTCTTGGGATCGAGGGTGGCGACGCTCATCACCGAGTTCTGCTTGGCCTTGGCATCGTCGGCCGCGATCATTTCGGCGACGATCGACTTGACGCCGGCGGCATCGAGCCCCGGCACCGGCTTGGGCGCGCCCGCGAGCCGGGCATCGACGATCGCTTCCACCGCCGCCCTGTCCGTCCGGATCGGCGCCCGGTGGAAATACCACGCGCTCCCCACGGCCCCGGCGAGGGCGCCGAGGATCAAGAAGATTGCGAGTTCAAGACGGCGCATGGAAATCTCCCCGCTGGCTCCTGCCCACGCTGCGCGATCCTTATCCGACATTTGATGCCGAAGCATAAGCACTGCGCCGTCCGCGCATCAATTCTTGTTGAGGCGCGGCTTTTGGGGCATAGGGCGGCATAACCCATCAGCGCTGAAGCCATGATGAACGAACGTCCAGCCGCCGGCCTCGCCCCGTTCTACGCCATGGAGATGTCAGGTCGCGCCAAGATGCTGGAGGCCGAGGGGCGTACGATCTGCCACCTCGAGGTCGGCGAACCCTCGGCGCTGCCGGCGCCCGCAGTACTGGACGCCGTCGCCCGGGCGCTGCACGCGCGGCAGGGCTACACCCATGCCATGGGCCGCATCGAACTGCGGCGCGCGCTGGCCGGCTACTATCGCGACCGGCATGGGGTCGAGGCCGACCCCGAGGCCATCCTCGTCACGCTGGGCTCCTCATCGGCGTTTATCCTGAGCTTTCTGACGGCGGCAGCGACAGCGGCGTCATGGCGCCCGCCGCCCCCGGAGGCGCCTTCGGGACGCGCGTGCGGTCGTCGCTCAGGTACTCCTCGAAGAATTCGACGAAGTTCGGCGCGAGGGCCGCCGGGTCGGCGACGCCGAGCACCGCGGCGAGGCGCGCGCGCAGCTGCTCGTGGTTCATGTCCGGCGGGCGGTAGTTGCGCCGCACGTCCGCCGCGAGCTGCTCGCGCTTCGACGCGTCGCGCTCGCCGTAATTCGCAAGCCCGACGGCAACCGACGCGACGATCGTGACGATGAGCCGCTCCCAGATCCAGCTGCACTTGCGGTTGACGATGAAAACGAGCATTGTGACCAGCAGCGATTTGAAGGCGCCGACGGCGATGAAGGCGAGCGGCTGCGGCACGTAATGCGGGAACAGCACCGGCAGGCACGTCGAGCACGACACCGTCACCTCCAGGTACGGGTGCGTCGCGCCGCTCGGCAACTTGAAAATCACCAAGCCGGCGGCGCTCGCGTTGCCGTCGCCGCCGCCGTTTGTCGCGTAGTGCGTTGGCGACACCGCGCCAAGCGTCACTGTGTCGCCGTCGTCGTCGCAAGAGATTGTCACGTGCGGGTTCGCGGCGAAGGCCGCGTCCGCGTGAACACCAGCGACGCCACATCCCTTACCGGAAATTGATATCCGACGCCTTGCCCATCCATAAACGGAATCGGGCTGACGCCGGTGTAATTCCCCGAATACACCTTGCCGCTGCGCAGCGTCACGATGTCGTTGCTCGACGTAAACACGAGCGACTGCACGTCGCGCAACGGAAAGTTGTACTGAATCCCCTGCGCATCCGTGAATGTAATCGTCGAATCGACAGGCACATCGTACTTGCCCGTGTAGCTCGCACCGTTATGCAAAATCACGGTGTCGGGCCGCGCGACCGGCGTCAGGAAAAACAGAGTCGTGGCCAAGAGATAGAAAATTGAATTTACGGCGCGGAACCGGCTGGCGAGTTTGCGCATGTTTGCTCCTCAGATTTGAGGGCAAGAGTTTAACATTTGTTGCGAAGAAACGAGATTACGGCTTGATTGAGGTCAGGCGGCGAGCTCGACTTCCTCTTCGTCCGAATGCAGCAAATGCGCCGGCACCTGCCGCAGTTCCCACACCAGCCCGCACGCCGCCAGCGCCTTCAGTGTGTAATACGTAATATCGATCTCCCACCAGAAAAATCCCTGCCGCGCCGACGCCATGAAGTGATGATGGTTGTTGTGCCAGCCTTCGCCCAGCGTCAGCAGCGCAAGAAACCAATTGTTCTTGCTCGTATCCGTCGTCTTATACCGCACCGTGCCAAACAGGTGCGACAGCGAATTAATCGTAAACGTGTCGTGCCACAACAGCACCGTGCTCAGCACAAATCCCCAAAGAAACAGCGGCAGCCCGCCGATGAAATAAAGCAAAACGCCCAGCGTCGCCGGCGGCATCCAGTGATATTTGTTCAGCCAGCGCAGCTCCGGAAACTTCGCGAAATCCGCGATGTAATTCGTCCGCGTCTCGTTATAGCGATCCGAAACGATCCACCCGATGTGCGACCAGAAAAATCCAAACAGCGTCGGCGAGTGCAAATCCTCTTCCTGATCTGAAAACCGATGGTGATGCCGGTGATGCGCCGCCCACCAGAGCACTCCCTTTTGCGCCGAAGTCATCGCCATGAACGCGATCACAAACTGACCCATCATCCTCTCAAGCCCGGAGTCATGGAGCAAAGGTTGGTCACAAGCATGGAGGAGATGAGCCAAGATGTCCTGCGCCCATATCTGGATGTCTGCCTGCAGAAATAGGTCTGGAAGAACAGGTTGGTACGCCCAGTTCCCTACCCCAAATCGCCATGACCCCTTCTGAGAATTTGTTCCCCTACATGTAACCCACATCCCCTCAAAATCTCGCATCCAAATTCGTCCAGGGCCGAAAGTTCCCTTTGTAGCCCTTAAACCCTAGGCGGACTGCATCTGAGTGTCTGCCTGCGGGACAGATCCTCAAGAGATGAATTTTTACGCCCCTTTCCCGTCCTCTGATCACCCCCATGTCTTCACAACATTTGTTCATCTACAGGTCACCCATGCCTAGTTAAATGTTTATTCCCTAAGTCAACCTGTAGAAGAAAATCCCTTCATAGCCCCTTTCACTGCGCAGGTTTCCCCTGTGCAAGGCTACAGCGACAGAGCCACAACCCCTACAAAGGGACGTCCTCTAAAATGCCTCCAAATGCTCTGAAATTTTGAGCACGAATCATACACATCCCAAGGCGTCCCATATACTTTTCCTGCACCCTCGGGAACCCCTTTTTCCCAGCTTACCATGTCCACTTTCCCCGCACTCAGTTCTGACTGCACTGAAGTGCAGAACTGAGTCCCATCTTCTATCACACCCCACGCCTAGAACCTCCACTGCACACCCCACCGCCACTTAGCCCCAACCTAGCCACTATACTCACCCTTCCACCAGAGAAGACCCCACCCCAAAGGCCACCCGGAAGCTTTGGTACCGACCATTTCTTCCACCCCTATCCTGCGGCTGGCAGACAGGTCAAAACACGCAGGGCTTGCCCCAAAATTCACCACGGTCACCACGGTGCTCAGTTGCAGTTCTCCTTCCACGGGCACCCCTGGGACATCCCCACCAACGTCGACGCCTAATTTCACAGCCAACGGGTGAGAAGAAGGTTGTGTTTCAGACCCTTCTTCCTGCTACTCTCCGGGATCTGCGCAGCCCGAGCTGCAGCCTGCCCGCCGGTTCGAGTTGCTTCGGTGGTCCGCGCCGGTGTCGTGGACATCCATCTTCTTCCAGGAGGTCCGGCATCCACTAACACCCTCCGCCAGTGGTGTTAGCACCATCCACGATGCCTGGGACTCGCCTTCCTTGCTGCTGGCTCCAGCTCAGTCTGTCGGTGCGGTTCAGCTCACTTCAGGTCACAGCGCCTCGTGGGTGACGAGCTTCACCGACCCGTGGCCTATAAACCCACGTCACACATCCCCAGCTCCACTGTGTTGCCTTTTACCTCCCTACGAGGAGTGGGCGTGTTTGGATATGTATTTGTTAGCTTTGTACTGGGTGATTGTGTGACTTGGCTGGGCATCTTCCCCACGTCCCGAGCGTGGAGGTATGCGACTACTCCCCCCCCCTTGGCGTTGCTTGCTTATTTAGTATATTCTCTTGATGCCGCTGTTTGAGTGCATGGTAGGACCCTAGCCAGTACGTAATATAAATTCACTACTGCGGTGAGAGAGTGAGACTGTCCCGTGACTCATCCAAGTCACGAGTGTGGAGTCGACCACCCTAGACCATGCCGGTTTCTCAACTGTGTAGATCGGCGCGCTTCCCTCTTAGGGGCGCTTGTGAGCTTGTAGTTGCTTGTTCATGTGGCATAATCCCTTCTTGAGGAACTGGAGGTCTGGCTGAACCACCTAAAAATATCCTGTGCATCGTGGTTGCTTGGATTTGTGAGTTGCTGTTGACATTCGCTAGATGTATGCTAGGCTCGTTGCCACTGGGTGTGTCTGATCGACTTATTTGTTTTCTAGTGCCTTCAAGTGATTTGAGTAAATAGTTTTAATTGGGCGTAATTTTTTAAGGGGATTCATTCACACCCCTCTAAATCCATCGCTTTGCACCCATCAGATCGGGGTCGCCACTTTGACCCTTTCATCTCGTCGAGCCCTCCTCGGGCAAATGTAGCTGGGCCCTGCTTGGAGGGGTGCAGTGGTCTGGGCTTCCTTAGGAATGCAAACCTGCTTGAGCTTGGCCGGCTTGTGAACCGACGTGTTCTTTAGTGCTGCGGCCTGAACAGCAGGCATCACTTTTTCTTTCATCTTCTCCAATCCTTGGAAGGAGTTGTGGACCAGAACAGTGGGTACAATATGGTCTGGGATTACTTTAGACCTTCGTCCATCAAGATGGACTCAGATGCTTCCGACGGTCATGGACTTGCCAGAGTTGGAGATTCGGCACCCCGAGGTAGTGCCAGCATTGTTCCTTCGGAGCCTCTTCTGGTGAGATGCCGACCCCTAGTGAGATAGACCGACAGCCTAGTGCACATGGTGCACGTTGCAGCTTAGCGTCTTGGTTGGGATGCCATTGTTGTCCTTGGCCGGAGCTCAGCCAACAGTAGCTTCAGTGGCTCCCTGGATGGGAGCGTTGGTCTTGAGCTTGTCGGATGCCTCTACATCCAGGATGTTGACGAAGGCTACCCCAATGAAGTTGGGGAAGCCGACCACGAGAGGGAAGCTCCCGAAGCAAAGGGGGACGGCGAGGTAGCCATCCTTGATGTGGCTCTCGATGACTCGAGGACCGAAGGTGACCGCCATTCTCGGTGTTAAAGTGTGATTTTCCTACATTTGCAAAGAGATAGCGCAATTAGCATTACGGGAAGGGGGCCGCAGGGCCCTTAATTTTGGCAAAGAGATGAAGGGTGGATTGGTCCCACCAGGCATGCCAGACTTATGGACGCACTTTTGAATCGATTAAGTAAGTTGTCATTGTTCGTTTATTGGTTTTATTATCATTAAGTGCATGGGCGTGCCAGTCACAAAGTGACAATTTATTCAGGCTCTGGAGAGCCCATGGTGTGCTTGATCTGACTTCATCAGACGATTGTGTGTTTCGGGTCTGGACCAGATCCCGTCGTGCCGTAAAGGTCACGATGTCATTTACATCTCCCATACGAGGGAACACCCTTGATTTATTGCCAAAATTAAGAGCCCTACGACCTGAAAGAATTAATACTAATTGCAAAGGGATGGGGAAGAATAAACCACGCTAAGAGCCCGCATCGGGATACGAGCATTGTGATTTGTTGGTCGCTCACGGACCATTTTATGTTCAGGCGAAAGCCCATGTTTAAAGCACGACAGAATCGAAAAACGAACACGTGCCAATGTCTACCGAGTTCACGGTAATTTCAATAGAAAGGGGAAGAGAGATCTCCTTGGGAAATGAGTCTGATCTATGAACTGTTGACCCCGAGCCATGTCGAATCATGGCCATATCGGGATGAAACCCAAGGTCTGAATTGGACTTGGAAGGGCGACGCTAATATTCCCTTTTACACCGGGCCTCGAGGAAGAACGAAGCTGCAGAATAGGCTTGCCATTTCTCATCTTCCTCGCTCCCTATCTTCCTAGCTTGAAGGGGAGGGTAGTGTGCAAGAACAGGAATGTCGATCCGAGGTAGCCCGATTTGAAGGTGACATCGGTGAGGGTTGTAGATTGCCAGAGTAGTGTTCCCCACTAGCTGAAGATCTAGGCCAGGTCACTGAAGTACTTTGAAAGTAGCGCTTCGAAGCACGTACGGGCGCATCTTGAACCCGTCCATTGGCATGGTGTTGAGGAAGAGACGCCAATCATCACATGTCTTTTTATCCGCTGTCCGGCACTCAACCTTTTGGGAGAATCCGAAGGCCCCTCCGATGAAGAAGAGTGGGTGGCTCCCGAAGATCCGGCTTGTCATGGTCAGTTCTGCCTTGTGCTGAAACTTAATTCTAACTCCTATCCAGCACTCTAGCAAAACCATGGAGCCGAAGAGAGGTCCTCCAAGGCTAGCCGAACTGAGCCCTTCATACAAATATGCGAGGACCGCTTGAGAAATCGACATTCCCCGCCATAGCCCACTAATGATGCTCAGATTTTGGATATCTAATAGGTGGTCGGTGGTGGAGAAAAGGAAGACCCCGCATAAACACACCGACACCGCTTTAGCTATCGCTTCAAATCTTCCACTTTTATTTTTACAATAAGCGGTAATCCACTAGGCTATTGGGAGCAAGTGGATATGTTTGGGGCTGATCATGGTCCTCACATCCTTCTCGCTATGTATGAAGTCGCTCAAGATCAGTGTGGGATCTATAGGTTCTACGGTATGGCATACTAGATCTTCATCCCCGGCTTTAGTCTTGGGTAAAGAAAAATAGGTTTCTACTTCTTCCAATGGGACTGTGGCTTCGAAAGAGGGGAAGACAAAGGTATGGGTTTGGGGATGCCATAACTCTATAAGAGCGGAGATGCTTGCCTAAACCAAGTGTAATTTTTGGAAATTCTTCCCTTGGATGACCAAAGGTTGAAGGTGCCACACCCTTAAAATTGAAAGGACCTCTAAAGGAAGCTCTTTGATCATGCGAGCCACCCACTTTAAGTTGGAATAACATCTGGTGCTGGGTAAAGCCTACAGAAGAAGCAAAGAAGAAGAAGAAGGAAGAAGATCATGAGAGAAGTGGAGCAGAAAAATCGAATCTTTGATGACAATTTGAGAATTTACCTCTCTTGGACGGTTTGAGCTTAAGTGCTTCGGGATCTAGGTCAGCCTTTGGAGCTCTCCATATTCCTTTCTAGCTACTTTAGGCCCAGCATAGACCTTCTCCTCCATGGCCAAAGCTCCATGGCATCTCTTCATGATTCTCTAGCTTTTTTCTGGTTTTTCTGAATTTCAAGCAAAAAAATAGGATGGGTTGAGAATTTGAGCTTTGGTTCCTACTTATAGAGGCTTGGTGTTGATATATTATGGCTAGGTAGTCCTATCCTAGACTTGGAAGGGTTCTAGTAGGGATTAGGCTTCTTTTTACTCCACTCCGGATGGCTTTTAAATAGTCCCAATCGAACTATGACACAAACTTCTTTAACGGTATGTCGTAGACCCGTTATGGATTATGACGCACCCTCTATGGTCCGTTAAACTCTGACTGTCAACAAAATTCCTTCTATCGAGTATAACGCATGGGCCTTGGTCCGTTATGACGACTTAACGGTCTCAAGGAGGTCCGTTAAATTCATCTGTGCTCAGGGAATGATCTGTCTGTTCTCTCTGTTTTTCCTGTTCCATGCATAGATGCATCGACCTAATCTTGTATGGTTGACTTGTAGCATCGACCTTACTAGGCAGAACTGAAGTAGCTGCTTCACATGTGCACAGACCTTGTAATGCTAAAGGCAAAATGTGCACAAACCTTGTAATGCTAAAGATAAAATATGCACAGACCTTGTAACGCTGAAGGCAGAACATGCATTGACCTTGTAATGCTGAAGGTAAAATATGCACAGACCTTGTAATGCTGAAGGCAAAATGTGCACAGACCTTGTAATGCTGGAGGCACAATATGCATCGACCTTCCCTTAGCCCTGGCACAATATGCATTGACCTTCCGTTAGCCCTGGTATAATGTGCATCGACTTTCACTTGTGCTGGCATGATGTGCATTGACCCTGGTCTAGCCCTGGCATAATGTGCATCGACCTTCCCTTAGCCCTGGCATAATGTGCATTGACTTACACATGTGCTAGCATGATGTGCATCGACCTTGGTCTTGTGCTGGCACAATGTGCATTGACCTTCTCTTAGCCCTGTAACAATGTGCATCGACCTTCCCTTAGCCCTGGCATAATGTGCATCGACCTGCACTTGTGTTGGCATGATGTGCATCGACCTTGGTCTTGTGCTGGCACGATGTGCATAGACCTTCCCTTAGTCCTGGGATAATGTGCATCGACCGTCACTTGTGCTGGCATGATGTGCATCGACCTTGGTCTAGCCCTGGCACAATGTGCATCGACCTTCCCTTAGCCCTGGCACAATGTGCATCGACCTTCCCTTAGCCTTGGCATAATGTGCATTGACCTACACTTGTGCTGGCATGATGTGCATCGACCTTGGTCTTATGCTGGCACAATATGCATCGACCTTCCCTTAGCCCTGGCACAATGTGCATCGACCCTGGTCTAGCCCTGGCACAATGTGCATCGAACTTCCCTTAGCCCTGGCACAATTTGCATCGACCTTCCCTTAGCCCTGGCATAATGTGCATCGACCTACACTTGTGCTGGCATGATGTGCATCGACCTTGGTCTTGTGCTGGCATAATGTGTGTCGACCTTCCCTTAGCCTTGGCACAATATGCATCGACCTTCCCTTAGCCCTGGCATAATGTGCATCGACCTTCACTTGTGTTGGCATGATGTGCATCGACCCTGGTCTTGTGCTGGCACAATGTGCATCGACCTTCCCTTAGCCCTGGAACAATGTGTATTGACCTTCCCTTAGCCCTGGCATAATGTGCATCGACCTTCACTTGTGGTGGCATGATGTGCATCGACCCTGGTCTTGTGCTGGCACAATGTGCATCGACCTTACTTCACCCCTGTGCCCTTGTGCACCGACCTTTCTTTAGCCCTGTGCCCATGTATGTCGACCTTCATTTGGCTTTGTGCCTAATGTGCATCGACCTTCCTTCAACTTGGCACAATGTGCATCGACCTTCCCTTAGCCCTGGCACAATGTGCATCGACCTTCCCTTAGCCCTGTGCCCATGTGCGCCGACCTCAATGCATGCCTTGTACCCAAAATATGATAATATCATAAAAAATATGATAACCATGAAATACATATTTATACATGCAAAAATAAAAAAATATATCATAATAACAATAAATAATAATAATAATAATAAATAGTAATAATAATAATAATAAATAATAGTAATAATAATAAAAATAAATGACAAAACAAGAAAGGGATGGAGTGAAGTCATGTTGATCTCTCTCTTCTCTTTCTGGACTCTTCTCTCTCTTTCTCAAATGTGGAGATTTTTCCTTCAGCAGGGATGAAGGACAATCGGCTCTATATTTTTCTTCAGTCCTCTCTTTTTTTCTGTCACACTCTCTCTCAGTCTTGATTCTTCATCTTGTTATTTGTTCGTACGAGCTCCTTCTTTTTATATATTAGCTTGTTGAGAGAATGGAGTGTGGAGACCACGCTTCTAGCCCTAGGAATATTCCAGAACCACTCAAGCATCTGTGGCACTTGTCAGGGACCTGGACTCTTGGATCATGTGCCCTAATTCTTTTTCAGATCGACATTCCAATAATAACGAAATCCCTGTCATTTTAAAGAACACTCTGTCACCATAGAATAAGCATGAGGTTCATATGCAGACGTTGTACATGCGCGGACTTATAAGAATGAATTGTGCACAATGTGCACAGACTTGTTTACAGGAAGATGCAAGGACTTAAAGTTAAGCAATGCGCACAGATGCACAATGTGCACGGATGCACAATGTGCACAGATGCACAATTAACGAATGTGCACGGACTTGTTTACACGAGAATGCAAGGACTTGAACTCAAACAATGTGCACAGGTGCACAATGTGTGAATGTGCATGGACTTGTTTTGAATGTGCACGGAGTTAGTTGCGTGGAAGCCTAAAATGTGCTCGGGTGCACAATGTGCATGGATGCACAATATGCACGGAGTTTGAACGTGCACGGAGTTAGTTGCGTTGAAGCCTAAAATGTGCATGGGTGAACAATGTGCACGGATGCACAATGTGCACGGACTTGGTTTCAATAATAAATATGCATGGGGTTTGACATGCACGGACTCTGTGAAGACGTGCAAGGACTTTAGTAATGACGTGCAAGGACTTGGTGAAGACGTGCAAGGACTTAAGGCTGCTCGGACTAGGTATGCACGGGGCTATTCATCCACGGACTTGAACAAAGCATGCACGGACTTATGTTCTTGACCAAGACTAGAACATGCATGGACTCATATGCACGGACTTGCTGTGCAGTGGACTGTTCATCCACAAACTTGGACAAGGCATGCACGGACTTGTGTTCTTGACCAAGGCCAGAACATGCATGGACTCATATGCACAGACTTGCTATGCAGTGGACTGTTCATCCATAGACTTGGACAAGGCATGCACGAACTTGTGTTCTTGACCAAGGCCAGAACATGCACGGACTTGCTATACAGTGGACTGTTCATCCACGGACTTCGAAGAACAACGTGCACGGACCTGTTTCATACCTCCACGGACATGGAAGAGTGTGCACGGACTTTAATCATGCGATTCGGTGGAATGTGCACGGACTTGGAGTATGTAAGCTGGTGGAATGTGCACGGACTTTATGTCTATGCATGGACCATGCACGAACTTGCTGAAGTGTAGCTCAGACTCGACATGGCTAATGCAGATGTGCTCTGACCTTGCTAGAATGTCTGCTCTGACTTGGACTGAGCCTAAAACTATATATGCATGGACTTACTACAGTGTATGCTCTGACTTGGATTGAGCCTAAGACTCTATATGCAAGGACTTGCTACAGGAGTTGCACGGACCATGGATTGAGCCTAAGACTCTATATGCAAGGACTTGCTACAGTGTATGCTCTGACTTGGATTGAGCCTAAGACTCTATATGCAAGGACTTGCTACAGGAGTTGCACGGACCATACCATGAAGTCTGAATAAATTGTCACTTTGTGACTGGCACGCCCATGCACTTAATAAACCAACAAATGAATAAGGATAACTAATTAATAAAAAGTGCGTCCACATAACATTAATACAATAATCAGGGAAACATATACATAAGTATAATGTGCTCGTCTAAAGAATTCAGATTTTATGAATAAGATTGGATCTGCATAATAGCCTAACAGACAAGAGAAAGAATAGTATGTAAAATCACACAACAAGAAATATACTAAAACCACCATTGAACAAGCCTATATGTAGGATGCCAAATTTCACATTAAATCACACAACAAGGAATGTAGTATGACCTACAGAAAAATGACTTAACAAATCCCAATCAGACATGACCTGAAAAAAATTTCACATTCATCTGAAACACAGGCATGAGAACATCCATCTTGTGTAAAAACACTCACATGACTACATACCATTATATTCTGGTTAAGCAAAATATGAAGATCGAGCATCATACTAACAAATTCATATGGGAAGGAGCAACATCCCACGCTGATGAGGGGTAGCAGCAGACGTGACTACTTAAATCAGAACACAATAGACTTACACGAGAGAAGGAGCAGCCAACATGGTGATGAATGGAAAATAGCACCCAATCACTGAAGGGGGAAGAAAGGTTCACGTCGTCAGCCCACAGAAGGAAGGAGCACCACACAGAGTTAAAGGGAAGGATTCCCACACGACATCACCTCTCACAGCATGCGAAGAAGGAATGATGTTTGCAGAAGATGTTACCGACAGACAAGATTCCCACACGACAGATACGATGGGTACCCAGCTCCAACCGTAGATGTACTATTGGTTTATGCCAGTGTCTCCTTTAGGATTTGCTATTACACATGGGGTATGGGACCCACGTGGAACAAAGGTGCTTAGTAGCCCAACCCGTCGCATGGATTATGAGGTCCATGTGTGAAGCCCCTCATGTCCGCCCACAACAAGATAGTGTGGGGGTCTGCACTGCCATAAGGAAATACGCTCTAACCTTCACTACCAGCTCGAGCTTTTAGCGCAACGGTAGGGGCTTGATCTTGTAAACTGGTATCAGAGTGAGGTCGCGGGTTCAAATCCCCCAGGTGCCACTGGGGGGGGGGGGATTGTTGGTTTAAGCCAACGTCTCCTTTAGGATTTACTGTTACACGTGGGGTATGGGACCCACGTGGAACAAAGGTGCTTGGCAGCCCAACCCACCGCATGGATTATGGCATCCTTGTGCGAAGCCCCTCATGTTCGCCCACAGCACGATAGTGTGGGGCTCTGTGCTTTCATAAGAAAATACGGTCTAACCTTCGCTACCAGCTCGAGCTTTTAGCGCAACGGTAGGGGCTTGATCCTGTAAACGATTGTTGCTTCCCTGTGTTTTGATGATAGCAAACACTATGACTCAATATGTGTTTGTTGCATATTGTCTTGTTGATAACTTTATTCTCATTGCATTGCATAATGTTTGTGCGCATTTCTGGCATATGCATGCATGGGTCAGTGCATGGTTCTGATCGGTGCATACTATCATCTCGCACGACTAAGGTCAGTGCAAGTGTGCCTTACGCTTGACTGAGGTCCGTGCAAGTGTGCCTTACGCTTGACTGAGGTCCGTGCAAGTCAATGCATACCAAGTGCATATCAAGTCATAGAGTCTGTGCACATTACTCTGTGCATGGTTGAGGTCCGTGAGCAGGCACCACGACGACGGATAGGCGAGGCCCAAGCAGAGAGTTCAACGTCAGTGCCGTCTTCATCGAACTCCTCGGAGGGAGGAGAGAGAACCGTAGGAGGTGGTGGCGCGGCCTGGGCCCGCTGGACCCGAAGTGAACGGCGTGGTGGGGGGGAACCCCTTCGAGACTGGCCTCCGTGCGGCGAATATCAGTAGCTCGAACTTTCTTGCGTAGGGTGGCCGCGAAAGACAGACGAGCAGGAGATGTAGCAGCATCACAGGACGACGATGGCGACACAGTGTGACCCGAGGGGCTCCAGGAGGAGCGTGCAGCAGGAGAAGTAGAAGCGCGGTCTGCCGCGGGGGCTCCAGGCGCCGTGGCAGCGGGAAGACCAGGCGCCCATGGTGGGGCCGCAGCAGAAAGAGCCGAAGCCGGGGCACCAGTGGTGTCGGAGGAGGATGCAGCTGTGGCAGAGGCAGCACGGAGGCCCAACACCACTTGGTGGCCGACCAAGCGCGGTTGCCCAACCACAGGCAAGGCGTGGAGAGCAGACGGGGCTGGCGGGGCTGGCGGGGCGACCAGTGCGGCGTCGACAGGGACGAGACCAGCGTCCAGGGTGGAGGTGCACGGGACCACTACAGCAACCAGCGGCCTCCCGACCCCATGTTCGCGGTCACCGAGGCCCACAGCCGCAGGGTGAGACGAAGGCAACAGGGAGAGAGCTGCTGCGCCGCCTCCCATCGGGGACGCGAGAGAGGACGGGGGCCCGCGGTTGCCTCCAAGAGCGAGCGGCACGGAGTCGGAAGGCGGCCCCTCAACAACACCGACAGACGCACTAGCCATCGCAGCATCAACAGGGAGAACCGGGACGCAGGGTGCTGTCGCCAAGGCTAGAGGCGCGGACCCGTCGGCAGGCATGGAGGCGCGCGGACCGGAGGAGCCCGCCGCGGTAGAGGCAGTCTGCGGCCCAGAGGAGCCGGGCCCAACAACGACCGGGGGGAAGAAGACGGGAGGCTCCGAACAGGAGAGAGGAAGAGCCGGCGCGGTCAAGGCAGGCGAGGCCGTGGTCAGGGCGCAGTGGGCGGAGGCCCCGCAGGCAGCCGGAGATGCCGGCGAGGCTTCATCCGATGGTGAAGCTTCGAGAGTCAGAAGGGGGGCTGAAGCCGGGCCAGCAAGGAGCGGGGCTGCAGTGCGGGAGGCGTTGCAGGCTGGAGCGGGCACTTGGCGCCAGTGAGGGGCTACCCGTGCGGGCGCCACGGCGACTGGGGCGTCCATCGTGGCAGCGGGGGGCCGACCCGGGCGAGCGGCGCCCGACCGGGACTGCATAGTAGGACCAGGGAGTCCGGCGGGGGCGTCTCGAAGTGAGACGGAGGCGTCGTGACGAGAGAGACCGGCAGAGACAGCGGCTGGGGTTCCCTGCACCACCGGAGGAATAGGTGGCTTCTTCTTACAGCCATTAAGAAGGTGGCCGAGGCGGCAGCAGGAGGAGCAGAAGAGCGGCGGGTCGGGGCAGACGACTGGCTGCCAGTACCCCCCACCGCCGATGCCCACCCACACGCGGTGGGGCAGCTTCTTGGAGATGTCCAACAGGACACAGGCCCGTGCCGCGTGCGCTCGGGTGAGACACAGCGTGTTCCGGTCGATCTTGAGAGGCGGCCCAATGCTGCCAACGATGGAGAGCATGGCTGCTTCATGGAAGAAGTTGACGGGGAGGTTTGGGAGTTCCAGTCGTCAGTGAGTCGTGTCCGGTCGTCTAGATCTTAGGTTCGTGTCCACTTGTCTAGTCTCACCGTCGTCCCGCATCAATGCGGGGGGGTGAGGTTCATGCATGGTTGGGCCCGGCAGGCTGGGTCCGTGCAGGTCTGCATGAGGTTGAAGTTCCACGGGGTTGGAGCTGCACGAGGGATGAGTGCATCGGAGAAGGTCACGGGCATGCCGGCGAAGGAGGTGTACCGGCGTGCAAATGGGGGAAAACAAAGTCTGTGCAGGGGGGGTGCACGGGGTTGGAGCTGCAAAGGGAGTGAAGTCTGTGCAGGCTGTGCGTGCAAGGGGGACAAGGTCCGTGCAAGTTATGCACGGGGTTGGAGTTGCAGGGAGATGGGTGCACCGGGGAAGGACATGAGCATGCCGGTGAGTAGTGGGGTGGAGTGTGCCGGTGAAGCGGGTGTACCGGCGAGGGGGCTTAGCAAAAAAGGGGGTGCACGGCTCAAGGAGTGTGCCGGTGAAGGATAAGGGAAGGCGTGCCGACGAAGGGGTTTAAGGACATGCTGTGGAAGGGTTTAAGAGCGTGCCAGTGAAGGGGTTTAAAGGCGTGCTGGCGAAGGGGTTTAAAGGCGTGCCGTGGAAGGGTTTAAGAGCGTGCCGGCGAAGGGGTTTAAAGGTGAGGGGTGAGTCGAAGGGTGTGTCGGTGAAGGGGAAGGCGGTCTGCACCGGGGAAGGGCCCACTCCTCCTTCACTCTCTTAAGGCCTTTCTTTTCTTCTTTTCTTCTTCCCTTCCTCCATTTTGATTGATTTTTTCTGTAGAGTCCGTGAGGGCTCCCTCTCCCTGTCTCTTAACCATTCTCCGTTCATTCCCCCTTTCTCTTCATGTTGCCCCTAGTTCTTTCAGCTTAGTTAGAGCATTTTGTTATCATTTGTTTCATTTGTTTGTTGCTTCCTTTGGCCTTTTAACGCATTATTATTTCTGACAAAAATTCGGCAGCATCTTCCCTTGACCCGGGCGTAAGGGATATACGGGGAACGTGCCCACATGGAGTGGCAGAACCTGACAATTGGAGGTGGGCGTCCGAAGACGGTAACATCTTTAATAAAACATCGAAAAACTCGAGGAAATCGACGGAGGAGAGGCCTCTCTAAGGCTGATCAGAGAGTATATCGGAGAGGAGAGGGTTGGTGCGTGCCGCTGGAGGGTTGGCTAGTGTACCGGTGAAGACACCAGAAGAGGTGTGCCGCCGAAGGGGAGCTCAAGGGAGGGGTACCGTTGAAGGAGCTGTGCCGGAGAAGACTCCAACAGGCTGAGAGCGTGCCGGTCAAGGAATGGCTAGTGTGTGTCGGCGAAGGTATTTGAGGGTGGTTTAAGACCAGTGAGAGAGAGAAGGCCATGGGGTCTGGGGGCTTGGTTCAACTGGCGAGAGGGACTTCAGTTGAGGGTAGGGAAGGCTAGGGACTAGGGGTTTGAGGAAATTGGGGGAACGAAAACCAATAGTCATGTTTGGGGGATTGGTGTAATGACCCAGAGCTCTGGGTACCGACAACTCGATGTAGCATCGAATTACCGCTACCAGGAACTGGGGAAGTCACCTAAGAGACTGATGAGGCCCCTGAAGGGTTGGGAGAGTTTGTCGAGGAAGCGTATAACGAATTGGAATTACACTATGTGCAGATGAAATTAAAACAGTTATTATAAACTAAAATGTGAAAGTAATTTAAAATATATATATTTTATAAATTGGATGTTATTTAATTTGATATATGCATAATGATAATTGCGTTGTTATTTAATATACTCTCCATTCACCAAGCATGATGCTATGCCTAAAAATGCTAATTTGATATATGCATAATGATAATTGCATTGTTATTTAATTTTATGTTATATAAATGCATGGGGTATTCCCTGTGAGTTGAGGTGCGTGGGTGCGACCTAACATTACACGCACCTTATGAGAGCGTGTTAAAACCGTGCCAATGTGCCTTCCCGTTCAAGACTTTGGGATTGATGTGCATGTTCTCATTTGTTTATGAGAATATATATATCTACCTGTGGACGTGTAACATCGCACGTCCACGCGTCCCGACCAATTCAGCATCAACAACAACTTCAACCGAAGAGATTGCGGAGAACACGTCCCGTTCGGACCCTCCGAACAAACAACACACTGCCGTGGAGCCACTTTCGGAGTCACGACAGAGAAGAGAAACCAACCCCTGGGAGGCTCACAATTCATGGGCCCCGAAGAGAACTAAGTGGATCGTCAATCGGGCTCAAAATGGGCCCAAATCCTCTTCAACGGCACACTCCCTAGTGCCTACTACGGCACGCTCAATAGTGCCTTCAACGGCACGCTCCTTCCCCGGCACGCCCATCCGTGGGTTCTACGTTGGCACACATGCCCAGCGGGTCTTTGCCGGCACGCCCCTACAGCCTTCGCCGACACGCACCCTTGACCCTTCAGCGACACGCCCTCAATGGGCTCTTCGACGACATGCCCAGTGTGGGCTTCGTCGGCACGCCCCTGGCGCCACTTCATCGGCACGCCCCCATGCACCTTCGCCGGCACGGTCCCTGTGCCCCTCCAACGGCGCACTCTGTAGCCCTTCAATGGTACATCAGTGGAGTTCCTCAACAGTACACCCAGCCCCGTCAACGGCACGTGTCTTTCAATAGCCGGCAGAACAAATCTCACGCCATTCCCCTATGGATCCTCGGCGCGCAATGGGATGGCTGAGGTGTCAAATGGGAAAGCAGACACGCCCCCTACTTCCTATCAACAAAGGACAACCGGGGTCAAATCCCCACTAATAAACCACGTTCCTGCCTCTGTCACTCCGAGCCCAAAGCCCCCTGCCGTTGGGGTTTAAAAGAAGCCCCTTCCACGGTGAGCAATATATAGAGAGGCAGAAAGGCAGACAAAAAAAAATGCAGAGTAACAGGGAAGAGACAACCAGACGCCCAAAGAGAAGAAGAAGAAGAAAAGAAGAGAAGGAGTGCATGCTGCTCTCCCCGGCCATTGCTCCATCATCACCGTCCGAGGGAGAAGAGAGAGTAAGGGAGAGAGAGAGAGAGAGGGGTTCTGTAGCGGGGGTGCTTGGGGGAGCAGGAAGTAGTCGTCTCGGCTCGACCTCAACCCCCAGTTATGGCCTTCATCTTTCATGAGCAAAATTTCTCTCTAGAGGTTCTCGCCACCGCCTCTGTTTGTTTGGGTTCTCCTACGTGTTTGATGGCTTCCTTCACCCTTTCCTCGGTGATTTCCCCTCTTCTGTAACCCAAGCCCTCTCCGGACATCCAGAGACACTCCCCTCTCCTTTGCCCGAGACCTCCCCCCTCCGGGACCAGCTAAGCTAGGGCCCTTGAGGCTGTCTTCCCCCTTTGGCTCCACCACATTCAGCTGGCCCTCAGTCTAGCTCCTCTAGCCCTTGGCCGGTACACCGTATAACAAGGAAGCTCTATGCAAGAAGAAAGCTTCTGTCTGGACATGAAGAGACGAAGCATGTGTCTTCTTCACCTTTCTCCTGGGTCTTCACCAAGACTGTAAGGGAAACGTGAGTCCTCAGCTTTACACTTCAGTGAATGAGGCTATGGAGGATTGATGTTTTCTTTTCCTTGTGAGCTTCTCGGCTGGAGGAAGAAGATCTTTGGTCTTGCTCAGTCTCTATCAGCACCGGGAAGGAGATTACTTACTCAACAAACTTGACGGTTCTTCTCTTCCTTACCTTTTTTGCTAACTGATGCTCTTCCTATATATATAAAATGTATGAATAGGTAGTTGAAGCATCTCTTACGTTGTTCACTGTGAAGACTAGAACCAGAATGTCACGTCTACATTATTTTGATTAGGCTTCTTGTCAAAGGTTGACTTCTACCTACCACTCCAGCTTGCTTGTGGGTAGGTAGGGAGCACAATCTGCTACGATTTCAGCAAAGCAGAGGGAACTCTGCCAGACATTTATCCTCCTGACAGAAGAGTCCTTCCGATGGCTCTTTTAAGTCAAATGGATCCTCCAAATCGGTTTGCGGATGAAGGAGAACGGGCACTTGCGATTCTAGATCGGTTCTGGAAGAGCCTTAACGTGTTGACACTTTACTGGCAGGGTGTCGACACGTCGCATGAGCTAGCACGGACCTTATCGAGCTATGCACGGACTAGCACCAACTTTGCTGGGGAGACTTGCACTGAGTTAGGACATGCACCGACCTTATGGCAAATGTGCACGGACCTTGTGTCTTGCGCTGGCTTGAGTGTGCATGGACCTTGCTAGCACGGGTATGGAAACTTGCATTGATCTTGCTTGGTTCCTGAGAGGGATTGCATGGACCTTAGCAGCACTGCAACATTCATTCGTGCGTAGCTTGGGCCAAGGTGTCGAGACATGAGCTTCGACGTGTCCGGAAGTTCAACATGCAGCTTGGGCCGAGGTGTTGAGACTTGAGCTCGACGTGCCGGGACATACACTCTAGTAGAAGGAAAGCTTGATTCCTTGAGACGAGGTGTCGATGTTTTTGACACAGGGAGTCGACACCTTGTAGATCCAAAGTCCGGACAGAGACAGCTTCGTTTGGGATTTCTTCATGGGGTGGCGACACGTTGAGGGGAGGTGTCGATACATTTTGAGTGTTTGTTCTGAAAAATGTTAAGCCAAACTTGTTAGGTACTTGTCAAGAGTCTAATAATAATTTATGGTTAGTTATCATCAAAACCAGGGGACACAACACTATCTCCATTCACTCCAGTAGAATGCAACCTGGCCGATGCAGCCCTCTATTTCAAGGGAACCAGTCCTTTCCCCTTGATTAAGAGCGAGAGCAATGGCTGGCTCTCAGAAGAAGAAGAGGATAACATCTTCTCCGTTGACGAGGAGAAGGCTGAGCTTTACTGGCTACGCCTTGGTGCCAAGTCAACCACAGACCACCCTGAGGGGCGCAAATTCGATTTCGAGGCAAACCTCATTAGCTAAGCGATCGACAAGAGCATATGCCTGCCATCAAACTACATCCAGCTCGTGTGTGCCTCAGACGAGCACAGGGTCGAGCAGCTCATGACATTTATCGTCACTTACAAACTGCAACACCGGTCCAGGAAAAGGGCTAGAAGGGACAAGTCCATCATCTTCCACAAAGGAGACATGGTCCCTCCAGCCCCAGCGGAGAACACGTCTCGTCTGGGCCCTCTGAACAAACTGTACACTGTCGTGAAGCCACTCCTGGAGTCACGACAACAAAGAGGAACCAACCCCTGGGGGGGCTCACAACTCATGGGCCTCGAAGAGAACTAAGTGGATCATCAAATGGGCTCAAAATGGGCCCAAGTCCACTTCAACGGCATGCCCATGCGGGCCTTTAGCGGTCCACCCAGGGACGTCTTCAAGGGCATGCCCAGTGTGGCCTTCAGCGGTACACCCAGTGAGGTCTTCAACGACACGTCTAGCATGGTCTTCAGTGGTATGCCCAGCGAAACCTTCAACGGTACACCCAGCGAGGCCTTCAGCTGTACATCCAGTGAAGCCTTCAGTGGTACACCCAGCGAGGTCTTCAGCGGCATGCCCTTGCGCCCCTTCAGCGGCACGCCTTCTTTAGGTTCTCTAGCGGTACGCCCAGCTCTTTCAACAGCACGACCTGGCTTTCCTCCAACGACGCGTCTGGTAGGGAGGATCTTACGCCACATACTATGGATCCTCGACACGCAGCGGGGTAGATGAGGTGTCAAACGGGGAGGGAGACACACAGCCTACCTCTTGTCAACCAAGGACAACTCAAGTTAAATCCCCATTTATAACCCACATTCCCGCCTCCGTCACTCTGTGCTCGAAGGCTCCTACCGCTGAGGTTTAAAAGCCCCTCTTCCACCGGTGAACAAAAAAATAGATAGATGAGAGAAGACGCACAAAAAAGAAACACATAGATAGAGCACAGAAGCAGATAGAAAGAAGAGAAGAGAAAGAAGAGGAAGGGAAGAGGAGAGCTCCACTGTGAGGTCCCCCTCTGACGACCACCAGAGAAGAGAGTAAGAGAGAGAGAGAGAGAGAGGGAGAGGGTCTTGATATAGCAGGAGGCGTTGGGGGAGTGGGGAGTAGTCACCCCTACT
The DNA here is from genome assembly GCA_024336825.1 of Amorphophallus titanum. Taxonomy (NCBI): domain Eukaryota; kingdom Viridiplantae; phylum Streptophyta; class Magnoliopsida; order Alismatales; family Araceae; genus Amorphophallus; species Amorphophallus titanum. The sequence continues at coordinate 1,339,509 of JANBPO010002734.1, forward strand.
CAACCCCCCCGTTCCTCCCTGTGCCCTTTTCTTTCTTTTCTTCTTTTCCCCTCTTATGCTTGATGTACTTGGTCTCCGTTTGCCATGAATAAAAAGTCTTTTTTTTCCTCTGCCGACCTTCGTTTGCGTTGTGCATCGTTGGAGTGAATTCCCCCTTTGTCTGTTCTCCCCCCTCCCTAGTGGTTCGGTCTCCTTTGAAGGATCTCTGGCCGTCACCCTTGTCCACTTGCCATGAGGGGGGAGTCCCTTCTTCTTCCTTGGGAGCCCAAGCCCCCCAACACCACCGTTGGTTTTTGTTCCCTCAATTTTCTCAAACCCCCAGTCCCTAGCCTTCCCTACCCTCAACTAAAGCCCCTCTTGCTAGTTGAACCAAGCCCCCAGACCCCATGGCCTTCTCCCTTTCACTGGCCTTAGGACCACCCTCAAATGCCTTCGCCGGCACACTAGCCATTGCTTGACCGGTACGCTCCTAGCCCGACACAGCCCCCCTGGCTAGCGCATTGGCTCCTACACCTCTTCGTCGGCACAGTCTTTGGCCGGTACGCCCCTGACCAGTCTTAGAGAGGCTTTCCCTCCATTGGTTTCCTCAGGTTTTCCGATGTTTTATTAAAGGTATTGTCATCTTCGGACACCCACCTCTACTTTTTGGGTTCCGCCACTCCATGTGGACGCGTTCCCCGTATCTCCCTTACACCCGGGTCAAGGGGAGATGCTGTCGAATTTTTATCAGAAATAATAATATGCTAAAAGACCAAAGGGAGCAACAAACAATTTAGAGGGGTATTTGCGCGGGTGGGGGAATTTCCTTTTCTGGTTCCTTTCCCTCACGGCGGGACGCACACTCGCCTTTTACAGAACGCTGAGATAGGTTGATTTGGCACGCGGAGATTCCGAGGGTATTAAAAGGAGGGTGGAAAGAATGATAGGAATGCATTGGAGGGAGTGATGTAAGGTAAATCATTCTGGAAGACTGGAACAGGGATGGCTGGACGGAATGCGTGTGTGGCGGTCGATTTCTCGATGATCACCAGTGGAACCAAATGTTTAAGTAGGGATGTGCCACCAGGGCACAACATGTGAGCATGAAAGGTTATACGTCACGTGGAGAGAAGGAGGTTCCACAGGTATGAGTGTAGACAATTGTGGGGGCTCGTGTACTGGACGTCTTCCCCACCGATTGCAAGCGATCGGTGTTTATTTTACATCGGGCAGAGCCTGAACACCTTTATTTCTATTGTCGAAGAGAGAGTCAGGGACCCTAGATGTCGTGACGTCGGGAGGGCTTAGTCCATGCAACAGTAACACAACAGGGATAACTGGGGGCAGAGAGACTGGTTCTGACGAGGAGGGGGGATCCGCTCCCCGACTAGATTACATGACTTATATGCCATGAAAGGCATTTATGTGGGGGCATGAATGCCCAATTACAAGTGCTTGCAAGCCACGTGACAATTTCATCATTTGTGACAGTCCTCGGGTCATTGCGTTATTGTGTGGGTAGTTCTGTGTCCGTACATAGTGTCCATCAGGGGACCTGTGACTCAGTAGGATATTGCCCAAGGGGCGTCATAATGTCTTGTCGTTATGAGACAGTGCCAAGGTCGGGGCAGCAGGGGTGCCATAGGCACCATTGTGTTGGAGTAGTTGGACGTCACCAAGGTCGAAGCGACCGAATGATGTAGGCATCACTTGTCACGGGAGCGGCCGGGTGTTGTTGAGACTGGAGTGGTTGGATGGCGTAAGCATCCCGATGACTAGAGCGACCAAAAGTCATTGAGCTTTGGATTACCGGGTGCCGTGGGCACCAGTGGGACTGGAGTTGTTGAGCGATCGGGCACCGTGGCTCTTGATGTGATTGGAGTAGCTGGAAGTCAGGCGCTAGGGGCACCGCTGTGACTGATGTAGCTGAGTAGTCAGGCACAACGGGCCCCGATATGGCTGGTAGTTAAGTGCCGGGGGTGCCATGGTGACTAAGGTTGCCGAGTGGTCGGGTGACGTGGGCCCTGATATGACTGGGATGGCTGGCAGTCGAGTGCCCAAGGCACCATTGTGACTGAGGTTATTGAGTGGTCGTGTGCCGGGGGCCCCGATGTGATTGGAGTGGCTGGCAGTCGGGTGTCGGGGCCAGCGTTGTGACTGAGTGAGCTGAGTGATTGGGTGTCACGGGCCCTGATGTGACTGGAGTGGCTGGCAGTCCGGTGCTAGGGGCACCGTTGTGACTGAGTGAGCTGAGTGATCGGGTGCTGCGGGCCCCGATGTGACTGGAGTGGCCGACAGTCGGTTGCTGGGGGCACCATTGTGACTGAGTGAGCTGAGTGGTTGGGCGTTGCGGGCCTCGATGTGACTGGAGTGATTGGCAATTGGGTGCCGGGGGCACCGTTGTGACTGGAGTGACTGGCAGTCGGGTGCCGGGGGCACCGTTGTGACTGGAGTGCTTGACAGTCAGGTGCCGGGGGCATTGTTGTGAGTAGGGGGGGCACTAGAAGTTTATTCGGCAATATCAGGACCAGGTTGGGCCCAGGTATTCTATGGTGGATCTGGCCCATGAGATGATGAAGCTCGAAGAGGATTTCTGCACCTTTGCTGACCGCTGGCGTCGCCTTGCCGCGCAAGTCTCGGGGCACATTCTAGAGTCGGAGCAAATCAAGATGCTTATTTCCAACGCAATGCCCGAGTATCAGTTCATTTTAGCCCTTAATGACATCACGTCCTGGCAACAACTATACAGCCGAGCCCGCTTCATTCTCCAACAGATCCAAGGTTCCCTTGACCCTGAGTCTCCACCATCCCCATCCACCTACACCTCACCCTCCACAAACCACCCCTACGCTACCCCGTATCAGCCCGCCATGTGCTAGCCCTCCGCCACATGTCCTTCCATGATTCAACCTCCCACTTCGACATACTCATACACCCCCGTATATCAACCCTCCATGAGTCAACCTCCCATCTCCTCGTATCCACATCCCTCGCCACCCTCGGTCAAGGAAACACCACATTCCAAGCAGGTGGATGCCGTCTATATACCCCCACATACTGCTCCACATATGTTTTCACCAAATCACTCCGCCACCGACCAAGCATTATTGCCTACGCAATCCCCACAATCATCTCCACAACCATCACCTTCTCATACTTCTCGGCATCCACCTTGCCCGAAGCAGGCTGATGCGAGATGACTATGAGACTAGACGCAGACGGGTTGAAACCTTAGACTCTAAAGATTGACGCGACTTGATGGACGACGAGACCAGTAACTACATGACCAACTCAGCACCTACGTGGCTCCTAAAGTGGCAAGCATGCCCAAACAAGAAGCACTCGCTCACGGTCGCCCCCGGTGAGAGAAATGAGGCGATCTGCTCGGTTGAGAAACTGGTGATGAGTCTTGAGTGATCAGCTTACTCTCATGCTCGGAACAAGTCACGGGATAGGTCTCGCTCTCACAACTCACATCGGTGATTAAGATGATCAAGCTAGGGACCTATCACGCTCATGAGCAACGACATCAAGAGTCTATACTAGTAAAGCAGGTAACTAAATTGAGGGTGCGAGTGTACCTCCACGCTCCCAGCGTGGGAAAGACAATCCCGGCCAACTCCGTACTCCCAGTTAACAAACTTTACAACAGTACAAAATGTATCGACCCACTCCACGCAGGGAGGTAACAGGTCACATGTGGGGCCCGGGAGTATCAAGAATTGGGTTGACGGGCAACATCTTGATGTCGTTCCGTTGGTGCCGAAACCCGCATTTTGGTGCTGTCCGGATGACGCGTTCGGCGGGTTCGTGGGGCCCACATGCTGCTCGGTCCTCTGGATATGACGGAGTGAGTCCCACTGTGATAATGACACCTAGTAGCGCGCTCCCCTGGACGGTGTCTGGGCTGGAACACCGGTCGGTGGCGGGGTGGCTCCGATCTCCACTTGCCGGAGCTGCTGTCCACGGATCTTAAGCTACTATTTTACAACGCGTGTCCCGGTGAGAACTGGCACTGCGGTCAGCCCCGACGTCAGAATGATGCGAGACTAGTGGCGTTGGAAAGCTCTCTCGAAGAGCTTCGATCCTAGGTTGGCCCTAAAATTTTGAATGATCTAGGCTGGCCACTGGCGAATTTGGAGTGTGCTGGTTCATAGATTTGGGACTGACAGGGCTGACGGTGAAGTTCCCTGAGAACAAGTGTTGACCATGGCTCGATAAGTTATCAAGCCACTCATTGGCAAAGGTCAAGGTTCCCATTAGGTAGTCATCATGGTCGTGGAGGCCATAAGTGTGAATGGTGGATTTCCCTTGGTTTGGACTCATGGATAGGGGCGATGGTAGAGGTCGGTATGATGCAGCCATGCTAGGGGACAAGAATGATGCACCGGATGATGAATGAAATGCGCCCTAGGACCAACTTGATAGAGACAAGTTGAGAACTTACTCTGATACCACTTGATGTGACACCACTAGGGTGAATGCAGCAACGAGACGAGGGTCCTCAGACCTACCGCATAAACACAATCAATCTAGAGCACGGGATTGCAAAAATTATCGAATCGCCGATGCACACATGATCCCGAGGTGACTCGACGATGCCAAGTGGAGGTGGTGGATCAAGACCCTGGTTGGTAGAGGACCAGCGGGGCTAGGGTTGCCCTCCCGAGGGTATGATGCCCACAACTAAGGGGCAAGCCAGGTGCCAAGTGGGGCACTGGGTCACTTTCTCTCACAAAACCACGGTGACCACACGGAAGTGGGGTACTCCAGGGTCGGGCACTCTCTCACTACCAGTGGAGCAATCTCACGGATATTAAAAGAACAAGCACTGATAATGGGAGCAAGGTTTAGAATTTACCTGGTTGATTTGAAGAAACCAACCCCGTTCGGAGACGTGGGCGGCGGGGGAGTGTGGGTTCCCCGCACACTGCATCGGTGTAGCTTCACTGTTCAAATATTACATGCACTACTCCCCACACAGGAGGGTTAGACTAGGGGTGGGGAATTTAAGGGTACAATCAAACACTACCTCCACATAGGGAGGGGCACTAAGCTGGCCAGGCGGGGTGGGGAGATTAGCTAAACTAGTGCCAATTAGGTAAATCCTTGGGTCTGTCCAGGTCTGGAACGACAGGACAGGAAGTCACTGTAGACACCACTGTAGTCACTCCCGAGCTCCATTGTTGACGGGACTAGCGGCAAAATCTCCCTGATTGGTCCAGGAGGACCTTTGAATTTTTGTAGGACTTTTGGAGGATGGCGGTGGTCAGGGCAGGACTGTGATCAGGGACTCAGTTTTCAGACTCTGGTTATCACAGCACCTCAGCAGCAGGAAGTCGAGGTCGCCACGATCACTCCCGAGCTTGGATTCTGGCGTGGCTGGAGTCGTTGGAACCGTTGTTGAGTCCTCTTCGAAACAGTACCCACGGGGATGCCAGAGGAGGTCGGAGCCGACAGAAGCAGCACAAATAGTGGTCGGGTGTCTGCTCAGTCCTAGAGTGGACAGAACAGCGCACCCGAGGGAGAAAAATGATAACTCAGTCTTCCGAGGTCCAATCGGGGAGCTGATTCTGGACAGAGACTCATAGTAGAAGACCTCAGCCAAGCTCTGCCTCCAATTCTTCAGCTGGCCGGTCGTGGGACCCTCTGCAAGAAGCCTCAGGTTGGTAGTCTGGAGGGAGATGCGCAGTGTGGGGAGATCGACCCCTCCAGGCGGCCACGAACTCTGAATGGGATGAAACCACCACCATTGCGAAGACGGCTCGGAGACGCTTCCGACGGTACCAACTTGAGCATCAAGGGGCTTCAGAATGAAGTCGAGGCATGCTCTGGAACTAGCACCTTCTCTGCTGCCGGTGAACTGAGAACTACAGGTTAAAGAGGGGAGGTGGGGAATGAGGTAAATGGGAGGGGAAAGGGGGGTCACCCCGGGTTTTGGGTTGAGTGTCGGGTGAGTTGGCCACCGATATCGGCCCGTTCGAGTTGCGAATTGTGCTTGTTTGCCTATGTCCAAGGTCGTGTCACATCACATCATCAGATTGGTGGGATTTCAAGGCCACCATTTTCTTCTTCTTGGTTTCTTCCTCGACAGTTCTCTTTATGTTTATCTCATAGGTCATGAGTGACCCTATGAGCTCGTCCAAGGAAAGTACGGATAGATTTTTTTGAATTCTCAATAACGGTGGCTTTGGTGTGCCACGCAGGTGGAAGGGATCTCGGGACCTTTCTCACAAGTTCAGACTTGGTGTACTCCTTCCCAAGGCCCTTGAGACCATTGGTGATCTCAGTTAATCTTGCAATCATTCTGAAATTGTTTCTTCAGGCTTCATCTTGAATAGTTCATAGTCTCTGACCAACAAGTTGGCCTTGGTCTCCTTCACCTCAAAGGTTCCTTTATAAATAAGCTGCAACTTGTCTCACATTTCTTTTGTTGAGCTGCACATTAAAACATGAGAAAATTCATTAGGATGAGTGGCACATTGCATGATATTCATTGCATTAAAATTAACTATGGATTTCTTAATCTCTTCGTGTGTCCACTTATCCTCATCATCAAGAATGTCATAAGGACCCTTGTCTACAACCATCCAGATCTTGTACTCCTAGGCCCTAATAAAGAAATGCATTCTATTTTTCCAATACGAGTAGTTTGAGCCATCAAAGAAGGGAGGATGGTGGACAGAGTGACCATCAGGCAACATCCCCTTATTAGCCATTGATCTGGATCTTTCTCTAGATCGTTAGATCTGTGAAAGTTAGAGGATTAGCTCTGATCCCAATTGAAGTCTCGTTATCAATGACACCCAAGAGGGGGGTGAATTGGGTGATTACAAATTTTATGAAACTTTTACCAATTTAAACAGATATGAAGAAATAGCCCTTTAGAAATTTAGATCTGTTGTTTAATGATTGGATCTGTCAAAACCTATCAGACACAACAGATCCTTGGTACTGTAAGTGTTATCTTCCTTACAATGTTTGCCTTGTCAATCAGAACCCACCTTTTGATATTCCAGAGATCTAATGTGAAAATAATAAATTATGGTAGATCTAGATCAAGAGATACAAAAGATTTAATCTCTGTGTGTGCTTGCACAGAATGGAGATAGGAGAAAAGGATCTAACCACACAAGAGACAATAATTTTTAAGTTGTTCAGATGTAATAATGGCAACCTACGTCCACCCCTCACGATCTATGAGGATTCACACACTATCTTGTAAATGATTACAAGATCAAAACACAAACATACACTCGTGAAGAGTTCGGAACTCCCACGAAGATGCACAAGCACCGAGCCACACAAGAATGTAAAGGAAAGCCACACACATGCACGCACGGATTTGGGTAGATCCACACACAAACAAATGTTTAGAGATTATAAACACAAAACACTTGAAGCTCAAGAAATTTTGAAGAAGAAACACAAAAGAAAACTTGGATTTAAGCTCCCCTAGAGTAAACAATGTAGATTTTGGATGAAGCTTGAGTCTCCACTTGATTTCCACTTAAATGGCACAAAAAGATCTTGAAGAACTTGGAGATGGATGAAGAATCCTCTGGACGAAGTACTATCGGGGAGTAGGCTCAATCTCCTCACTAGGTACCACCGTGGGACACCTATATGGAACCACCGTTGGTCGTCATTTGGGGCCGGTAGGAGTCCAGGAATCCCAGTGACTCGATTTGGGTCGATTCGTCAGAATCGCCCCGATCTCGCGTTTTAATGTGTTTCGATGGATGCATGTGATGTTTTTGACCCCCTGGGGTCATTTCCCATCGATTGGATGTATTTCCCCTATTCTACGGTGTGCATGGGACGTGGAACGGGCCGATTCGGCCATTCTACCATTTTAATCGCTGGATTGATTTAGCAGTCCTACCAGAGACTGTTATATGGCATAACGGTCCCACGACAAACCGTTATGGTTCATTCGTTTCATCTTTTGAGGTCATGGAGCATAATAGACTCAGCCTAGTCCGTTATTTGAGTATAACGTCCCTGTCTAGGCGCGTTATATTCGGGTTATTTTTGAGGCCTACTATTGTGTCAGACCCTCGACGACCATGCTTCCTCGAAGACCGTGTCAATCGGTTAGGCATAATAGACGCCTCCTTGCGCATTATGATCATATAACGCTCCGGTGCAGGTCTGTTATGGTGTGTTTGATCGATGTTTGACTGGGTATGGTAGTTGATATAACACGCCTAACCCTGTGCATCATGTGGCTATGACGGACTTAGCTTAGTCTGTTATATGCCTCTTGTCCGTGTGTTTTGGGTCTGTTGGATATAACGCCCCTGTCCTAGTACGTTAAGCTATTATAACGCGCCTATGGAGGTCCGTTATATTCCCTTTGGTTTGAGTTTTGGTCTGTTGGCCATAACGCGCCCATCCTGGTGCGTTATGCTGATATAACGCCCCTATCTTGGTGCGTTATATTATCTGTATTGGAGTCTTGGTTCTGTCTGCCATAACACCCCTTCTATGGTCCGTTATAACAGGTAACGCCCCTATGCTGGTGCGTTGTAGTCATGTTGTTGGCCGTGATGGTCCTTGTTTTATTCTGTGTGTTAGTCAGTCTTCGGTCGTGTTCTAGGGCAGTGTCTGTCTGTTGGTGGTTTCTGGATCGGTCGGTTTAGGTGACTGGGTGTGGTCTTTTCCCTGACTACGACAGTACCCTAATGACTCAATCTAAAACTACCAGTGTCCTTGTCTCTGGTTGCGTAGCAGCTGTGCCTTGACTGCTGGGTTTGCCTAGCGGTTGAGTGATGGTTCGCTTTGCCCAGAGTGTTATCGTTGTCCACCGCTCCGGTTTCTATTTGTCTTGGCTTGATCTCGTGGTTTGCCCATGACCCGTGGGTGCCTGTTGACATCCTATGAGGGCAGCAACCATGATGGGACGACTAGGAATGCTTATGCCTGCAGTGTGTGTGTCGGTGTCGTGTCTGGTCCCGGTCAACTCGGGTTCACCCAGTAGTTGACATGAAGTCTTGTCTGTGTCTCGATAACTTTGTCCAATTGGAGACCGTATTTTTGGATGTCTCGAGGTGTCATTTTACGTCGATTTACGTGTCCAAGTGTGCTGAGGGTTCTCAGTGTCCCCTCTGGTCTCCGTGTTTTGGTTCTCACGGAGCGTTATTGATGTGACACTACCTTGGGGGTGATAGCCACAAGACCGAAGATCCCTCGGACCTAGCAAGCAAGCGATGCACGGATCAGTGACTTCACTCAAGCGGACTTACCCGCTAAGCGCACTCTCGTATCCGTAGGTAATCCGGCGATGGTAGTGAGGGTCCGGGACAGAACCTCGCTGCTCCGGAGGTTGGCTAGCCTAGGATTGCCCCCCCCCCCCCCCCCCCCCCCCCCCCCCCCCCCCCCCCCCCCCCCCCCCCCGCCTCCCGTCGGGTGTCATCGCCTTGCTCCAAGACGTGGACTACCGATGCGTACCGCCATCGCCTGCTCACACTATCTCCCCCCGCAGTTTGCCCCCCAGTGAACATCATGATCTCCTTACCGTTGGGACAGTTGTCGATTGGCGGGGGAGTCCTTTGCCACTTCTCAGTAGCTTTGGCGTGGAACTTATCAAGGAGTCCTCTGCGGACAAGATCCTCGATAGCATCCCTTAAGTTGATGCAGTCGACAGTGTCGTGGCTGTGGTCGTGGTGGTACTGGCAGTACTTCTTCTTGCTCCTTGAGTTCGGATCTGACTTCATCTGGGGAGGCCATTTGAGGAATGGCTCCCCGCAGATCTCCATTAGGATTTGATCAGGCGGAGCCGTCAGGGGCGTGTAATGGCGGTAGTTACCCTTCTCTCTTTCAGGGCAATCACAATGGTCTCTATCACATCACTCTTGGTTGCTCTGCCCTTCTCATGGTGAGTTGGCGGATCTCTTCTGGTCGAATCGGTCGGTTCCGATCGTACGGCCCAAGGTCGTAATGTTCTCCTCACAGCGAGCATGCTTCTATGCTAAGGTGAGGAGATCAGGGAGGGTCATCGGGGCTTCGACTCCGAGGGGACGTCAGAGGATATGGTCCCGCGTCCCCTGGGTAAGCGCCATAGCTGAGATGCCGACGTTGAGGTGTGGGATCCGGAGTGCCTCCGCACGGAAGTGGGAGAGGAAATCCCACAATGTCTCCTCCTTTCCCTACTTGAGTGCGAGCAGGGTCACTGCTGATCTGGCTACCTTTCGGCAGCCAATGAAGTTCTCCTTAAACAGCTTCTTGAGCTGTTGGAAGGAGGAGATAGTCCCGGCCGACAGGGACTCAAACTAGGCTCGAGCATTCTCTCGGAGAGTTGTGACGAACGCCAGGCATTTCACAGTATCTGAGGCTCAATGGAACACCAAGTGAGACTCAAATCTATGCATGTGGTCAACTGGGTCGATCGTGTCGTCATAAGAGGTGAATGACGGTAGCTGGAGCTTCAGTGGGATGGGGACTTCCATCATCTCCCTAGAGAAGGGAGCGTGGAAGTCTTGGTCATCATCGACGAGGCCACGATTTCTGGTGGCCAAGAGGATGTCGTCTAGATATTAGACTTTGTCCTCTATCTCATCGATGCACGGGAGCCGACGATCCATCTCTGGGTTGGAGTGTAGTGGGCTGTTCACCCCTGGTGCGGGCATGCTGCGCAATCATCGAGTCCTCGCAACTGAGGCGTGGGATGCCTCTCGCGCTTAGCGGAGGTTTTCCCCCATCTGGTCCCCCTCGTCCTCCCCCCGCTCGGGTAGGGCACGTCAGGGTTCCACTCGTTGATTTCGAAGCTCCTGGCAGAATTCTGTTTGGGCCCGGATCTGTTGGCGGATCTCATCTAGGTCACCTGGGGTGACCTCTTATCAGGGATGGCCGGAAGAAGCTTCCTGTGACCCCCGATGTGAGTTGGGTCCCTAGTGGGAACCACCCCCCCGGTGACTGGCATTGCAGATGCTTCCACGGGGTGCCATAGCTTTCTGCTCGGGTTCCCACAAATGGTGCCAAGAAGTGTAGAGGTAGAGATCTGGTTTCTACGCCACGTACCACCTTCTCTATTTATTGAACGGAAAAGTCGTCTCACCATGGCCCACTGTCACCGGATATGGGACCCCTCCCATGCCTCTATTGTGTAAGCCCGACACTGGTGCACCTCACCTGCACCAAGGCCTCACAGCTTGCTCCACTCCCACCTGGAGATGGCTCAACGGCTACATCACTATGAGGAGGTAGAGCGCAAAATGGAAGGCAAAGTTCTATACCTGGACGATGTCCTGTAGGCCGCAAGGACTCGAGGTTTGATCGATGATGATGCTGACTTCCATGCCCCCTTCTCCAAGGATATCATGGAAGCCCCTATCCCTTCGAAGTTCCAACTGCCATCGTTTACCCCCTAAGACGGCACCACTGACCTCGCTGACCACATGCACAGCTTCGAGTCAAATCTAGTGTTCTATCCGTCCTCGGACGACGTGAAATGTTTAGCGTTCGTCACCACCATCTAAGAGAATGCCTAGACTTGGTTTGAGTCCCTACCAGTTGGGACCATTACCTCCTTCTAGTAGCTAAAGAAGATGTTCAAAGAAAATTTGATGGGCTGCCAAAAGGAGCTTGTTTACCATCAAGCAAGTGCAGGAGGAGAGCCTCTGGGACTACATGTCCCATTTTCGGGCAGAGGCTCTCTACATCCCTCAGCTGGACATTCTGACATGTGGGGAGGCACAACGCCTTGATTCTGACACGTGGAAAGATGGGGATCTTTTGGCGGGAACGTGGTGAACACACGCCGATCACCTGATCCCTACACTCTATAAAAGGAGGCAGAGCAGAATGACATAGTGGAGAGAAGAAACCATATAATCATTGAAATGGCCAGAACCATGTTGATGGAGAGTCAGCTACCGAGAAGATTTTGGGCAGAGGCAGCTAACACCACTTGCTACACCATCAACAGAGCCTTGGTAAGACCCATCCATAAGAAAACTCCCTATGAACTCCTGAAAGGTAAGAAGCCAGATGTCTCATACTTTAAGATTTTTGGTTCAAAATGCTTCATTCATAACAATAATAGAAAGGACTTAGATAAATTTGATGCAAAGAGTACCCCAGAAATTTTTCTAGGATACTCTGAAACAACTAGGGCATATAGGGTTTTCAATAGTTCAGATCAAACTGTAGAAGAATCTCCTCATGTCATATTTGATGAAACGAACAATGTCACTAACTTGGATGATGATGACAGGTGCTCAAAACATGATGGAGAACTCCTAGAGGACAAGATGAATGAAGAAGCTGAACCAGCTGAAGCATCAAGTGCTCCCAATCAAGTAAGAGCAGCTGAAGCAGGTGAGTCCTCAATAAACCTGAGATATTTGAAAGATCACCCTGTAAACAACATCATAGGCAACTTAGGAGATCCCCCTCGGACAAGGTCTTTTCTTAGAAATGTACATAATTAAGACCTAGTTGCTTTAGTGTCACAGATTGAGCCCAAATCTATTGATGAAGCTTTAAATGATGAATCTTGGGTTAATGCTATGAGTGAGGAGCTAGGACAATTTGAAAGAAATAATGTCTGGAAACTAGTTCTGAGACCTGAAAATACAAATGTTATAGGAACTAAATGGGTTTTCAAAAATAAAATGAATGAGGATAGAATAATCTCAAGAAATAAAGCCAGACTAGTAGCCAAGGGCTACTGTCAAGAATTTGGAGTTGATTTTGATGAATCCTATGCACCTGTTGCTAGGATCGAAGAAATAGGAATCTTATTGGCTTTTGCATGTTCTAAAAACATGCTATTAGCTCCAAGTCGTCTGATCACGTTTGGAGTTCCGTGTTGGCTGCACTACGCCGCACACCCCAGCCATGCCTGTCTACACACCCAGAAAAAAGAGCCTCACTACAGAGATGACCACGCCATGATTGGTGCACAAATTGTGCCCAAATTTTGATGGTATGTAGAGGTTTTAGTTATGCTTCCAGCCCCTTAGGTCTCGCCTCTTTCTGAGATCTGTAGCTGGCGTACTGACCTCTGGCCCGTGACTACACCGATCAGACTAGCAGGACAGAATCGCACAGGTCATCTTCTTCAACATGTACTGCCTTCCTGCAACCTCGGATCATCACCAAATTGTGTGGAGCTCTTCTTCACTTCTTCAACTCTGGTGGGTGCAAGCGGCACCCTTTTCTGACCTCTGTGTGTAGTGTACCATTAGGATCAAGTCAGTTCTGTCCAACAGAACTGTGCATAGAGAGTAGGTTTGCCTTTCCCTTCCCTGTGCCCCCCTCCTGCGGTAGGGTAAGTGTTGTATAGTGTGCCCCGCCCTCGATCCTCCCCCGCCATGCGTGAAGTGGTTTGATTTGGTTGTGCTAGCAGGTCTGACCGGAAGCTCCATCGACACAGCGTGCTTGCCGGGTGTGCACGCTCCCCGGTGCACCCACGTCTTTGACCGGAGCTGACCCTTTGGGTACTGATAGGTATGTCTAGTTGCCTTTCCTTTTACTACTTTTCTAGTATTAGTTCCTACGTCACACTAGAGAGACGAGTGCCCATTCCTAATTGTCCACCCAAAAGTGAGTGAACTTGCTACCGATGAGAAGAGTGACATTTGAACCGGTTCCCTCGGTACTGGTCTACCCAGTTTCATTTGGGTGCCCATCCCATCACCCCCGGGTGGTCTCCATCACCCTCCTCACAGTTTGGACCATGTCCGACGCCCCTCGATCCGCTGCTCGCCCAGCCACCACTTCACTCCCCTTGAGGAGTTCGCTTTCGCGTGTGCGATTGTCTTTCCGTCTAGGCATTCATGCTCTACGAGTTTGCTGGCTTAAGCTCCTAGTCTCTGACCGGGTCCCGTCCCGTGTCAAATTTGGTATCAGAGCAAGTTTTCAACTTGCCCTGCTTGTCAAGTCCTAGGCCTCAGCCCGTCCATTATTATCGACCTCTTCCTTAGACTGGTTTCCCTTCATGTCCACCCGAAGCGGCGCTCCCTACCTACCATCGGGGCAGCCAGCCATGGCCGGCGAAGGCCAGCCCTCCCTTCCCCCCGGTGAGTCCCTCTTCAGATAGCTACCACGCTCTGGCCAAGGCCAGCCCTCACTTCCCCCTGGTGAGACTCTTTTGGGGCAACAATCACGACCCAACCCTCCCACCAATAGAGGAGACTCGTCCCTGCTCGATACCCTCCTTGATCAATTCTGGCAACTAGGGGGACGAATGGACGCCATTGCCACCAGACTAGACCACCATGACACACATCTGGCTCGTATCGAGAGAGTTCAGCCTGAGAGGTATCCCCAACAAAACCAATACCCCGAAGATGAGGACGAGGAGGATTACCCCCGCCAAGCTCCAAGGGGGTGGCCTCCCATGGATGGTCTAGATCGGCGACCACGAGGGCCCTTGGAGGACCCACTTCACTGGATAATCAAGTTGGATGCTCCCACCTTTGAGGGGTCCTACAAGCCCCAAGACTATCTCGATTGGGAAACATCCCTTGATTCCTCTCCCTCTTCCCATTCCTCCCCTCTCTTCTCTCTCTCACCCTCCGCTTCTCCCTCTCTGGGCATGGCCGGATGAGGGAGGCGCCAGTCGTGCTGCTGAGGAGGGCGCTCACCGTGCTGCTGAGGAGGGCGCCGGGTGTGCCGGGTAACAGGGGTAGGCCGCGCCAGGTCCAAGGGTATGGGTGTGCCGGTGGGTAGGGGCACGGGCGTGCCGGGTGAAGAAGGGCACAAGTGCGCCGGTGGACAAGGGGGGCACAAGTGTGCCGGGTTGAGGGCACAGGTAGTGTGCTGGGGAACCCGCGAAGGGACTGTGCAGGGGAAGGATGCCAAAGAGTGTGCCGGTGAAGTCGCTCCGAGGTGTACCGGGGAAGGCACTTATGGGTGTACCGGGGAAGCAACCGAGGGGGGTGTGCCGGTGAAGAGTAAGGGCACTAGTGTGTCGGGGAAGGCTCACGCGAGCGTGCCGGGGAGTGATACACCGGGTGTGCCAGGGAAGACGCACAGGGACTGTGCCGATGAAGGACGCCAAACAGTGTGCCGGTGAAGGTCACTCCGAGGCGTACCGGGGAAGGCCCTTATGGGTGTACCGGTGATGGGTGTTCACGGCGTGCCGTTGAAGGGGATTTGGGACACTTCTTCAACTAGAGGACTTCTGGTGTTGCCCCGCGGGGCCCACCACCACTTTGTTGGGGCCGTCACTCCTTGTGAACATGCACCCGTGTTTCCACTTACGTCTTTGGCCTAGGGGAAACTCTGCCAAAATTTCGTCATAAATTTACGGAGCCTTGGTCGTTTCAACAATAGTCCCCTTATAGCCTTCATTCCTCATCATCTCATTCGTCACCTCCCTTTCATTCTTCATTTATTTTTTGTTCTTGGGTTTATGGCACTTAGTGGACCTCTGTCAAGGCCATATGTGGTTAGGGCCTTTGCAGGCGTGCCGGAGAGCGACGCTAGGGAGCGTGCCGGTGAAGGCTTTCAATGGGCGTGCCGGTGAAGGTTTCCCTGTGGTGTGCCAGTGAAGGCCACGCCAGGGTGTGCCGGGGAAGGCCATGCCAGGGTGTACCGGCGAAGAGCATGGATGGTGCACCAGAGAGGGACTCCAAAAAGTGTACCGGTAGGGGGGGTTTAGTGTGTCGGTGAAGGCCACTTGAGGGCGCGCCGGCGAAGGCCACTAAGGGTGTGCCGGTGAAGACCCCCCCAGGGCGTACCGGGGAAGGGGTGGTTGAGGCGCATTGGGGAAGACTTCATGAAAAAGAGTCTTAATCTGCCTTTTCTTCTTTCTTTTTCCCCCCTTTTGCTTACAATGGAGCCTTTTCCCCTATCATAGCACTTGATTTCTTATTGCCTGCAGTTCATTCTAATCTTTATTTGTTACACTTTGCAGATCAATGGCTGCCCCGAGTGGTTCTTCTGCTTCCGCCATGGCGGGCGCCAGACGTGTTCCTTCGTCCCCAGTGCCAACTGTCACCTGGTTCAACGTGGAGGACTTGGACCGGGACCATGCAGAAATAGCAGTGTTGGATGACTCCTCGAGCTCGGACACTGAGAGTATGGACATCCGAAGACTTGCCAGGGCTGAGAAAGGGTTCACCTTTGATCGTACCACAGGGGACTACCGAGTAGATTTTTCAAAGGACAAGCACCTGCTCCGTTTCCTTAAGCAGTCACGGTCTCGGGAGAGGCAAGAGCCGTGGGTCTTGAAGGCGATTGGCACTCGGTCGGCCCCCTTGAATTGGGCCTCTATACCCTTGGGAAATCCTTTGGCCTTGCTGGCCCTCTACCAACAGGGGCCCAACCCTCATGACCTCGACTCGGCATCACCGAGTTACCCCCATGTTTGGGTGTGCGCCAGGAGAGTTGGCCACCGATATCGGCCTGTTCGACTTGCAACTTACGCTTGTTTGTGTAGGTCTGAGGTTGTGTCACATCAGTTCGATAACGAGCATAGGGGATATGGTTGTGATCGTCATGCCCCACGCAGAACCCATGACCTAGATGAGAACGAGCGGACCCTCAGGACTGTTCGTGCGGACCCTCCCACATTTGACGGATCCATGGCTATGGAACCAAAGGTCTATTTAGATTGGGAGGCCAGCATGGATCGGTACTTCGATTGGTTCGACATGACGGACTGTCGAAGAGTCTGATTCGTGACCATGAAGCTGATAGGACAGGCCCAAAGTTATTGGAAGAACATGGAGAGCCTGTTATTCCAGTGAATGGAACCCCTGGTTGATACTTAGGTAGAGATGAAGGTCAAGCTTTGGCAAAAGTACCTTCCTGCCACATACCGTTAGTGACTCATTGATAGGTGGCAAAATCTCAGCCAAGGAGATCGGTCCGTCTGTGAGTACATCTCTGAATTTGATGCGTATTTTCGACGATGTGGACTCACAGAGGAGAGTGCCATGCCTATTTCCCACTTCCGACGTGGTTTGTGGCCACACTATCAGTTTGTGCTTTTTCGTCGCCAAACCAACACCTTGGAAGAGGCATATCAAGTTGCCCTTGAGTTAGAGCAATTCGAGGCAGAGTTCGAGCCTACCCAACAATTGGGACCCTTTCCTCATCGTGGGGTTGAGCCTCATGGTTCATCAGGCCCCTATTAGAGAGCCCCCATTGCTCGACCTCAGGAGCCCGCCGCCCTTTAGGAGCCCTTCGCTCCAAGGCATCGCCCTCCCCACCCCAGGGACCTACCTCCACCTCTACCATCGGCACTTATGGCCCGCCCACTGGCACTCATTACCGCCCACCGGCACCCATTGCCCATTTGCTGGCACCCACTCCTCCTCCCCTGTTGCCTACACCCCATGCCCGATGGGAGGATAAAGGTAAGGGACCACTTATCGAGCATAGTGGGTCACAGCAGTAGTGTTTTTGCTGCCAGGGGTTTGGCCACTATTCTGCCCACTGTCCCACCCCCTCATTACTTATCATTGGCGACATGCAGGTCGGAGAAGCCTCAGGGCTTGTGTCTGTCAGCTATGAGGTAGAACAAGAATTAGCTGATGAATTCTTTCGTGAGGAGGAAGGTGCCCAGGGGGACCCTCCAGACCTCCCCGATGCATACGTGTCTTGTTCTTTATTCAGTCTATCAGGAGTCTATACATACATTTGTCGAGTGATGTCAAGTGCATAGTGAGTGTGCATACGTCGAGTCAGTTGGTTCCATGCAAGCTCTTGGCAATCGTCCCTTTTGAGTATGAGGCAAGTTAGACCTCATGCATACGTTGTGGGCTTGCTAGCAAATGGGTTTAGCTCCTTCTTAGTGTATCGGGTCTAGTCACCTAATGGGACCCAGTGGTGAATCCTAGTGAGCCTTTGAGCCATCTGCACCTCTTGTGAGTGACACCACCCAGAGGGTCCACTTCCAGCCTTGAAACCCCAGCAGCGTGAGTAGATAGAGCATATACTAGGTAAGAAAATCAAAATTTTTATAAAAATCCCAACCCACCCATTCTCTCTCCTCACTCTCGAAACTCTCTCTCTCTCCATCTCGACGCTCTCTCTCTCCCCCACATTCTCTCTCCTCCACACCCCCATTCCTCGGTTCGTGATCCAAACAGACTCCAGTCGATGCGTGGGAGGTACCGACGGGATGGGCTCGACGCGAGGATCGCATTAGTACCCTTCTTCCCTCGGATCGTGGAGCGTGGAGATGCGTGTGAGCTAGAAGATGACATGGCCCCCGTCGCCCGATCGGCACCGATTCACGGTCTTCACCCCGCAAAAGGTAGGGGATCGGACTCCTCATCTCGCCAGGAATCCGTTGACGCCCTCTACGTCGCCATCTGTCGCCATCTTCCTCGTTTTCTGTGTAATTCTTCTTTTGGGCGATTTTGGGGTCTAGACGGCTGCTGATCGAAACCGGAGAGGTACCGTTGGATTGGTCGCATCACGAGGATCACGTTGACGCCCTCCATTCCTCGATTCGCGGAGCGTGGATTCGAGCCGGGCCAGGAGACGCCGTTTCTCTCTCTCACCGGTTCACCGTCGTATCGTCGCTTTCGCCGTCACCCAGGTAGGGGGATGGATTCCATACTTCACTAGGACACCGTCGGTACCACTTGTGCTGTGGTCCGACGCCCGCTGTCTCATATTTCGTACATATTTCTATTTAGTTTAAATTTTAATTGTTTAGGCATTAAATTAGCTTTTAATTGTTGAAATCAATTCTATGGGCATCGTATTTCATTTCTAGTGGCATGCTTAGGCTTGCGTGATTGGTATGGGTTGGTAGGTTTAACAGGTTTTGTAATCTGTCGCGTCCCCTGTCGATTTCGATCGATCGGGAGGGGTTTCCGATTCTGACCTCCGGAGTCATGAAACCCAGGTGACATAACGTGCCTGCCCTAGTGCGTTATGCCCCTTTAACGCGTCCCTTGAGATGCGTTATGTGGTCCGTGTCTGAGTTTCCTGTGGATTTCATGTTCGGGTGGCTTTAATGTGCCTGCCCCGGTGCGTTATGGTCCTTGTGTTGAGTTAAAGGTCCGTTGCCTTTAACGCCCCTGTTCCCATGTGTTATGTTTTGTATGGTGCTCCTGTTGAGGTGCATTATATGTCGTAGTTTTCTATGGATTCTGTCATTCTGGAAGGCATAACGGTCATGAGAGGTGCGTTATGTACGTTATAACGCCCCACCCTTGGTCCGTTATACTCCTCGCCTGTTACATTGTGTGCGTGTCAACTTTAACGCCCTCGATCCGGTGTGTTATAGTCCTGTGGCGCACCTGCCTTGGTGCGTTATAGTCTAGGTTATCTGTGGATTTTTTGAGTTCTGTGAAGCATAGCAGTCCTCCTCCGGTCCGTTATGGTATGTAACGGGGCAGTGCCAGTCCGTTATATACCTGGGGTTTTCAAAAGCTTGCATGTGTAATTTCTATGCAATTCATGTTTCATGTGCGCCATGTTTAAAATATTTTATATACTGTGACATTCTTCTACATCCCATAAGCGCAGCTTCCTCTTTCCTTGTGATGGAACCACTAGTCGTAGCCAAACGACTTCCGTGTCGGCCCACCCAGGAGAGGTGGCGGGGTATTCCTGTTATGCGGTTTGTAAGCTAGTTTTCGTGGGCCCTCTCGCATAGTCAGTAGCGTCCTACTGGGAGGGAAAACTAGCTAGAGGCACCATTCTGACCTGGTTTGACTGAGCTACTATAGTAGGTCGGTAGGCGTGGGCGGTCCCCCTTAGACCATCTAGTTCCCTGAGCGGCCCCCTGGTGACCGCACAGTGAGTTCTATCCGTTGTTGTGTCTATTGGCCATGATGGTTTGTCCCGTGTCTGTCTGTCCATGTGTATGTCCCGTTTGACTAGCGTCAGACATTTAGGTTGATTAGGGTGATGTCTCTAGCGGTTCTGGCTTGGACTGCTAGTGTCCGTGAGTCTGTCGGGTGGTCTGACTAGATGGGTCGGTTCAAGGTTGACTGAGTGTGGTCTACTCCTTGACTGCTATAGTTCCTTAACGACCCAATCTCGGACTGCCAATGTCTTATCTGTGTGTCGTTGTCAGGTTCTAGTCAACCCGGTGTGACCTAGTGGTTGATAGGTGAGCTTATGCATGTCTTGGCAGTTCTGTCTAGCCCGAGATAGTAGTTTTGGATGCCTGGAGGTATTGTCTTACCTTGATTTGTGTGTCCAGGTGTGCTAAGGGTTCTTGGTGTTCCCTTAGGTCTCTGTGAGTCGTTTCCTACAGTTGTGTCGTTTCCTCTGGCTTAGGATTAGACCGATTGGCGGCTCGTTCCACTTTGTGCGACGATCTTAACTTTGAGTCGGGAGACTCAGGGATCGTTGTAGTTTCAGGTCTAGTCATCTTGTCCTGAGTCTGTCGACGGTTGGTGTACTACCTTGGTGCTTCGTAGTACGTACGACAGTGGTTTCTTGCCTGTCTATACTCCAGCACTCTTATTTTGGAGTCTGTATCTTGTGAGCCACCACTAGTCGTAGCCTGACAATACATTTCGGCGTGTCGGCCCACCTGGGAGTGGTGGTGTGGTAGTTCCCGAGATACAATTTTTAAGCTAGTTCTGTGGGCCTCGGTCCAACCGTAGCGTCCTACGGAGGGGAATACTAGCTAGAGGCCTGGCTTAAGCGAGAGCCAGTGTGTACACACATGGTCAGGGGCGTTAGGACTTGCGTCGACGGGCGTGACCCTGAGTAGTCACTCATTACTGTAGTTCCTGTTCTAGTTCAGAGTGTACCTCAGTCTCCATCGTTCCAGGCGTCTGTAGAGAGGTACTTGAGGCGCAGTGTAAGATGTCAGTGGACGCAGCTGGCTGTTCTTCTAGTGAGGGGGTGCTTCCATCACGTGATGCGTGACTCTCGTGTTTCTCAGAGTCTGTGTACCCTTCCGAGTTAGCCTATTCTTGGTTCTGTCCAAGATCAGCTTCCCCTGCTGAGTTGGTCTGTGTCTGGCTTTGCCCAGGACCAGCTTGTTGTGGCATGCATGACACTCCAATCGTGTATGCGATTGTGTTTAGGAGAGTATGCACAGGATCTAGTTGTGTGAGCTGTAGAGTCTGTCCTGTCTGTCTAGGTCTTCATCTAGGCTTGTTGTCTAGTCTCGTAGGCCTTTGTCTTAGACCTCACGCTTGTCGACAGATCGGTGACTCCTGACCTTCCGAGTTCAAGGTTGGCCTTTATGTTATGTTTGGAGTAGCTTGGGAGCCGAGGTTAGTTCGGCGGCCGTGCTTGCCAGCTTCTCCCTTTTCTTTTAGCTGTTCTACTCCTTCCGTTCTGGCTTTCTTTTACAGCTTTATAGTTTAGTTTTCTTGCTTTACTACTACCTGCTATTTTAGCGTGTTACTAAGTTATTTTTTAGTGGGGATCCGCGTGACCCCCTAGAAAATCCACCAAAAATTGATAACTTCATAAAATCTCACATACAAGATATCCCCGTTCTCCTGACCTCTAGATCTACAACTTTTGTGAAGGCCTCATCACCCATATCCACCACAAACCCCTCAGTCAAATCATGTTCTCAGGGAACCCCTTTTTCTATCCAGTTAGATCCAGATCTGAGAACTAGTAGCTTCTGAAGTCAGCTACGGCCAGCACAAGGAGTTTTAAATTTCTGTTCTAGGTTGAGATCATAGCTCTTCGAGAGAGCTTTCCAACACCACCAGTCTCGTGTCGATCTGACATGAGGGCTGATCGCAGCAACCATTCTCGCTGGGTCACGCGCTGTAAAATAGCAAGTTACAGCTTGTGGACAGTAAACCCAAAGCTTGAAGACCGGAGCTTCCTCGCCTCCCACGAGGCGAATCAACGCGCCGCCTTCCGAGGGAGCATCCCTCCAGATGCCCCTGCCACAGCAGTGTCACTCCGGGCCCACTCGTCCCCACTGTGCAGCACATGGGCCCCACAACCAGCAGCAAGCGTCTTCCAGACGGTACCGACGGAGCGGACCAAAGTGTTGCCCATCAACCCAAGAACGGTCCTCCCGGGCCCACTGTAGCCCTTTACCTCCCTGCGTGGAGTGGGCAAATAGTTAATTGATGTAATATTGTGTAATTAATCTTCACCGGGAGTTATCGACTTGGCTGGGATCGTCTTCCCCACGCCCCGAGCGTGGAGGTACACTCGGCACCCCCTTGCATTCGTACTTACTTTCTTAGTATATGCTTGTTTGTCGCTGCTAGAGAGCATGTGTTAGGGCCATTAGCTCGATATATTCATTTCACCGCTGCGAGAGAGAACGAACCGTCCCGTGACCTAACCCGGGCACGAGAGTTGTGAGTTGACCACCCTTGACTCGTTGTCGATTTTTCAACCGTGCAGGTCCGAACGCTTCCCTCGCTAGGGACAAGTGCGAGCTTGCTAGAGTCCTAGGTTGTATGTCCAACTCGACGTCGAGTCCGCATCTTCGTCCTGTATCACAGCTTAAATCCTTTGCTATCTAGGAAAGCAATGAGGCTGGTTGACTGGTGATAAGTGAGGACAGTGTTCCTTGGGACCATCCTAACCCAATGTCTACACAAGGAAGTAATATTGATCACCACACCATGAAGTTCTAAAAGAATAGGATCTCAAGATCCGTATTCCCATTGACTCCAGCTAGTGGAACTTTTTCCCTTGCACACATTTCAGGTTGTGTGGATATCCATAGCAGGAATTGCTTTGTTTCTCGCCGAGTGGGAGGATGTGACAAGAATTGTGGCCCCAAGGCATGCTCCTCCAGCGGCACAAAATAAAAATTGAAGGTGGAGAGAAGTGAATAAAATTTTATGTAGAGGTCAACGTGGATGCCTTTACACCCAGGTCTTTACAGAATGAGTGTTTTAAATTGCGACGAAGGGTGGATGCTCCATTTTCTTTTACCCTGGGCGACTTTGGGTGTAAAGTCCAATATGTTTAGGGTTTAGGAGTTCCTTAGATCGTGGAATGGACTCTCTCTGAGGAGGCGAGGGCATATATGTAGGGTTTACATGAATAACCACCGTAGTGTCCATTTCATGGGGTGCGTATCGTATCAGACGATGAGGGTTCGAGTGCTGGACCTTTCCCCACTGACCGCGGTCAGTGTTGATTTACATCGGCATCACGTCCGAACCCCTCCTCATCTCCCCACTTTCATCCTCTTCCACCACCATACCCTGTGGAGTTCACAGGCAGCAGACTAGGGTCTTGAAGGTAGCATCATCTCCAGCCCTTCCCCGACTCTTCTGGTGGCAAATCATATACCAATGGAATGGTCTTCCAGAGAGATTTCTAGGCGAGGTGGTTTCCTCATCATCCGAGCACCGAGCTGATCGTGACAGCAATTCTCTCTCGACTGCGTAAAGCCACTCAGGCAGCCAACTAGAGCCTCCGAGAACATTCAACCACAGCTTCTCCTCTGTGTATCTGGGTGTCAAACTTGGTTGGGAGCATCCTCTATCAGTCTTCTTTCATCCCCAAGAAGCGGAGCAAAGTTTGGATCTCGGCAGCAAGAGTACTGAATTTTCTCCCTGAAGTGCGCCAGGTTGGTACCCCAATTCTTAAACTATACCACTCCCACCATTCTGGCTAGTACGATCATCCCCGACATCAGCGGAGGTCACCGTCAGTCCCGTGTGGAAGAAGGCTCATCCACGGTCATTTCGGTAGCAGTCCCGCCTCCAACTGAGTTCGTGACAGTCTATGGTGACTTCTTCTTCCAGCAACACCACCCTATGATTGGCCAGAACTAGAACTGTCTAGCTCTATTCCAAATCCCGCATTGGCCAGAGGCCTTCTCCGGGTGAACCAAGAAAATTCAGGCTCTTCCTGGGTCAAGTGGGAGAGTTTTGGTCCTATTCTCAGGCCATTTGGAGTTCGGGAGTGTTCGTGGCAGTGCCCTCTTCGTCCAACTGTCCAGTGGTTCCAGAAGCAGGCAGAACTGACACCGTCCGTCCGTTTAGTCTTCGTTCAGTCTTTTCCCTTCCCCTGCTTGGCCGGCTAAAGGCCCCTCCCTGTGTGCAGGTAGTTTTGGCTGTAGCCCCTTAACTCCCACCCCAAGAACTCCCTCCTGCCTGAGGAGTAGTGTTGTATCCATTCTGTTTTCAGGTCAAGCTTCATCAGCGTAGTGTGCGGGGAACCCACACTCCCCGCTCGCCCTCGTCTCTGGCCAGGATCGACATCTTCACGCCGATAAGGTGAGCTTCGGGCCACTCTCCTCTGCTGGTTTTTTCTTTGCTTAGCTTAGTATTATTTCTAGTTGCCCGTCGGACAGTGAGTGAGTGCCCGTTCCAACTTTCCGCACATTGAGTGACCACCGCGGAGCGAGGCGAGAGTGATCCCTTACATCCCACGCCCTCGGTGTGTCGGCCACCCCTGAAAATTGGGCATCCCCAGACCCTTAGAGATTCAGCCTCAAGCTAGCCAAATCCCTGGAAACTCAAGGTCCAACCTCGGACCCTCATCCCCATCGTCGGTCCACCTACTGACCCAGGTGTGCGCTTCGCGAGTAAATCCACGTGAGTGAGTCCACCGTTCTATTTGCGCTTGCTTGCTAGGTCCAAGGAGTAGTGGTTTCACATCACCGCACAATGGAGGAGACGGTCCTGGGAGGACCGCAATCAGCCAGGGAACAACAAAAAGACAATGATAGACAGACAAAACATGAGCTAAACAGTGACAGAAACAACTAGCGCGCACCTGAGAAAGGAACGGTCTAATAGACGACCGCACACCTACAGAGACGGTCCTTATAGGACCACAAAACATCAGGAGATAGGAAAAAAACAAAACAGAATAGAATTTAACACCAGCTGATGTACCTGAGAATGAAGGATGCGGTCTGGGAAGCGCTTAGTCGGGTTGAGGTCAAGCTAGCCTTGGGCGATTTTGTCACCCAAGTGACATTTTATATCATCAATGCCGACACATCATATAAGGTGCTGCTTGGGAGGCCTTGGCTTCACGAAAATTGGGTTGTCCTGTCAACTCTGCACCAATGCATTAAGTATCCCAAGGGAGGTGAGCAACATGCTTTCTTCGCAGAACAGGCTCCATTCCACCCTAATGAGTGTCACCTGGTGGACGCCTCCCTATATTTTGGGGAGCCAACTCTAGCAATCCCCAAGCCTGTAAAAGACGAAGGGAAGCAAAAAGTGAACTATGAAGTTGAGGAAGGGTAGTTGTTCACTGTCAACCAAGACTTGGCAAGATTGTACAGGCTAAGTCTCAAAGCCGCCTCCAAGCCGACTAAGCCAGAGAGGCGAAATGTCGACTTCGAAGTCAATCTCATCAGCCAGGTCATTGACCAGAGCATCTCTTTACCGCCCAAATGTGTTCAACTCTCGTTCCAACGGGAAGAGCACGAGGTGGATGAATTGAAGACCTTCACAGTCTCCTGTCAACGGAGAAGGAGGAGTAACAAGGGCAAGGGGGACAAGCCGATCATCTTTTACAAAGGTAATTTAGTCCCACCGGGCCCTCCTGAGGATGATTTCTACTAGAATACTCCCACCAACACTGCACCAGAGCTAATCCAGGAGATGGAGGATCTGCCGGAGCACATAAGGGAAATGTGTAAAAAGTAGCATATCCCGCAGGCTCAGGACCCCACACGAGCGGCATATTTCCACCAGCTGTGGAACCCTCCGCAAGTCCGTGGGCAACCTCCCGTCTCCCGCAAAGATACGAGGGGACTCAGCTACGACCAGGATAAGGACTTCGAGGTCCACTACGCAGTCAATGCCATAAGACTACTACCTCCTCACGGGCAAGCTGAAGTTGAGCCCGAGATTAACGACTCTGTAGGGGAGTCCGGTGATACGTCAATGACATTATCACCAAAAGTCAACAGTAGTCACCTCCCCGAGGGATGGACAGCTCAGCCTGTTAATCATCAGCAAGACGGGGCAGGTCCTTCAACTTCAAGCCATGAGCAAGAGAGTTTCGAAGAGTTTGAAGTCTATGAAGCAAACACAGATGACGAGGGAGACTTCATCGATCTCCAACCAGCTCCACCGGAGCTCAAAGACGGTGGCCAAGCAACTGTGGACGAGTTGATTGAGATCAATCTCGGAAGCAAGGAAGATTATCGGCCAACCTTTGCAAGTGCTCTTCTCAGTGAGAAAGAGAGGCAGGCGTATCGACAACTCCTAGAAGAGTTCAGAGATTGTTTAGCCTGGACTTATAAAGAAATGCCAGGGCTCGACCCTTCTGTGGCTGAACACGAGCTGGCAATACTTCTGACAAGCAAGCCAGTCAAGCAAGCTCAAAGGCGTATGCGCCATGAGCTGGAGTTGAAGGTCAATGTTGAGATTGACAAGATGCTCGACGTGGACTTCATAGAGCCTTGCATGTACCCTGTGTGGCTCGCTAATATAGTCCCTGTCAAGAAGAAAAACGGCCAGGTCTGAGTCTGCATCGACTTCAGGGATTTGAATAAAGCATGCCCAAAGGACGAGTTCCTTATCCCAATCACTGAGACAATGGTTGACATGACCACTGGTCACGTAGCCTTGTCCTTCATGGACGGGTCGTCAGGCTATAATCAAATCCGCGACAAACACAATGGCACATACCGACGAACAATCTGAGCCTCAAAAAAATGTGGAGGGGCAAGAGATGCCCCCATCAGCTTTCCCCACCTTTTAACCGGTGGCCCTCATGGGTTTTAACCGGTGAGACCCCCCTCTACATTTAATCGGTGGCTCATTATTGAGCTTAACCGATAGGCCTCTCTTACTCCTTAACCGATGGCTCATCATTGAGCTTAACCAGTGGGTCCCCCATCCCTTAACCAGTGGCTCATCACTGAGCTTAACCAATGGGCCTTCTCTATCCTTTAACTGGTGGTGCCTTAGACGCGCTTAACCGGTGGGACCTTTCTTGTACTTAACCGGCGGGCCTTATGGGCTTTAACAGGTGGAGCATGCCCTCACTTAACGGTGGCCCTCCTGGCCTTTAACATGTGAGTCCCTAAAAGCCTCTAACCGGTGGCCTCCCTATGGCCTTTAACCGGTGGCTCCCTTCCTTGGCCTTTAACCGGTGACTCTTCTATAGAGTTTAACCGATGGCCCCTTTCACGTTTTAGCTGCCTCTCCATCTGGCTCGGCACCGTGTTCCGACGTGATCTTCTCAGATGTTGTCACTTCCATATGCATCCATATCATTTTGAGACCATCTCGGGCTTCCGTGGATGAGTACCCGCTTGACACCCCCCCCCCAATGTCTGGGTCTGGGGGAGATACTACCCAAATTTTGCCAAGCCAACACCATGTTAAAGACAAAAGGAAGCAACAAACAAATGAGATAAATAATGATAAGAAGTTTCTGTTGAAATAATAGAGAACTGCGGAGAATCTGAAGGGACTGAATAGAATAACTGCTATACTGACAATACATGAACTGTCGAAGATTGCGCAAACCAATCTAAAATATCATATGCATGCATGGCATGACTCACACTTGTCTGCGTGAATGTTTGCTTGAATGTACCCAAGACCTCCTTGCACACTGCATTTTTCATATGCCTATGTGTCATAATTCCTTGGTATATAAAATGGTGGCCTGCAGAAGGTCGGTTTATGCCCGATCGGAAACTGTCACTATGTGTGAGTGAAATACTCTGCCCCATACCGAGGATCCTCCTCTTGTGCATGTAGTTAGGTCCCTACATACTACAGGCAATTCATCCATAGGATCGTCTCCAAACCCACATTATTAATGCGCGGCTCGAATGACAAAAAGGGAAGGAAAAGTGAGATGTAGACCCAGCCGCCGGTTCGGTCGACCGAACTAGGTTTTCTGTCAACTGAACTCTGAAAATTTTCAGAATTATGGGCCGCAACCATGCTGGTGCATTGACGCACTGGTGCATCCTAGTATTGCTTATGTGTACTTTGTACCGTTGCGTCCACGTTGTCGGGCTTGAGGCATTGACGCAGTCCTCAGATTGCTGCTATACTGCTACGTCCACGCTGTCGTTACAGAGCGTCGACGCCTTGATGCCTTATAGCTGCTGTCTTGGTTGCTCTACTGCTGCGTCCACGCTGCAACTAGAGCATTGAAGCTTCCATGCATTCCAACAGAAGTTGCATCCTTTGTTGCTCTACTGCTGCATCGATGCTGTCTTTGTTGTTACACTACTGCGTCCACGCTATTGTCCTAACGCGTTGACGCATTGGTGTACTTTAACAAATGCTTTCTCTGTTGCTCTACTGCTGCCCAACTACTTCCATGCCTTAGGACCCTAGGTCTTGTGACTTGATTCACCTCCTTGCGATGGGGACGACTGGGTCCGTCAGGATATCTCTATTTTTAACCCTATTTTTTTATTCATTTATTTTTTTTACTTACCTGGGAGCCTGACGGCTGGGTTATTGCTGGCACTGAGGCGTTCTTGCTCTTGTTGTTGCAAGAACGAAGGTAGGGAGGTTGGCCCCCGATAGTGGTTTTGGGAGGGCTTGGCGGCCTTGTTGCTTGGCTGGGAACGGGAGGCTAGAGGCAATGACTGGTTAGGCCTCCCGCGGGAGAAGATCGGTGTCACTGGTTGTAGCTAGGGTGCACGCGTTAATCTGGATGGCGCGTGAACTCATGTTCTGGTGTATGGTATAACTTCATGTGTTTGCCATTGAGAGGTGAGAAGGGTTTGTGACCCTTGTGGTTGACGACTGTGTACGCCCCACCCTCGTAGGCGTTGTTGATGATGTATGGACCTCACCAATTTGGCTGTAGTTTCTCACTGGAATGTCCCGCCATGACTTCTTTTTCCTTGATCATGACGTGGTCGCCTTGCTTGAAGGCTCACTATTTGACGAGCTTATCTAAGCTCTCACCGTGCGGGCTTGGTATACTTGCATGTGCTTGTAGGCTTCGAGCTGTTTGCCATCTAAATCGGCGAGCTCTTCTAGCCTTCTCTGGTATTCATCTTCATCAGGGCCAGCTAGGCCGGTGTGGTTCGCCACGCAGTAAGAGGCTAACTGGATTTCAATGGAGATAATGGCTTCTGCTCCGTAAACAAGAGAGAACGGCGAACAACCCATGGGGGTTTTGTAGATCATTCGGTAGGCCCATAGCTCCTCGAAGATCTTCTCACCCCAGTCACGCTTCCGGTGGCTAACAATTTTAGCCAGGAGCTTGCAAAGGGTCTTGTTGAAAGCTTCAGCTAAGCCGTTGGCCTGGGGGTTGTAGCCTGAAGATGTTCTCCAGTCGATGTGGAATTTGGCCCCTAGTTGATATACGGCCTTATTCTTGAATGGCATTCTATTGTCGGATACTATGCGACTAGGTGTACCAAATCGGTAGATGATGTTGTACCGGACAAATCTGGCGACCACTTCATCGGTGAGCTCCCGTAGGGGAAGGACCTCCACCCAGTGAGAGAAGTAGTCAGTGGCAGCCAAGATGTATTTATGGCCCTTTGAAGATGGCAGGAAAGGCCCTGCAATGTCCATGCCCCATTCTGCGAATGGCCAAGTGGGGGCTGTAGGACGTAGTGGGTTAGGAGGTCTTCTGGGTACTGGGCCAAAGACTTGTCATTGATGGCATGTGTGGGCGTACTGGTCGCAGTCTACATACATGGTGGGCCAGTAGAAGCCTTTGAACTTGATGTTGCGCTTCATTCAATCTCTGAACTGGTGCGCACCGCACAATCTGAAATAGACCTCCTACATGATAGCTTGAGCCTCGGCTGAGGAGATGCACCTCAGGAGAATCGACTTGTCCTTCTCGGGGATGAGTCGGTATAGGGAGTCACCGATCAACTCATGCAATGCTGCTCGGGAAAGTAGCTGGACTCTTTGAGCTCGGTCAGGAGGGAGCCATCCGTTCTTGAACTTGATGATAGACTCATGCCAATCTTCGCCTTCTAGAGGAGCATCCTAGTTGGGGTTATGGACCTCATAGACAGTGAGGTCAGAGTTACCCTCGAGTGAGGCCGGCATGAGTCTTCTATGTTTGACTGTGATGTCGACCTCGCCCTTAGGTAGATGACTCACTAACCTAGGTACTTGACTCAAATTAAAGAAAAATTACATGATAAGACTCAAATAAGAAAATAAAAAATACATCATATGACTCGAAATAAAGTGGCGAGCAAGACGTAGTACTGCTGGCGATCACCAGAAGCCTCAAAAAAATATGGAGGGGTAAGTGATGTCCCCATCATACGCCCTAGGACCAACTTGTAGAGACAAGTTGGGAACTTGCTCTGATACCAATTTGATGTGACACCACCTATGGACTTAAATTGCAAGCAAACAACTGAGTTGGCGGACCCACTCAAGCGAACTCACCCGTGACGCGCACACCCAGGTCCGTAGGTGGACCGGCAATGGGGATGAGGGTCCGAGGTTGGACCTTGAGATTCCAGGAGGTTGGCTAGCTTGGGGCTGAACCCCTAAGGATCTGGGATGCCCAATTCGAGGGGCGGCCAGCACGCCGAGGGTGTGGGATGTAGGGCCACTCTCACAACTCGCTCCACGGTGGCACACGATTTGGTGGATTCTAGACCAGGCACTAGCTCACCATCTGACGAGCAATTGAAAGCAATAATAAGCCAGCAAAGATAATGCTACCAGCAGAGGAGAGTGATCAGGTGCTCACCTAATCGGCGTGAAGACGCCAACCCTGGCCGGAGACAAGGGCGAGTGAGGAAGCGTGGGCTTACTCGTACGTCGCGCCGATGAAGCCTCAACCTAAATTATCAAGTTACAATCACTACGCCCCTTGCAAGGGGGTTGGAATAGGGGTGGGGATTATTTTTACAACCAAAATGTACCTCCACTCAGGGAGGGGCGATCAGTCGGCCAGGCAGGGTGGGGAAAACTCTGCTAGAAGTCGAAGTGGACGAAGATCGTCAGTTCTGCCAGCCCTCTGGAATAGAGGATAGACTGTCACTGTTAGTGCCACTACAGACTTACTCGAACTCCGATTGCGACGAAACTAGTGGCAAAACCTTTGTAGTTGTCCCGGGAGGACGTCCAATTTTTGGGAGGACTACTGGTTGCCGGTGTTGGTCGGGGCAGGGCCGTGAGCAGGGTCTCTGTGCTCTGTTTTTGTCTGCTTTAGCACCACTACAGTAGGAAGATGAGTTCACCACGGGCGCTCCTGGGCTCTGATTCAGGCGTGGTCAGAGTCGTTAGATTTATTGTCGAGCCCTCTTTGAAATGAGACCCGCGGGGATGCTGGACGAGGTCAGAGTAGATAGAGACAGCCTGAATAGTGATCATGTGTCTATTCAGTCCTAGAGTGGACAAAACAGCGCACCTGAGGGAGAAAATTGAGAACTCACTTGTCTGGGGTCCAATTGGGGTGCAGCTTCTTGGTATTTGAATAAAACCTTTTGTAAGGGCTCTCAGAGAGGCGCCACCTCCAGATCTTTAGGTGGTTGGCCATGGGAGCTTCTGGAAGTCACTTCAGGTTGCTGGCCGGACCAATCCTGCATAGTCGGAGAAGGACGGCTCTCCCATGCAGCTCCGAGATCGGATGGAGGCAAAACCACCTTTCTTGGATAGCTCTTTGGACGTCCTTTCTAGAGATATATTAATTGCCACCAGGTTCCTTGAGGAGATGATGGTACAACCTCTACAATTAGCACCTTTTCTGCTGCCTGTGAACTGAGGCAGGGTTTGCAACTTGCTGATGGGAAATGGAGTAGGAGGGGGCGAAATGGGGGTGGATGACTGTGGGGCAGGATTCTCTTTCCTACTGTTGAGTCGTCATTGTCTGGTTCCAGTCAACTCGGGGTCACCCAGTGGTTGACAGGTAATCTTGTGTGTCTTGACGATTCTGTCCAGTTCGAGACATAGTTCTGGATGCCTCGAGATATCATCTTACCTCGTTCTATGTGTCCAGATGTGCTGAGGGTCCTCGGTGTTCCCTTAGGTCTTCATGTGTCATTTTCTCTAGCTTAGGATTAGACCGATTGGCAGCTTGTCCCGCTGTGTACGGCGATGTTGACTTAGAGTCGCGAGACTCATGGATCATTGTAGTTTCAGGTCTAGTTGTCTTGTCCTGAGTCTATCGGCAGTTTCCTATACTGTCATTGGTGCTTTGTAGTACGGGTGACAATGCATGATTAGCCTATCTGTACTTCAGCACTCGTACTTTGGAGTCAGTGTTTCGTGAGCCTTAACTAGCCGTAGCCTTACGTCATGTTACGATGTTACGGCTCTTATAGCGGGGCACCTTCCCGATATACAGTTCTTAAGCTAGTTCCATGGGCCCCCGGTCCAACCATAGCATCCAGCGGAGGGGGAATACTAGCTAGAGGCCTGACTTAGGCAAGAGCCAGTGTGTGCACACATGGTCAGCAGCTTTGGACTGATGTTGACGGGCATTCCCCTATCTAGTCACTCGCGACGGTACTTTGGTTCTGGTTCTGACAGTGTCTTGGTCTCAGCCTAGTCCTTGTGGTAGGGTACACGGACAAGACACTAGTAGGTGCAGCATAAGACGTCAGTGGATGCAGCTGGCTATTCTTCTAGCGAGAGACACACCAGTCACGTGGCACGTGACTCTTCGCGGTTCTCTTCGCAGTTCTTGTGCGTCGCGACCTTCCGGGTTAGCCCTTTCATGGCTGTGCTCAAGGTCAGTGTCCTGTCGTATACATGACCTTCTAGTCATGTGTGGGATAGTGTGCACAACATTCTAGTCATGTCATCGGTGTCTGCGTCTGTCTAGGTTTTTCCTAGGTTTCTTTGTCTGCCTTGCAGGTCCCTTGCAGCGTCAACAGATCGGCAACTCCTGACTTCGTCAGCTCAGAGTCGCCTTCCTATTGCTACTTGGAGTAGTTTGGGGTGCCGAGGTTAGTTCGGCAGCCGCTTGTCTAGTACGGCTTCCTCCCCCTCTTCCGTAGCTTGTTCTCTACTCCTGCTCCCTGTCTCTTATTTGTTGCTTTCTAACATAGCTTTACAGCTTTGTAGTGTAGTTTTCCAGCTTTGCTACACCTGCTGTTTTACTTGTTCCGTTTACTGCGTGTTTTCCATTGGGGATCCGCGTGACCCCTACTGAGCGAGTGACACGAAGCTCATCCCTGCTTTTCAGGTGGGTCGTTGTTCGTTCTGCTTCCGCGATTCCTGGTGTGCGAGTTCGTAGCTGCCAGCTAGTGCCTGCGTCGGGCTTCCCTCGACTTTCTTGGTACGTCTTGTCTTTTCTGTCGACTGTACTGTTAGACTTGTTGTCTTTCCTTTGGACTGGACTCTGATATATAATTGTTAAATTTAAACTGTTAACTAAAAAGTAATTTTATTTCTGCTACTTTAGTAAACCGATCTAATGAAATTTAATTACTTACTGCTATATCTCTGTGGCTTCAATGTACTACACGACAATCCTTTTATCCCTTCGAAGCTTTACCACTCTTGGGAGGCCTCACGGGTTCCAAGTGGTATCAGGTGTATTGACAGAGAGAAATAGAAGACTAGGGTTCAAAGGTCCACGAAGACCCAGCCACATGTTTTCCCCCCCTCAACAAATTAGGACGTGAGCGCAATTATCTACATGTATAACTTGCTTCCTGAGAGCAGATGGAGAGGAATGCAGGGCCATTACACCAGATCATCACATTCCATTCACCGGTGGTGATTTGTCCACTTGTCCCGCAGAGACGTGACCTGGCACGCCAAAATTCCCCAATTGCCAGCTCACACAAAGTGGACAAAGACAAACCATAGTAGATTTTTTATGAAGGGGTAATAATAATGAGAGGGGAAGAGAGAGAGAGGAAGAAATGGGGGGGAGGGGGCAGAGAGCTGACCATTATCGACCATGAGATGGGAGAGGAAACCCGCGGGGGAGCTGCTGTGCCGGATCAGCGGCGACGATCCGGTCCTCAGCCCGCCGCCGACACCCATCGCCAGATCTCCCATGGCCATCTCGTTCATCCCGTAGGCGCTCTCCAGCTGGCCCAGCCCCGCGCCCCCCGCCGCCTTCCGCTTCCTGTAGGCCCCCTCCGGGTCCAGCTGATCCGGCGGCACCCCCGTCGCCTTGCAGCTCGACTCCGACGTCAGGCACGGCGACTCCCCCGTGAAGAACCTGCCCACCATGTTTTCCGCCGCCGAGAACTCCCCGCCGCTGCTGCTCCCGCTCGCCACGGCGCCGGCGCCGCCTACCACGGAGTCGACGAGGGTGGTGATGAGGGAGCCCGGGGCAGAGCCGAACCGGGTCAGCCCGACGGGCCCCGGCGGACGGTGGGCCGGGTACATGGCCGCGGCCTTCCCGTTCGGGGAGGGGTGCATGCCCGGCGAGGCGATCCCACTAAGCAGGAAGAACAAGCAGCAGAAAAAGATGGAGAAGAAACAAGGAGAGGGGACTAGAGGAGGCAAATCGGAAGAAGAAGAAGGAGAGAGAGAGAGAAGTCTGCAGGGTGCCCACAGCCCGCCTATGTTTTGTTTTGTTTTCCCCCACCAAATATTCTCTCATATATATAGATTCGTTGTAAGGTACGAAGTAGCAGGGATGGCGACGCATCTGAGAATGCCCACGCTACACCCCTTAATTACACCACCAACCCTCCGCTTTCGACCCCCGGAGGCTCGGATGTAGATAAGGAATCGCCGAGTTTACTAATAACTTAACTCAAATCGGCCAAAACATGCCACGACGTCGTAGGAACATGGGGACGTGACACCACAACAATAGATGGATGGCGGGTATTGCGGCAAAGCATCGGAAGAGGGCCCACATGTTTGTGATCAGGAGGGAGACTCTGTTGTGGAGCTTCCTTGGGTCGAGGACGTGGCGTCATTCTATGTTAGCGTGCGGATGATGGGTGTCGTCCCCTGCCCGATCCATACGAGGTGGGAGAGGCCCATAAACAAGGGTCGAAAATCGCATACGGAGTCCACCGGTCGCGCGGCCGAACATGACCTCACCGCATCCTGTGGCAGCCGCCATCCCATCGCGACGAGAGCACGGCTGGTGATTGGCCGGTAGGGATCTGGTCAGCACTTCCATGCTCGATCTTATGTTAATTGAAGATAAAGAATAGTATTTTGGGTACTTTGGAGTATGGACCTGGACACGTCCAGATCCGGTTCCTCGCCCCAAAGAGATTTTTACTCTTAACAGCTATAAACTTGCACACTTTTATAAACTCTTGCAATCCATTTAATGAGGAGGAGCCCATCCAGGAAGAGGATGTCAAGGGAAAGAGGAAAATAGAGGAAGGGCCTAGCACTTACCAACCTATAGTGCCATTTCCCAATGCCTTAAAGCCCAACAAGAAACAACCAGTAGATAATGAGGAGATGATGAAGCTCTTCAAATAAGTACACATCAACATCCCTCTCCTCGATGCCATCAAACAGGTCCCGACCCATGCTAGATTCTTAAAAGAAATGTGCACTCCTAGGTAGGAGCCATGAGTGACCCCAGAAAAGGTCCGGCTCTCTGAGAACGTTAGTGCTGTGGTCCTCAGCCAACTTCCAAGGAAGTTAAAAGGCCCTGGAGTGCGACTGTTTGCGACCGTGGGGAATTTTCCTTTATGGTTCTTTCCCTCGCGACAGGGGTGTACACTCACCTTTTATGGAAGGTCGAGATAGGTTGGCTTGGCATGGGGAATTCCAAGGGTATTGAAAAGAAGGTGGAAAGAATGATAGGAATGCACTGGAGGGAGTGACGTATGGTTAATCATTCTGAAAAATTGGAACAAGGATGGCTGGACAGAATGTGGGCCTGCCAGTCGATTTCTCGACGATCACCAGTGGAACCAAATGTTTAACTGGAGATGCGTTGCCAGGACGCGGCACGTGTGCTCAGGAGATGGGCGACACGTGGAGAGAAGGAGGTTCTGCAGGTACGAGTGTAAAGGTGACTATGGGGAGTCATGTACTAGACGTCTTTCGCCATCGACCGCAAGCAATCAGTGTTTATTTTACATCGGGCAGAGCCGAAACACCTTTGTTTCTACTGCCGAAGGAAGAGTCAGGGACCCTAGATGCCACAACGTCGAGAGGGCTTAGTCCATGCAATAGCGATGAGGCAACAGCAACACAACAGGGATAACTGGGGGCAGAGAGACTGGTTCCGGTGAGGCGGGGGATCCGCTTCCTGACTGGATTACATGACTTATATGTCGTAAAAGGCATTTATTTGGCGGCGTGAGAGCCCAATTACAAGTGTTTGCAAGCCACGGGATAATTTTGTCATTTGTGACGGTCCCCAGGTCATTGCATTATTATGTTGGTAGTTCCGTATTCGCACATAGAGTCCATCAGGGGACTTGTGGCTTAGCAGGGTGCCGCCCGAGGGGCATCAAAGTGTATCCCCAACATGAAGCAGTGTCAAGGTTGGGGTAGTAGGGGTGCCTTAGGCACTGTTATGCTAGAGTAGTTGGCGTCACCACGGCCGAAGTGACCGAATGACGTAGGCGCCACTTGTCGCTGGAGCGGTCGGGCACCATTGAAACTTGAGTGGTTGAACGGCGTGAGTATCGCCATGACTGGAGTGACCAAAAGCCACTGAGCTTAGGATTGTCGGGTGTCGTGGGCCCCAGTGGGACTGGAGTTGTTGAGCGATCGGGCATCACGGATCCCGATGTGACTGAAGTGGCTGGCAGTCGTGTGCCGGGGGCACCGTTGTGACTGAAGTGGTTGACGGTTGGGTGCTGGGGGCACCGTTGTGGCTGGGGTGCTTGACAGTCAGGTGTCGGGGGCACCGTTGTGACTGGAGTGCTAGGCAGTCACGTGCCGGGGGCACTGTTGTGACTGGAGTGCTTGGCAGTCACGTGCCGGGGCCACTGTTGTAACTGAAGTGGCTGGCAGTCGGGTGCCGGGGGCACTGTTGTGACTGGAATGCTTGACAGTAGGGTGTCGGGGGCACCGGTGGAAGCTTATGTGGATGACATCCTGGTGAAGTCAAGGATGAAAGAAGAACACCCCGCTATTCTGGCTAAGGTGCTACAGAGAGCTAGGGAGTATAAGCTTAAGATGAATCCGAAGAAGTGTGTTTTCGGAGTCTCTTCAGGGAAGCTAATAGGCTTTATAGTGAGCAAACGGGGGATTCAAATTGATCCTAACAAAGTAAAGGCCGTCATGGACATGCCTCCGCCTAAGAACATTAAGGAACTTCTAGGACTAATTGGGCGTCTGTAATTCATCAGAAGATTCATATTGCAGCATTCTCAAAGGTGCCGCCCGTTCTATGAATTGTTAAAGGCGGGGGCCAAATTTGAATGGAATGAAGATTGTTAGAAGGCCTATGAAGATTTGAAGACTTATTTGTCCAACCCCCCAGTTTTGCAACCTCTTGTCCCTAGGAAACCCCTAATCCTGTACATTTCTGTTATTGAGGACTCCTTGGGAGAGGTTTTAGCACAAGTGGATGGCGAAGGCAAAGAGCAGGTAGCTTATTACCTCTCCAGGTTATTTAACCTGACCGAGGCCAAGTACACTGCCATGGAAAAAACTTGTGCCATTTTAGTCGAGGTAGCTCAGAAGCTGAAACACTACTTCCTAGCCCATCTGGTTAGGCTGATCTCTACAATGGACCCGATCCGCTATCTCTTAGAAAAGCCTGTCCTTTCTAGCAGGTTAGCACGCTGGTAGAGCTTCCTCTATCGGTTCGACATCACATTCGTCATCCAGAAGGCAGTCAAAGGGTATGCCATCGCTGAGCATCTCGCTTATCTTCCTATTCCATAGACGGATTCCATTCAGAATGATTTCCCTGATGAGCATCTTTTCGCCCTTACTCACCATCCCTTTTGGTCTCTGCACTTAGATGGTGCACTCAATACTCAAGGCCGAGGGATAGGTGCTGTCCTCCTCACTCCAGAAGGGGTGACGATTCTTTTTGTTTATCAGCTTCATTTTCCTGCTACCAACAATATCGTCGAGTATGAAGCTCTCCTAACTGGATTGAAGCACGCCTACCTCCTAGGAGCACACTACTTGAACATTATAGGAGATTCTCAGCTCGTCCTGTGGCAAGTTCTGTCCACTTACCACACTCATGACCCAAAGCTCAAGCCATATCAAGATTTGGTCACTCTCTTGGCTAGGCAGTTCTGTAAATTGATCTATATCCATACTCCCCAATCTCAGAATATTCTTGCCGATGCATTGGCATCGCTTGCTTCCTCTTTATCTTTTCCTCTCAGTCGGAGCACTGAGACTATCGTCGTCCAGAGACTGGATGCCCCCTCTCTTTAGAATCCTTGGTATGACAACCTTAGGAAAACTGTAGAGGCGAGGGCTGAGAAGAAGGATTTGAAGGAAGTATCTTTAAAAGAATTAGAAAAGATCCTGGAAGAAGAAGAATTGCCTTGGTATCATGAGATCAAGCTGTATTGCAGGGATGGATCGTTCCCAGAAGGGGCAAGCGCTGAGCAGCGTAGGGTTATTAGAAGAGCCACCTCAAGGTACACTATCATCGTTGGAGTATTATACAGGTGTGCTCTCAATGGAATGCTTATGAGATGCTTAGATGATGATGAAGCTTGGAAGGTGGTCAAAGTAGCCCATTCGAGTGAGTGTGGGGGTCATGTCAATGGCCAGGCATTAGCAAAGAAAATCCTTAGGCAGGGTTATTATTATTTGAGTATATTCGTTCCAGTTTTCATCGTGCTTCCCCGTTATGGACTTTCGTCCGAATATGGAAAGGTCCGCGAGTGATCGATATGGCCCCTGGTTTGTACCCTGACGCGGGTCTCCAATGTGATTTATTTTCATCCTCTCTTCATGCAATCAGTATTATTTCCCTCAGTCGCAGAGCCCCTAATTTCGGCAATTAATCAAAGGTGTTCCATCGTATGGGGGATGTAAATGACGTCATGGCCTTTATGGCGTGACAGGATTGGGTCCCGACCCGAACCACATAATTGCCTGACGAAGTCAGATCGAGCGCACCATAGGCTTCCGTGAAGCCCGAATAAACTGTCACCACGGTGACTAGAACGCCCACACACTTAATAAACCAATAAACGAATAAATCAACCTAATTTAATAAAAGTACGTTCACAAGTCTAGCACGCCTGGTGGGACCCATCCACCTTTCATCTCTTTGTCGAAATTAGGGGTTTCGCGACCCTCTTCTTGTAATACTGATTGTTTCATCTTTGCAAATGCAAGTGAAGCACGTTTGACTTCAAGAATGACGGTTTCCTTTGGCCCCCTGGTCATCGAAAGTCACATCAGGGATGGCTACCTTGCCGTCCCCCTTTGCTTTGGGAGCTTCCCTCCCGTTGTGGGCTTCCCCAACTTCTTGGGGGTAGCCTTCGTCAATATCCTGGACGTGGAGGTGTCCAACGAGCTCAAGACCAACGCCCCCATCTCGGGAGGCACTAGTTGCTGCTGTCCGAGATGCGGCCGGGAACAACTGCAACGCCCTATCAAGAACGCTGGGTTGCCACGTGCACCACATGTACCAGACTGCCGGCCCATCACACCAGGGGTCAGTGTCCCATCATAGGAGGCTCCAGAAGAACACTGCTGGCGTCGCTCCAGGACGCCGAGTCTCTAGGTCTGGCAAGTCCATGGCTGTCAGAACCATCTGAGTACATTTAAATAGACAGAGGTCTGAGGCAATCCCGGACCAAATAATACCAACCATCCCAGTTTGCAACTCCTTCCAAGGGCTGGAGAAGATGAAAGAAGGAGGGGCACCCGCTATCCTTGCCGCCGCACCAAGAGACACGCCAACTCACAAGCCGGTGAAGCTGAAACAAGTTTGGGTTCCCAAGGAAGCCCGACCCACGGCACCTGCATAGGCAGGACCCAGCTACTTCTGCCATGCAAGGGGGTGAAGAGACGGAAGGGTCGAGATGACAGCCACGACCCACCAGCCGGTAGCTGTCGTGCCAGCACTGCCCGAAAATACCCGCCACCGATGTCATAGGCGCCACCACCATGTTGACCGCTTGACGTGTGCGAATTGTATTTATCGTCATGTCGCCACCGACACCCAACTACCGGCCACTCTCCCCGACCAGGAGTGGGAAGGGATCGAGCAGGCCATGAGAAATTATCTCCGGGGCCCAAGCAGTACTCCATTGGGTCGCCAGAGATTGTTGGGGGCAGTGGCCTCTGCCTTCCAAGAAGAAGAAGAGGCTCAGCCTGTACCTAGCGTGGAGTCAAGAAACAAATCGGAAGAGCGACGCCAGTCCCCTGTGCGGGAGGAAGCACCGCCCTGACGGTCGGTCTTCGACAGGCTGGTGTTCTTGAGCAAGCCATCAGGGAGAGCAGCAAGAAGAAGCAGAGGCTGGAGGGTCTTCACCTGCAATATGACAGGATTCTCTAGCCGGTACAGATGAATGCATAGGATCACTTATCTTCTTATTTGTCGTTCTACAGTTAGCATTTGATTTCATCTTATTCTCATCTGAGCGAGTTATAAGTACCTCCATACCAAGTATATTAAAGGCTATAGCAGGAAGGTTTGGCCATGCCAATCAAGAATGTTGTACCTTACGTGAGGGATCCTAGATCTCACCTCTGCCTCGTACTTGGTAGATGGTATTTCATCTTCACTCAAATGATAATTGGTGGAATCATTTGAACACTATCTACTTGCAGTTCATCATACTTGATTGGCTTTTAGTAAGCTAGATACCATCTGAGTGAATTGAGTATCTGCATTAGTAATTTCTTTGATTACAGATTCTCATTCTCTAGCTGCGTAGGTTGGCTAAGCGTTTGAGTGTGAGCCGAAATAGCAGATCTATTTAGTGCCATCCAATTTTAATTCCGCATGAATTTAGATCGAGAGTTTTAAAAAATTGGGTAAAATTTTTGAAGGGGATTCATTCACCCGCCCTCTGAATCTCAGTTTGCACCATCACATCATCCCAAAAATAGGAGGATTGGCAGATCAAGAGAGAGAGTCTGTGCTCTAGGCTCGAGGTATTTGAGCCTTCCTCACCCTATTTTCTAGAGTTAGCCAGCTGTGTTAGGAAATGTTTGGATGGCAGATGCCCGAGTTGTTTGTGATGATTGTGCATGCTGTGCAGAGTGTGGTGGTGGGCCCATAACCCACACGTCCAGGATAGTGGTGATGATAGGAAATGGGAGGATCCCAGAGATTTGGTAGAGTATCGAAGAATTTTGACCAATAAGAGAGGGTCATTTTTCTCAGTATAAGATTATTCTAGCTATGTGAGCCATGTTGATTGTCGCGCCATTACTTGAGGCATTGTGGTTTATGGCACTGGCGGAATAGAGAGTTGGGAAAATATGACTGTAAGTGTGCTAGGTGAGTACCCTATTCATCCAATAGAGGTGATATCAGGTATTTGGTAATGGACTTAGATGGGGGTTGGAAAGGAAATAGCCTGATAGAGGATGAGGATGCGATGATCGAAGTCAGTAAGCTAGGTGTTCAACTTGTGTTGAAGGCTGTGTCCTTGGGATAGAATTGGGATCCAAGCAAGGAAAGTGCAAGCAAAGAGAGGATTTGTGGGTCCCAGTTGGTAGCTATGAGTAGTTGATGAGGCTATCCGAGTGGTCGGCTGTGATAACACCTGAAGGGGGCCCAGTTGAATCCGAGAGTTTCAGAATCATGTAAGAAGGAAACAGTTGGGACAAGGATCAATAATGTCTAGAGATCCATATGGATCAGCACATCATTGACTAGACTTCTATGGAAGAAAGATGGCACTTGTTTGTCTTGGAGATATGCGCCGTGGATTGCTAAGCTTATGTCTTGTGACTCTATGGTGAGACTGGAATCGAGATTGGCAGGTGTCCATTTGGAATAATTAAGATGTAGGATTTGATGAGACTGTATAATGGACGATACTTGGGTACGGAGGTCTCAGTAGGGATGTCGTCGAATGGGAGCCTTGGTCTTACAACCAGCGTGGGAGGAATTCTGTCATGTCCCGAGCGTGGAGGATTACTCAGAAGTGGCGCGACGATGTCTATAATGATCATGTCAATTAGAGCGTAGTGCATTCAACACATACAGACAGAGTGCGCAAGATAGAAATAACCCAATCTTTATTTATTCATAATCGTGTTTCATTCCTTATCCTTCCTTTCAAATTTCGAGGATGAAATTTCTGTTAGGAGGGAGGGACTGTAAGATCTGTGGATTAACGGATCTTTACTGGTTCGGACCTAAAACTTATTCCGTGAATTTTGGCTATTTTTATGGATTTTGTGGGTATTTTCTGGCATTTAATCCATTTAGTTAAAGTATTTATGTTATTAAAATGGGTATTTAAGCAATTTTGCCTAATTGGTGGTTTAAATGCAATTTGAGTTAAATTTTCAAAAAAAATATATGTTATAAAAATTTTAACTCACCCTCTCTCTCCCCACTTGCGATCTCATCTCTCTCTCTCTCTCTCTCTCTCGTTTTCACTCTCTCTCTCACCCTCTCTCTCCCTCACACATTCTCTCTCCTCCTCTCTCTTTCTCTCTCGATTTCAGTCCATTCGGACTCCGATCGAGGCATGGGAGGTACCGATGGGACGGGTTTGACGCGAGGATCGCAGTGACGCCCTTCTTCCCTCGGATTGTGGAGCGTGGAGGCGAGACAGGTCGAGAGGAGCCGCGGCATCCCTTCGTCTGTTCGGCACCGAAATAGCATTTTGATCGCGTAAGAGGTAGGGGATGGAATCCTCTCCTCGCTAGGAACCTGCCGGTACCACATGCACCGTGGTCCGATGCCATTTTCCACATTTTTTGTGCATAATTCTATGTTAGAGTAATTTAGCCCTAAAATCATGAAATCGTCTCCATGGCCATTGTATTTCAATTTTAATGGCATATTTAGTTATAGAATGCTGTTATGGCATGGTAGTTTAGCTTGGAAGCGTGTTTTCTCACAATTCCCATCGATTTTGATCGATTGGGAGGGGGTTCAATTTTGGACTCTACTGGTTCGCAACCCAGACGGCATAACGCGCCTACTTGGATGCGTTACAGTCCTTGACGGCCCAGTGACGGTGCGTCATCTAACTTGTAATGGCCCAACATGCGACCGTTACATGACCATTGACCAGGCATTTGACCGTTGACTGAGATAGGCGGTTAGTCTGACGATCCAGCCCAGGTCCGTCATAGTTGTGTAATGCGCCACTTTAGGTGCATTACATTTCTGATTAAACTGTGTCATTTTTAGGTGTTCGGGTGCCTTTAACGGTCCCCGACCTACGTGTTAGAACTTGTGGCGCACCTACCTTGGTGCGTTACAGTCTGTGTAAGTCGTGTGTTATATATATGCCCCTTCTGGTGCCTTTAACAGACCATGGGAGGCGCGTTTCATTGGTGTAACGCACTACTCTAAGTGCGTTACAGTCTGTATTCTCTGTGTGTGTTTCAAACTGTTC
Organism: Amorphophallus titanum; assembly: GCA_024336825.1. Classification (NCBI taxonomy): domain Eukaryota; kingdom Viridiplantae; phylum Streptophyta; class Magnoliopsida; order Alismatales; family Araceae; genus Amorphophallus; species Amorphophallus titanum. Next base: position 1,382,659 of record JANBPO010002734.1, read on the forward strand.
GGATAGATTTAACGGCCCTAAGGAGGCACGTCACAATCATGTAATGCCCCTTCCTTAGACTATCACTCATTGTGACGGAGCGATATGGGTCCGTTATGTTGTAAGCTGTGGATTTATTATAGTTCGGGTGAGTGTAACAGCCCATGGGAGGCACGTCACACTCAGTGTAACACCCCACTCTTGGTGCGTTACAGCCCGCGTGCCCTATGTTCTTTAAATAGTTCAGGTAAGCTTAACGGATCAGGGGAGGTGCGTCACCATAGGTGTAACGCCCCTACCCTAGTCCGTCACAGCTTGTGACGCGGTGTTCTTCGACCATTACGTCTTCTGGTATATCAAATGTAGCATGTTCAATCCCTAATGCATTCCATGTTGCATATGCGCCATGTTTAAGTACCGTGCCTAAGGGTCACCCTCAAGGGTCGGGAAAAGAACTAGACTCCCAGCACGGAGCTATCACTAGCTTAAGATGTTGCAGAAGTGACTCATTTGACTAAGTGAACAAACTAAAGCTTAAAGCCACTCATTCATATCGAGGAATCAACACTTACAAATGTGTGCAGAAATAATAGAGTAATAGCAATGCTAACGTGTTCTTGCACAAAATAAATATACCTTTGCAAATCCTTGGCGTGGGCAATAACATCCTGAAGCGCATATGATCATCGAGCTTTGAGGAGCGCGAGCTTTGTATTCCTTGCTTGGCAGAAAAAAGGAGAGCGAAGGATTGGATTCCTCGACATGGAGGAGTGGTGGACACCATACTGGATGAAGAAGGGATAAAAAGAAAGAGAGACGAGGGCTAGAACTCCCTCGTTAAGACACAGAGGCCCTGATAACAAGGAACCAGATACAGAATGAATCAGAGGTTAACTGAGATCAAGGCGGGCTAAAGCCTCGAAAATAGCATGAAAAAGGGTGAAAACCCCGAAAAGATGAGGATGAGCGAGTAAGAAGAGGAGAAGAAGGAGCATCCGACATAGTCGGAGGAAAGGGATAGTGATCATCCGCCAGAGGCGGGGAAGAAGATGCAAAAACACCCGACAGGGTCGGGGAAGAATTAGAGGTAGCACCCGGAAGTTCCAGGGAAGAATCAGAGTAAAGGCCCAGAAGTCCGGGGGAATAATCGGAGGAAAGACCCGAAAGCCCCAGGGAAGAGGAATCAGCAACTCCCGGCAAGGTCGAGGAAAGGGAATGAGAAGTGGAACACAGAGATGGTGGAAGAGAAAGATGAAAAGAGGTGCAACAAGTAGGGTGGGAAGGTGACATAGGTCGAGGCCTGAAATCATGGAGGAATGAAAAACCAAGAGGTTTCGGATGAGGAGGAAAAGAAGAGTGAGGGCTTGCGGACCCGAAAAGTGAAGAGGAAATCAGGGAAACTGGACTAGAGGAAGGGAGGTACACCACCTAAGGGTGGGAGCTGAGTAGAAGAAAAGACGAATGAAAGGAAGAAGAGGAGGAAATGGGCCCCTGAGCGCACAATCGACGGCCCCTGAACCTACACCGTTGCCTCTTCTTAACTGAAATCTGCTTGTAATAAATCCACCTGGCACGGACTCGGGCCTTCGGGCATCTTGACTTGCAATGTCTTCTCAAGTCACGGGTCCACCTGACAGACGGCCTGGCCCGATCATGAATGTGTTGCTTTATCGGGGCAGTTGTCTCTAGACATGCGGTGCTAACCATAGAAGGACATTCTTAAACAAATAACTCCTCAATTGGATGAACATCGAAAAACCATGGAGTTTTATTGCTCGGCACCAATAGCTTGAGATTCGGCATCTCCACTCGGTAATTGGGCATGAAGTATAACTCCCTTGCCAGAAGTGCAGGGCGAAACTGAGGGAGGGTGATGTGTGGCATTGACGTAACTGTCTCACCAATAAACTGAGGTAGATGAAATAACAACTGTGGAATGCCCCTTGCCAATTTTGAAGTTACGGCCAATTGCCCCTTGAACGGGGAATCTAGTAGACTACTGGCAGCCGTGTGGGCCAACACAATCTGAGTAGAGAACTCTTCTGGGCCAGTGAACTAAATGGCAATCAAGTGACAGGAGATAACAACATCAATAGTGAATTCTTCGACGAGCAAAGAGATTACCACCGGCCTCGCTTGTGAAGAAATTGGCACTAGCACCGAGGAGCTTCTCTTCTTTGCAATCATCTTTGATAGTGTAGGCTCATCATCCCCAAAATAGCCATGGATTAGAACTCAAACTGGCATACGATAGATAAGTTCTTGAACTTTGCAATGCACGGTCGGATCCTGGCTTGGCTTACCATTTCTGCGGGGACTAGACCTGAGAGCTACCAAGGGTAGTGCACACCCGCTCCGTGGGGTGGAAAGTGATGGCAAAGGGGTAGAAAGAAAGGGTTTGGGAGGTGTTGGCGAAGGTAATGCAAATGGCAGGGAGATGGCAGTGATGATGGGCATGGGTGTAGGTGAAGGCAAAGGTGAGGGTGTAGGTTCGGGTTCGGTCTGCTCAGGCTCAAATGATGATGGTGGAAGGGGAAGTGAAGGGGTGGAGAAGGTGGTGGCAGTGAGGAGGATGGCGAAGGTGATGGAGATGGTGGGGGCGAAAGTGGAAGTAGTGAGGGTAATGAAGGTAGGAATGGGGGTGAGGTGGTCGAGAGAGGTGATAAAAATGAAAGAGGAGTAGAGGGAGGTAGTGGTGTTGTGGGGGAAGTGGCAGGTGGCGCCCTTCGGCGTATCTTTATGACACGTCGAGGGGCACTGGGGACAGGTGTGGTGGTGGAAACGGAGGGTGAAAGAGAGGTTGCCTGATCAGAGGCTGGGGTAGGTAAAGGTTGTGGAGGAGATGGGATGGAGGAAGAAGTGGGTACTGGAGCAGGTATCTTATTAACTGAAGAAACACCGGGGTGCCCCTGGTCTTGAAGTGGAGACGGCTACCTAGGCGGCACTGCTTGCTGCTGCTACTGCTTGCTGTTGAGATCCAAAATGACTTTATGCATGATAGCCCAATCAATCATCTTTTTGTCTTCCAAACTGTAAATAAACTCTCAGAACTCGGGACAATCCTTGACCAAATGCCCCTGCTGGTGATGAAATTCACAGACACAGAGCAAATTCCCGACCGTGGGTCAGAAAGGGATTACTGGAGGGAGTTGCAACGTGCGGGTAGCCATTAATGCCCTGAAAATATCAGTGAAAGATTCTGGCAACAGAGAACAAGGGGCCCGCTTCGGGCAAGGCAGATGCCGAGAGGTGTGGGAAGGCAGTGGAGATGGTAATGGAGGTTGTGTAGGCAGGGGGAGTTGCGTAGGTGAAGGCGGAGGGCTAGTAAGTGAATGATGTGGAGGCATAGAAGGGGTGGGAATGTAGTGGATGGCATCCACCCTTTTGGGGTGTGGTGTTTCCTTGACCGGGGATGGAGGGGTCTGACTATGGGAGGTGATAGGTTGGGGTATGGAAGGTTGATATGTGGAGGCATATGGGTGAGTGGGAGCGGAAGGCCGACTTGTGGAGGGATATGTAGTGGAGGGCTGACTTGTGGGAGACGGCAAAGGGGAGGTGTTTGTGAAAGGCGAAGGCGGAGGAGACACAGGGTCAAGGGGTTCTAGCAGTTGTTGGCTAATGAAGCGGGCTCGACTGTAGAGTTGTTGCCATGAAGTGATATCGTTCAGGGCTAAGATGCATTTGAGCTCAGGTGTTGCATTAGAAATAACCATTTTAATTTTCTCACCCTCCGGAATATGCCCCGGAGCTTGTGCGGCTAGGCGACGCCAGCGGTCGGCAAAGGTCGAGAATTTCTCGTCGGGTTCCATCTTCTCTTGGGCCAGATCAACCATGGAGTAGTTGGGCCCTACCTGGTCTTGAAATTGCTGAATGAATCTTTCTTGTACAACTTGAAAACTCATCACTTGCTCATGCGACAATGAAAAGAACAAATCCCGAGCCAGGCCTTCTAAAGACAGACCAAACAAGTAAGCCATTAGATGCGGGTCATGCTGAAATTGGGCCGACTCATATAAGAACTCCTTCAAGTGCACATAGGGGTCACCAACTCCACTGTAGCAACGATACGTAGGAATTTGAGAGCATGGTGGGAGCTGGAGACCTTGAAAAGAAAATGGGACACTCAAAGATGTTGGGGGATTGATTCGACATTACAATTCATCAAGCCGGCGTTAGGCATGAGCGATCATCTCCTCGATGGGAAAAGTTCGAGAAGAATGTGGGCCAGCCTAAGCAAGAGAGTGGAAGTTTGAACCAGGATGATGATGGGCTAAATAAGGAGACCCAGCCTGAGAAGGAGGAAAGCCCATTCTAGGAGTAGAAGGGTGTATAGGCCTGAAAGGATCATGGGCGTAGGAATGAGGACTGATTGGGCCAGCAGCAGCATGGGCAGAATAAGAAGGCTCGTTAAAAGAATAGGGTCCGTTGAAAGAAGAGGGCCCACGAAGAGAATAGGGCCCATTTAAAGAATGAGGTGATGGGCCCACGTGGGAAGAGGAATCCACACGGCGGTAAGAAGATGGGGAAGAATAGGAATAAGTACATAGGAAGGATGCTCCATGGGGAGAATGGAGACTTTATACACGAAAGATGAGGAGTACAAGAAATTATGCTCCTACTTTCAATCCTCAGTCTGCCCAGCCGGCCGCAGATCAACAAGAAGAGGCTGAACCTTTGTCGGGTACTCAATATGACTTGTTGCATCATTTGGATAGAGTTCCTGCCAAGATATCTGTACTAGAGCTGATTAAAAGGTCCACCCTTCACCAAGATGCATTAAGGAATTTCCTTTAGAAGGTGATGGTCAATGAAGACATGGCAGTTGATAGCCTTCCTACAGCATTGGCTACGATTTCCAAAGGACCGATAATTACATTCTCTGAAACCGAGCTGGCACCCCCGGAAGCTCGATAGATGTCGCTCTGCATTTCCATTATCTTGAACAAGATTAGTGTGGATGCAGCCCTGGTTGATACAGGGGCGTCAATTAATGTGTGCCCACTCAGCACCCTCAGGGCCTGCAATCTCTCCGAGGAGCTCCTACGGCCGACCCCCACAACTATTGCGGCATATGACAATTCGCGGAGGGCGTGTCATGGGGTGGTCACCCTTCAAGCTGAACTTGGGCTTCTCACCATGGCCATTGAGTTTTATGTGCTGGACATTGACCCTATGTTCAAGGCTATCTTGGGTCGCTCGTGGCTCGATACTCTTGGTGCTGTGCCATCTACCACCCACCAATGTCTCAAATTCCCGTTCCAGGGAAGGGTGGTGAAAGTTAAAAGCTTATCCTTGGCCCAGTCAGTGAAAGCTATCTCAGAGAAGATCTTGCCCACTCTATGGCCCAGCAGTCAACCTGTTATTTCTGTACTGGATCTGGACTTTCCATGGGCTTACGCACCCTGCAAGCCCGTCACTACACCAATTAATGTTAAGGAGAAGCCCAAGATCCGGGATTCTAAAGGCTGGTCCATTATTCTAAAGTTAGGCTATCAACCAGGGAGAGGCCTCGGAGCACAACTCCAAGGACGCACTAAGCCGGTACCCAAGGGCAGGAAGATGAACAGATGGGGTCTCGGCTATCAAGAATCCACACTATCCATAATGGGTGATTCAGGCCCACTCACATGGGATTATCGTCAACACTTTGTTAAAGGCCCTCTCCAGCCAGGCACAATACAATAGCAATTAGCTCAGTCAGAATAGGAAAATACGGCATATGCAGTTGCCAATCTGCCCCAGGTGCTAAAGGGGCCAGTTGATGATATGATAAATCTCAGCCAGGCATTTTCCAGACTGTTCAAAGAGCCTGTGGTTGGTCCAAAAAAGAGTCAGGAGGTTCGGCTTGTACAGTGGAGGCCAAAGAAGCCGATTTGCCCTCCTCAGGAACGGGTGAGCTCACCTAACCTTTCTATTCTGTCTCCTTCCCGCATAAGAATCCTCTCCAAAAGCTCAGCTTTATTCCCCGATCGCCACCTTTATTGGTTGATCCTTCGATATTCCGGCCTCCCCTTCTCCGCAAACAGCCAGTTGAATTCTTGATCATTGATTGTCCGTGCGGGCGCTGCCCGTCGGTCGATCTCACCTCTAGGTGGTCTCCTGATGACCCCGCCAATCTCTCCGGCATGTGGTTCCGATCCACTGACCCGTTCTTCAGTGCCATCTTCCACTCTCTCTACCCTAAGGCGCTTCCTCCTCCTCCTTCCTCTTCTCCATCTTGCTGTATGATCTCCACCGAGCTCCAAAAAAAAATGGCAATTTTAAAATGGAGATCTCGGTGGAAGATTATGCTATCTTCGATCCATCAGCTTCCCATAAAGCCTCACTGGCAGTTTCCGACCACTGACCATAACCAGAGAATTTTTCAGGCACAAAGGAGTAGACATATAATCTCTAGACGGCAACTCTACGAGCATCTCACAGGAAACTTCATTCACTGACTTTTCGATACGCGCAATAAATTCTTTGGAGATAAAAGAATGTGTCGCACCTGAATCGATAAGAACACACGCTGAGCGATCATAAATCAAAACCATACCTTCGATCAGATTAGATGCTAGCACTTCCACACGAGTGATGTGTGTAACTCTGGCTCTTGGCGGACGGGTAGCTACAGACGACTGCTAAGAAGGAGCGGGAACTGGCAACTGAAACGGTTGAGGTTGAGGCGGCGGAGAAAGACGGAACTGTGGCTGCTGCGACTGAGAAGTCTGTAAGAACTACACCGTCTGCTGCCTCAACAGATAGTTTTGGGAAACATGCCCCGACTGATCACAACGATAACAGACAACCGACAAGGAGCATGGCAAACCCGAATGACTGCCACCACACCTGGAACACAATCTCAGCTGAAATGTAACAAAATCATGACGCGGCCGAACAGAAGAACCGAAGTGCTGACTCGGATCAGAAAACACTGGTTGATCAAACCTCCTCTTCTTAAATTGGAAGCCTCTGCCCTGAGATTGCAGGAAGGAAGCACCATCGACAGCAGATGAAGTGGGAGAAACTCTTGAAATAGACGACTGGTGGGGTGGTTGATGTTGTACGGCTGACGGAACCATTCTAGTCTGATGAAGTCCTCGAGTCCTCGCCAACTCTAACTCTAGCGTGATGGCGACTTGATATGCGTAATCCAACTCAGTCACACGGGTAGCGAACAGTGGCAGGCTCAATTCTACTTTTAGTCCGCGTAGAAACTGTTGAATCCTCACAGTCTCATCGACAAAGATGTGGGGTGCATACCGACCCAACTTAATGAATTTATCATGATATTATAGCACTAACATCTCGCCTTGTGTCAGCTCCAAAAATTGATACATCTTGGCTAACTTCAGGCAGGCTGGAGCATAGACACGTTTAAATGTAGTAACAAAGTCAGCCCATGTGATCTTTCGAAGCGGACGGGAACAGAAGGCAACCTCCCACTCCATGGTCCACCACATGCGTGTAGTACCCTGAAGCTGATAAGAAGCCAACACAACCTGTTCATCCTCGGCGCACTCCATGCACTGGAAGACGCCCTCGGTGGCATCCAACCACTCCCTCGCTGCCTCGAGATTCGATTGACCCTCGAATGTCGGTGGATGGAACAGCAGAAATTGTTTCAGTGCCCGTCCATGACCACCGGGTAACTCCGCAGGCGGAATAGGAGCAGGTGCAGCTTGAGTAGGAACCGGTACAGCAGGAGCAGGTGAAACACTTGCCTCATTCCGAGGGACTGGAGCTCTTTGCGTTCGAGGCGGCATCTTGAATCTAGGAAAGCACGACAACGGAAAACACGTTAGCAATCACAAGAAATACCCTAAGCCAACAACGAATGACTCAAAGGGACTTGCTCTGGACCAATGTGGATTTCAATTCCTGATCAATTCCCCAACACCACTCTGATACCAACTGTAACGACCCAGAGCTCAGGGTACCGATAACCCAATATAAGTATCAGACTATCACTACCAAGAACTGGGGACGCCACCCAGGAGGCTGATGAGGCCCCCAAAGGGTTAGTGGGGTTTGTCGAGGGTTGAAATAAAATTTTATTATTGCTCCAAATTATTTGGTCTTATGCGACTGCTCTTGATTATTCACGACTGTTTAACTGCCACATTCCGCTGCTATCGGTTCGGGACGTGACACTATGACTGGCCTTATTAGGCCACTTGGCATGGGCTGTGACTATTGGGGGTCCGTTATGCGCTTCGCAGATCTTGGGTCGATACGGGCCTGGCACTAATGGGCCGTGCTTGGGCCATATGCATTTTACCCTCCTCACTAGCCCTCCACTCTCAGACCCCGAGCACTAAGAGGCAGTCCCGATGGGCCCGTTGAGGGAAAATTTCGTGGAGGATCTCCTTGTATCAATAGGGTAGGTGGGCCCTGCCATCGACTCGACTTCTTGGTGCGCAAGGAACCATTGGTTGTGGTGTCAAGCGGCGTCACTGTCATCATGATGCAACTATTTTCATCTGGGAGCGTGGGCGTGAGTGGTCGTCTGAGCTTGGCGGCCATATTTGACAGTGAGGAGCGCCCTTTTTCCCTCTGTGCTACCTCGATGTGGTCGTTCCACCTTCGAAGCTTATAAATACTGACACTAGGATATCGGGGAAACCCTACTCGCCTCTCTTGAATTCATTGTGAGTGTCGGGTGCCTGCTCATCATTTTACTCCTACCCTGGTGAGAATTCTTCCATCTTTCTTTGTCCCCAGATAAATGGCGCCTCGCAGGAGGATCCTCTGTGTTGACCCTGCATCTTTTGCAGAAGAGGAGGTTAGCTGCGTCGACATCCTGAGCACTTCGGGAACCGGTCCTAATCGTCGTCGCTCCCCGCTACTAGTCGCCTATAGGGTAGTTCACGGCATTTGTGAGGCCTTCCAAATCCCTACTGACTATGATATTGTCTTCCCAACTTCTAATGATTGTTTGGGGGGTAGTATTCTAGGTAGCATTAGTGTTCCCATCGAATCCTTTAGGATAGGCTTCCGTCTCCCTGTACATCCCTTCATGGAGTTAGTCCTTCATTACTATGGTAGGTACCCGGAGGACTTCTCCCCCAATTCTTGGCACATCTTGTGCGATTCTGGGCACATTTGTAACCAAGGTTCGGTACACCCAACGTCTTCCTCTTCTGACAATTCTATAGTCTCCAGCACTGCTCGATTGAGGTGTCATATTTTTACCTTTGGGCCATGAAGGACATGACCATTATCCATGTCTCTTTCCTTGTCTCCAACATTAAGTGCTGGCCGAAGCGCTTCATCTTCATCACGAAGGCAGGGTGTAGCGGCCACCCAAGTGATTGGAGTTTTACTGCGAATTTCTATCCTCCTAGGGCAGACAGGTTGCCTACTCCCACTACCGAGGAGGAAAGGGAGATTAAAGCCCTTCTTCGGCACCCCCTCAGGGATGACGATACAAGGCTGACCCCGACGATACTTCGGGAACTGGGGTTGAGCCCCCCATTACCCCATGGTACCAACTTCATTGTTTCTTTCGTCATCATGTCTTCCATTGAAATGACCTTCTTAATGTTATTCTGTAGGGGTGCCAGAGTCGTCAAAGCTACGATTTGAGACGGTCGAGCTGTCAGTTATAGACATGCCATTTTTTGGCATTACACTGAGTAAATCTAATATTACACCATGATGCCCCAAAGTGACTTTCACATTTGAGTTATTTGAGTGATTTCTAATTTTTTCATGATAATTTTGGTCTCACATAAAATAGTTTTCTTTGTCATATTTTGTGCCATTGTTGCTTTTATATTAGCATTGGGTTTCTTATGTTTAAAAGCCAACTTCACGATCTATATGCAAACCAGCATGCACGGATTCGATTATGTATTCATGTGAGGTGACGGCCGGTATAGGGCGAAGTGATGTCTCACTCATGGTGAAAGTCTATGGCTAAGCTTAACTTGGCCTTCAATGAATCACCATTCTATATACCAGGAGGTCATGGCGGACAAGCACGCATGGGTTAATGCATCTATGAGATAGACTGGAGGGAGGTTGTGTAGGATCGATCACATGTGAAAGGTGCAAAGGATATTCAGGGATGTTGATATCTTTTCCCCTTTTATTTAATTTAATTCCTAGCATGGACATGGTTTTGGTTGTGTTCTATTTGTCATCTCTTCTCATCCCTCTCTTTGTAACTGAGATTAATCCATTATTTAATTAGCTATGAATTGAACTTCTGGCAAGATTTCGACAACACCTCCTCTAGACCCAAAGAGTTTATGGGATAAATATTGAGTGCACATCCACGGAGAGTCTAAGATGGACCCTTCAGTGTTCGACCATGCTTAAAGCTACCTACCGAGTCATCCATGGTTCCACATCCCCGAGAACTAGCCTACAAGGAGATTGAGATTACCAAGACGCATCGAGAGGGGCTAGAATCGCGATCAGAGAGATGCTGGAGCAAAATTAGATAGCACAATACGCGGGATCAAGCATAATGGTCAGCGCCAGATCAATCCATCTGGCCACGGTCGGACCACTCTTGAGGTGGCGCCGGATGACTGAACGGAGGGGATTGCTGGCCATGTGTGTCTCTTCACTTACATGCGAACGGGCCGGATCAGCAATGCAAAACAAAGGAGCGTTGGATCATCTGTACGAGGAACGTCGGAACCACCACGGGGGCGGTCAATCCAACAGATGAGATGACCACGTCGATTTAGGAAGCTACGGGTGGCGCCAGTCCAAACCATTCAACCGCACCGGGTCACCAGTGCTCCCCCCCCCCACCCCCCCGCTAGGTCACTACATGGATGACGCCGGACTGACTGAGAAGGCCACACCTACCGGCTCCAGACCATCTGCTCATGGCACACCAGATTACCCATGGCAAAAACAAAGTATCAGAAAGGAAGTAATGAAGGGTGCCGTGTAAGGTGCTGAACGAGGAGGCCGTCGTATGTGTATGAAGGGCTTGTCTCCCTGTGAGACTCCCCTTCAAAGGGGAGGGAAGGGAGGTCCAAGCTCCGTAGGTGTAAGCAGTGCAAACATGCCGATTTAGGAAAGCACGATTAGAGCCGCAGTATGTTCAGTGTAGAGAAAGGGATTTGAACCGGCCAGGTTCCTTGCATTACCAGAGTCATTAACGGGATTGTCAGACGATCGCCCAGGACCACGTGTGCTTATTGAGTTGACTCAGGGAGATATTGTCTAGGGGAAATGCTATCGATGTAACATTGAACGTGAAGGAGCTGTTGGCAACAGAGACCAGGAGGGGGACATTCATTCACTGCACAAAGATATATATGCCACGGAAAGCAATACAGAGGAGCCAAGCGATGTTGACACCCTAAAAAGAAAGCTGAACTACTAATTGCTTAATCCCTCAAAGGAGAAGCATCTCCATGCGAACTGAGCCCCAGGGCCCTATTCACTTCCTTGAGCAAGCTCCAGGGGGTAACGTCTTGTGTGACAAAATAAATAATATCTTAGGAGAGAGCTTGGACTCTGCAATTTACATTCTGTTGCTTGAATTGATTGCATCATATGTCTGAATGATCCTTGATTGACTTTGTCATGATCAATTGATGTCCTGCTGCCCCCTAAACCCTCCATTCTGCCCCTCTATTCCCCTACTACAAGTCTTGAACCTACAGCAACAATAAACTACAAAGTTGCAGAGGTTGCCACATCTTCATCCTGGAGCCCCTGGGAGCACAAGAGGTACCATTGGAAGTGTCTCCCAGCCCTCTCTACAATGGTGGTGGTCTTGCCTTTGTCTGATTTCATGGCTGCCCGGAGGAGCCTTCACCGCCGGACTGCGCATCTCCTCCCTGGCAGACATCCAGTCACGACTTGCAGAGGTGTCCACGGCTAGCCTCCTGAAGCTCTTAAAGTGGGAATTGGCTGAGACCTTATTCTATGAGTATTCTTCCACCTCCAAGGAGCGGTACACCATTTGGATTCCAATCAGCTATTTCCAGATTTTCTTCCTAGGGTGCACTGGGTCTGCTCCCTCTGGAACTGACCTGACACCCTGTCACTATTTCGATCCTCGCCATCTACTTTGACCTCCTCCAGCATCCCGCAGTCTCCGTTCGAAGAGGGTTTGACCATTAATCCAACGTCTCTGGCCACTCCTGAATCTGAGCTCGGGAGCACCCGTGGTGGCCTCGCCTTCCTGCTGCAGTGACCCAGAAGCTACCAGATCCAGAAGCTAGCAACCCTGTTCACGACTTTGCCTTGACCATCGCTGTCAACCAAAAAATCCCCAAAAATTTGGACGTCCTCCTGGGCCAACTCAGGAGGTTTTTCCACTGGTTTCGTTGCCAACGGAGCTTGAGGGAGTCCACAGCTGCGTCAACACTGACTGTCTATCCATTGTTCCAAAGAGTGGACAGAACTGACGGCCTCCTTGCAATTAGTTCCTAGCTTTGCTTTCCCCTCCCCACCTGGCTGACTTACAGACCCTCCCTATGGGAGGTAGTGTTTGGATGTAACCTTGGCTTCCCCTCCCCTTGTTCAACCCCCTTGCATGGAGAGTAGTGGTGTAATTTCTTAAACATGTTGAAGCTTCACCGATGCAACATGTGGGGAACCCACGCTTCCCCGCTCACCCACATCTCTGAACGGGGCCGGTTTCTTCAAACCGGTCGAGTAAGTGCTCTACTCCTTACCCTCATTTGGTGCTTGTTTAATCAATATTCATTCATAGTTCCACTGGGAGGAAGAGTGAGTGCCCAGTCCCGTTGGTACCTTGGCCTTCGAGAGACCACCGTGGGAAGAGAGTGCATCCTGTGCCCTTGGCACCCGATCGGCCCCATTGAATTGGGCCTTCATACTCCTTGGGAAGAACCTTGGCCCTGTTGGCCCTCTACCAGCAAGGGTCCAGCCCTCACAACTTCGACTCGGCATCCCCGAGTTACCCCTAGGTTTTGGGTGAGTGCCGAATGAGTGGCCGCCACTGTCGATCCGTTCCTCTTACAAATTATGCTTGCTTGCTAGGTCCAAGGTGCATCGGTCTAGTGGCTATCACCCCAAGGTGGTGCCACGTCAACTAACTTATGGGTTAAACTTGGTCTGGGTAAACCCTTAAAAAATATTTTTTTTTGTTCACTAAGTGGGGGAGGAGCATTTAGGTGGACCAGCCTAGGGGGTAGGTCTTGTCCACCTAAACCCCTCCCCCAGGTGGTTTGAGTTTGTTTGAAACACAAAACATGCACGGAGTATAGCTTGCACGGACCTGACAAAAGATGCAAGGACTTTGTTTCGAGAGAAACATGCATGGACTCATATGTGCACGGACTTAGATTTTCAATGAAGACTAAAAGATGCACGGACTTGTGTTGCTGAATACGTGCACGGACTTGTGTTGCTAAAAATATGCACGGACTAAAAGATGCTTGGACTTTGGTTAGATAGAAAGTGCACGGACCTTGATCATTGAGATATGGTGTAATGTGCATGGACTTTCGAATGCTCAGACCTTGCTACTGAGTACACAAATTTTAGACGCAAAAGATGTAATGGCTTATAGACATGTGCATGGACTTACATATGCTCGAACTTGGTTTGGAAGAAACGTGCACAGACTCATATGTGCACGGACTTAACAAACGAGCAAACTCGAATGTGCATGGACTTCAGGAAACGTACACGGACTTAAGGAAACGTGCATGGGCTTGATATGCCATGGAACAAAGAATGTGCTTGGACTTATGTATGCATAGACCTTGTGAAGACGTGTATGGACTTAGAAGAAATGTGCAAGGACTTGGCAAAGGGATGACTATTCATGCTCGGACCTTCTTTCCTTCAACATAGAGTATTCACAGATGCATGTTTTCAGAAAACATGCACGGACTTAAACTCAACAAAAAGTGCACAAGCTTTATAGAAACATGCACGGACTAGATTATTCGACACAGCCAAAACCTGCACAGACTTGGTTTGGGCCTAAGACAAATGAGCATCGACTCTGCTGGCAAATAGGCGTGCACAGACTTGGTGCTCATACCAAACATGCACGGACTTGACAAGCAAGTAAACAAGCAAGCACAGTCTTACCAAAACATGCACGGACTTGTCTGTGCATGGACTTAGTGTGTATGCCTAAAACATGCAAGGACTCGGCGATGTGCACAAGACTAAGGCATGCATGGACTTTAGCTCAACAAGGATAGAACATGCTCAGATTTTGTATGCAGGATGCTTGAGTGCATGGGCCTTAAATGCGTGGGCTTATGAAGACTTGCATGGATATGGTGTGTAGTGGACTGTACATCCACGGACTAGGACAAGGCAAGCACGACTTACCTTGCAATGTGCACGGACCATGTTCTAGACTGAGGCCAGAAGATGCATCGACTTCCTATGCAGTGTACTATTCATGCTCAGACTTGAAAGGATAATGTGCACAGACCTGTTTGATACATCCACAGACTTGGAAGAGTGTGAGCTGGTGGAGTGTGCACAGACCATGCACGGACCTGCTGTAGTGTAGAAAGCATGCAACATGCTCGGTCTATAAATGACTAAGGTTAGAAGTACACTGATCTTACAACAGTGAATGCTCGGACCTACCGAGGTGCATCACCGATAATGCTCTGACCTTGCTAAGACTTGCGATGACTTAAACATATGCAGACCGCCTATATGCACTGACTATGCACAGACTTGCAGCACCAAATGCAGTAGGCAAACACATGTGCACAGGCTCACACATACCAAGCTATCTGCTGGATAGCCCATATGCACGAGCAATGAGGACATCAATAATAAGGCATCAATGCCATTCACCTTCAAGCAAATACCATTCATCTCAAGCATACATGCAATTTTATGTGGTGAATCAGAGCATCTCAGAGAGTTACTATCATCAAAATAATACACCGTCATCAAAGTCCCTTCGGGCTCGTGGGAGGCGGGCCGAGGTTCGAGACACACCGGTTCCTTTCCGGTACTCGGATCCCGGGTCGTTACACACGCCGTCCAGCAGATGCTCCCTGACGCCATCCTCTACCTCCGCAAGGTCCTCCTCCTCTCTAATGCCGATCACCTCTGCCTCGAGCACGTCCGCATCGGCCTCTGGAAGACTTCGAGCACTCCATCGTCTTTGCCCACCCCCGCTACTTTTGCCTCGACTCGTGAGGGGCGACGTCACTGCCGAGCCCCGATCCCATTACATCGAAGTGGTGGAGAGTGATGACCGGTTGGACTAAGGGTCTGCAGAATTGAGCGGGTCCGAGAGAAGGAGTAAGGGAGAGGGGAGGCGGCGTCGAGGGCATGCGCTTCACCTTCCTCGTCAAATTCCTGCCCGGTTTCAAGATCGGCAATTACCACTGGATTGTCCTGTGGAAGTGACAGCAGGTGCCCTACTAGTCACCCTAGCTATGTGGATGTCTCCGAATACAACCTCATCACAAAATGTTAGAATTTCTACAGCAAAGCAAACACAAAAATCACACACACAGTAGAAGAACGGACTCAAGAGGAAGACATGTATCAATCAGAGTGAAAGAACAAAAACACACATTGTCTGGTTACTGACTTTTCTCTATTTTAAGAAAAAAAAGATAACTACGTGCCCCACTACTTGTGGCACTGCATCCACTAACAGAGAGAGAACCCACTAACAACCTATCCATGTAAAATAGGCATAACAAACTCCTAAAAACTAGATAAAACATAATCCTCTATCAACGATAGTTGGACTCATTCAAACATAGACATCATCGCATATTTGCACCACACTTCATCACTCCCCCTTATGCAAAATCTGAGACACCAAGTAGAGAGCAAAACTTCACAAACATTGGGCGTGTGAGTACTTTGGTAAATCCATCTGCAACTGGTTCACTAGACGAGCAATGCTTCAACATACTTTCTCCTTCAGTGACAGCTTCTCGAATAAAGTGGTGGCGGAGTTGAATATGCTTGGTCCGGCCATGGCAAACCAGATTTTTTGTCATTGCTATGGTCGCCTTGTTGTCACAGTATATTGGTGTTGCTTTTGGTTGAGCTTGACCCAAGTCCTTCAAAAGTCGGTGCATCCAAATTGCTTGGCATGTTGCCGCTGATGCAGCGATATATTCTGCTTCGGATGATGACAATGCCATAGTACTTTACTTCTTTGAGCTCCAAGAGACTGCACATGAACAGAATGCAAAGACGAATCCGCTTATGCTCTTTCGATCATCTATTGCACCTGCCCAATCACTATCAATAAAGCCAAGCAAATTAAAACAGGTAGTTGGCTTATACCATATTCCATAGCTGGTGGTCGCCCGGATGTAACGCAAAATGCGTTTTGCTGCTCCCAGGTGATGCATTGATGGACTGTGCATAAACCTTGATACTAAACTGACAGCAAATAAAATGTCTGGGCGTGTGTGAGTTAGATATAACAATCCACCAACTAATCCTCTGTATAATGTGTCACTTGCTTTGGCAGTCCCGTCTATCATACTCAATTTCTCACTTGCATTCATTGGAGTGGAGAAAACCTTGCAATTCTGCATATTATATTTCTTGAGCAAATCCCATGCATATTTTTCTTGGGAAATAAAAATACCCTCATCAGTTTGCACAACATGAAGGCCAAGAAAGAAGTGCAGCGGCACCCGATCACTCAACAACTCAGTCACAACGGTGCCCTCGGCACCCGACTGCCAGCCACTCCAGCCACGTCGGGGCCCACAACACCTAATTAGTCAATAACTCAATCGCAACGGTGCCCCCGGCACCCGACTGCCAGCCACTCCAGTCATGTCGGGACCCGCGACACCCGATCAGTCAACAACTCAGTCACAATAGTGCCCCCGGCACCCGACTGTCAAGCATTCCAGTCACAACTGTGCCCCTGACACCCGACTGCCAGCCACTTCAGTCACGACGATGGCCCCGGCACCCAACTGTCAAGCACTCCAGTCACAACGGTGCCCCCAGCACCTGACTGTCATCGACTACAGTCACAACGGTGCCCTCGGCACCCAACTGCCAGCCACTCCAGTCACAACGGTGCCCCCAGCACCCGAATGTCATCAACTATGGTCACAACGGTGCCCCCGACACCCGACTGTCAAGCATTCCAGTCACAACGGTACCCACGACACCCGACTGTCAAGCATCCAGTCACAACAGTGCCCCTGGCACTCGACTGTCAAGCACTCTAGTCACAACGGTGCCCCCGACACCCTACTGCCAGCCACTCCAGTCATAATGGTGCCCCCGGCACCCGACTGCCAACTACACCAATCACATCAAGATCCGTAACGACCGATCACTCCACAACTCCAGTCCCACCAGGGCCCACGGCACCCGATGATCCTTAGCTCAATGGCTTTTGGTCACTCCAGTCATGGCGATGCTCACGTCGTTCGACCACTCAAGTTTCAACAGTGCCCGATTACTCCAGCGACAAGTGGTGCCTACGTCATTCGGTCACCTTGGCCGTGGTGACGCCCAACTAACCCCAGCACAATGGTGCCTACAGCACCCCTACTTTCCCGACCTCGACACTGTCTCATGACGGGAAGACATTGTGACGCCCCTCGGGCGGCACCCTGCTAAGTCATAGGTCCTCTGATGGGCACTATGTACGAATACAGAACCACCCACATAATAACGCAATGACCCGGGGACCGTCACAAATGACGAAATTGTCCCGTGGCTTCAAAATACTTGTAATTGGGCTCTCACGCCCCCACGAATGCCTTTCACGGCACATAAGTCATGTAATCTAGTCGGGGAGTGGACCTCCCATCTCGCTGGAGCTAGTCTCTCTGCCCCCAGTTATCCCCGTTCTGTTGCTGTTGCCCTATCGCTGTTGCATGGACTAAGTCCTCCTGATGTCGCGGCATCCAGGGTCCCTGACTCTCTCTTCGGTAGTAGAAATAAAGGCGTTCAGGCTCCGCCTGATGTAAAATAAACACTAATTGCTTGCGGTCGGTGGAGAAAGATGTCCAGTACACGACTCCCCATAGTCACCTGTGCACTTGTACCTGTGGAACCTCTTTCTCTCCACGTGTCGCCCATCTCCCAAGCACATGTGCCGCGTCCTGGCGACGCATTCCCAGTTAAACATTTGGTTCCACAGGTGATCGTTGAGAAATCGACTGGCACACCCACATTCCATCCAGCCATCCCTGTTCTAGTTTTCCAGAACGATTAACCATACGCCACTCCCTCTAGTGCGTTCCTATCGTTCTTTTCACCTTCATTTCAATACCCCTAGAATTCCCGTGTGCTAAGTCAACCTATCTCGACCTTCGTAAAAGGTGAGTGTACACCCCCATCACGAGGAAAAGAACCATAAAGAAAAATTCCCAATGATGTCTAAAAGTAGCGGGTCGATCGGACCCTTGTGGAGGGCCGAGTGGGATGGGTATGACCAAAGAGAGGTAGTCATGTTGATTAACTGGATGAAAAATGCGCACTAGGACTAGACTTAGTAGAGACAAGTCTAAAACTTGCTCTGATACCAATTTGATGTGACACACTCCCTTGGACCTGAATTTTTGCAAGCAACCGGTCTGAACGGTGATTTCTCACAAGCTGGTTCACCCGCATCGCGCGCACCCGGGTCCGTAGGCGGACCGGCAATCGGGGTGAGGGTCCGAGATTGGGACTCAGGGTCCCAAGGGTATGGCCAGCTAGGGATGAACTCCCGATGGGCAAGGATGCCCAATTTCAAGGGCGGCCGGCACGCCGAGGGCCTGAGTTGTAGGGTTGCTCTCTCAACTCTCTCTCAGCGGTGGTCGCTCAATTTGATGGAAGTTTGGAATGAGCACTATCTCTCTGCCGATGGCGCAACTAGAGATAATACTACACTGAGCAAAGGCAAGAAAACCAGCAGAGGAGAGTGGCCCGAAGCTCACCTTATCGCTGTGAAGACACTGATCCCGGCCGGAGACGAGGGCGAGCAGGAAGTGTGGGTTCCCCGCACACTTCGCCGATGTAGCTTCCCCTATTCAGATTATACAAGCACTACTCTCCACACAGGGGGGTTGGACTAGGGGAGGGGAAATTAAGGATTACATCAAAACTATCTCCGGACAGGGAGGGGCGCTAAGCCGGCCAGGTGGGGAGGGGAGAATAGCTAAGTCGGTGCCGAAAGTGCACTTCTCTGGTTCTGTCCAGGTCTGGGACTGTAGGATAGTGAGTCACTGTAGTCACCGCTGTGCACTTCCTTGAGCTCGAAAGTCACCGAAACTAGTGTCGAATCGTCTCTGATAGACCCTGGAACGTTGGAAAATTTTTGTGGATGGACCCGTCGTCACCACCGGCTAGGGTGGCTCCTGGAACAAGATCTCTAGGCTCTGGCTCGGGCTGATCCCAGGGTGTAGCAGTAGCTGGTTGTAGCCGCCACGGCTGCTCCCGAAGTCCAATCATGACGGGACCAAGTCGAGGACAACCGTGGACGAGTCCTCTTCCAGAAGCAACCAGGAAGAACACCAGACAAGGTCAGGGCAGAGAGATGGAGCTCGTTGAGTGGAGGGATGTCAGTTCAGGTCCTGAGTGGCCTGTTCTGCGCACCTGGGGGAAGAAAATTGGAAGATGCTCTTCCGGAAGTGGAACTAGATGCCTCTTTTTGTTGATGGGCGCCAACTGGTTGTAGAAGTCCTCGGCCAAGCGGCGCCTTTAGAAGTTGTGGGATGCGACCGTAGGAGCTCCAGGAAGTCATCTCAGGTCGCCAGCTGGTCATGATCTGCACAGTCAGAGGAGAATGAGTTCTCCGGGCAGCAAGGATGTTGGATGTCGGCAAGACCACCACAGCTGCGAAGCTTTCTTGACAAGCTTTCCATCGATATATGGTGCACCTCCGATTGATGCCGAACGACTCTGAAACAGCTTCTGCAAATTGAGCTTCTTCTACTACCCGTGAACTGAGTAGAGCAAAGAAGGTTCTTGATGGATGTGGGGGTGGCTTGAACTGGAGGGATGGCAAGGGGAGAAAGGGGTGCTGGTAGTGGTTGCTGGAGGGGTAGTGAGGGTTGTCAATGGAGAGTGGGGTGGGGAAAGGAGGGCTAGGGGGTGCATCATCGAGTTCTTCTGAAGAAGGAGAGATCAGGATGAGTCCAGGTAATTTAGGGCTAGATTTGTCTCATCCATGGAAATATGAGCCCCCCTGACTTATTTTATTGCCCATTATGTAGCCGCCCAGACGGCCTCCTCCCTGGATGAACTTTCCAGGCTCATGGATACAGGGTCCTCTACCGACTTGCTGGCTTATGACGAGGTTGTGAGGGCTCCGATCACCGGGGTCGGAGTCCCTAATGGGGGAGCACCTTCCCTGGCCCTGGGGCTATCGGCAGGTACTGCCGATGTTACAGAGTCAAGCAGGGTGCAGGCTTCAGGTATGCACAAAAATATTCTGTACATTCTTTCTGCCATATATACTGCTACATATCAACATTGTGTGATGCCTCTGCCTTAAACAGCTAATAATCACCCGGAGGAGAGACATTCCCCTCAACCCACGGGGGTTGACATGGCGGCAAGCTCGCCCCAGGCGCCTTCAGAGGAGCGGGACACTGCTGACCAGGCTGCGGCCTCCACTGAGCCACCAGCTCCAGGTATATTGTTGTCGATTTAGGAACTTATGCCATCCATCCGACAAAGCTTCTTTTCTCCGTGATATTGATCACCATTCTATATGTTGGTGTCTTCTTTCAGTTGCCTCCCCTTCCATGGAGCCCACGACAGAGGTCGACACTGTTGTGGCTGAGGAGGAGCTGCTTGTAGAGACTAGTATGACTTCATCACTATAAAGTGCTCATTTTGATTATTGGTGTCGATGGAGTGCCGAGACTTTCCATGCCTTGTCCCACTTGCAGAGAGATCGGCTACACCTGTACCGCCCATAGAACAGGGACCGACACTTGTGGATAGCTCTTCTGCAGTCCCGGAGGAGGGGTCTTCCCGCATGCCTGACCTGGCGGACACGACTACCTTAGGTAAAAGCCATTGCGATCTGCACCTTTGGACCTTTACCATGGTGGCTTTATCGTGGTGATACACTCACGAACTTTTGTTTCCTCTTCTTTTTCCCAATTCAGGATCAGCAGAAGGGGCGGCAGCGGAGCCTGTGGACTTCCCTGCCCTCGGAGTTGAGTGTCCCGACACTCCTGCGCTTGGGGTGGCATTGAATGCCACCTTGGCTGACCAGCTTCTCCAGAGTCTTGATCAGTTGATCCAGGTTGACCCTTTGCCGACTGTAGAGGCTTCGAAGGGTAGCCTGGAGGCATTCACCAGGAGCTACCACATGTTGGGTCTTCCCCAAGAGGCATGGGCGGCAAGGTTGACCGAGCTGTGGGATGAGTTCACTCGCCTTCACCTCGCACAAGAGCGGAGACAGAGGGCCCAGTTGCGGATCCAGCAGGAGGAGGAGGAGCTCCGCGGGCTTCGAGCCACCCAAGTTGAAGTAAGCCTGGATGAGGAGCGCGGTCAAAGGGCCTTCCTCCGAGTAGAAGAGCTGCGAAAGGAGCTTCAAGAGGCCGAGGCGGAGCGCCAGAGTGTGCAGACCGCGATAGAGACGTCCCGTTGCCAGTTGGAGGAGCTCTAGAAGGAGGTTTCCCAGCGGGAAACTCGCCTTACTGAGTTGCGGAGGGACGAGTCTCGTGCTTGACGAGCTTCGACACTGTTTACACGCGGAAAAATTTAAAGTTTCGTTTATCGGAAGGAAATTACATGCATATTTGTGTTTCGACTTTTTTAATGCTTACATGTTATAATTTCCACGCGCGTGATGGTGTAGTACATTGAAGTCACAAAGATATAACAGCAAGTAATTAAATTTCATTAGATCGGTTTGCTAAAATAGTAAAAATAAAATTACTTTTTAATTAACAATTTTAATTTAACAATTACACCAGAGTCCAGTCCAAGAAATTAAAGGCAAGTACAGTCAATAGACAAGATAGACATACACGGAGGTCGGGGGAAGCCCGACGCAGGAACAGTTGGTAGCTACAGACATGTCACACCAAGAACCGCGGAAGGAGAACGACGCCACCCACCTGAAAAGAAGGGGTGAGTCTCGTGTCACTGGCTCAGTAGGGGTCACGCGGATCCCCACCAAAAAACACGCAGTAACACGAAAACAGAAAATAGCAGGTGTAGCAAAGCAGGAAAACTATACTAGAAAGCTGTAAAGAAGAGGAAGCAGGAGCAAGGAACAAGCAAGGAAGAGTAAAGCTAAAAGAAAAGGGAAAAGTCATACCGAACGAGCGTGGCTGCCGAACTAACCTCGGCTCCCAAGCTACTCCTAACAGCAACAGAAGGGCGAACTCTGAACTAGTGAAGTCAGAAGTTTCCGATCCGTTGACGAGACACCAGGCAAGTGAAGGACTACAAGGAAAAAGGGAAAAGACAAAAGTCCAAGAAAAAGTCTAGATTGACTAGATAGAAAGCACACACGACTCGATTGGCGTGCATGCTCATCTAGACATGACTGCATGCACAACTAAAATGTTGTGCACATGACACAACACTACACTGACCTCGGGTAAAGCCACAAGGAGGCTGACCCAAAAAGGTCACGACACTCGAGAAACATGAGAGTCATGCGAAAGTTATTTGTCATGTGACTGGAGTACCTCCTCACTAGAAGAACAGTTAGCTGCGTCCACTGACGTCTTATGCTACGCCTACTAGCATCTCGTCTGCCTGTCACCCAGAAAGCACGACTGAGACCAAGACACTGTCAGAACCAAAGTAGAACTACCGTCGTGGGTGACTAGACAACGGGGCACCCGTCGGTGTCAGTCCAAGCCCCTGAACACGTGTGCACACACCGGCTCGTGCCTAGAGCCAGGCCTCTAGCTAGTATTCTCCCCCAGCAGACGCTACCGTAAAGAGTCAGGAGCCCATGGAACTAGCTTAAAAATTGTATCTCGGGAAGTACCCCGCCAAAAAGGCCGTCACGCTGAAGCGCTTGCCGTAAGGCTACAACTAGTGGAGGTTCACGTGACACAGCCTTTAAAAAGTGAGTACCGAAGTATAGACAGGCTAGGAAGCACTTTTGCGCGTACTACAAAGCACCAATGGCAGCATAGGAAACTGCCGATAGACTCAGGACAAGACAACTAGACCTGAAGCTACAACGATCCTTGAGTCTCATGACTCAGAGTTAAGATCGTCGCTCACAGTGGAACAAGCTGCCAATCGGTCTAATCCTAAGCCAGAGCAATCGACACCGTAAGAAATGACTCACGGAGACCTGAGGGAACTCTGAGAACCCTCAGCACACCTGGACACGTAGAATGAGATAAGATGACACCTCACTGCATCCAGAACCATGTCTCGAATTAGACAAAACTACCGAGACACACACAAGGTCACCTGTCAACCACTGGGTCTCACCGGGTTGACCAGAACCAGATAATGACATAAAAAGTAGTACAGAAGACTGCCCACGGTAAGAACACTCCTGGCCACCTTATATCATGGTCATAGCCCTGTCTTCATTCTACAATTCTCAGTTCAGAGGTAGCAGAGAACCAGCAGATTGTAGAGGAAACTGCATCTTCATCCGGACGATTCAGGAGGCTCAAGAGGTACCGATGGAAGTGCCTTCGAGTCTTCTTCGCAACGGCGATCGTCTCATCTCATTCTGAGTTCGTGGCTGTCCGGGGCAAGCAATCTACTCCGACTGCACAGAAGGGTTCTGATTAGCATCTAGAGGCGGCTTGCAGAAGCTGCCACGCCTGATCACCTAAAGATCTGAAGGCGGGGTTCAACTGGGACCTTCTACTACGAGTCTCCCTCCTCCTCCAAGAAGCGACACCCCATTCGGCAACCTAAGCAAATTCTTCTCCATTTTCTCCCCAGGGTGCGCAGTTCTATCTTCCCTAGGACTGAACTGACACTCTGTCATTGTTTGGGCTGCTGCGACCAACTCCGACATCGGCTGGCGCCCCCGTGGGTAACATTTCGAAGGCAACTCATGAACGGTTCCAACTCCATTGACCATGCTCAATTTTATGTTCGGGACAGCTCGTGGCGGCTTCATCTTCCTGATGCTATAGTGCTGAGACCGTCAGAACCAGAGAGCAGAGCCTCTACTTCCGGCCCCGCCCCGACCAACGCTGGCCACTAGAGCTCCTGCCAAAAATCAGAGTTATTTCTGGGTCAGTTAGGAAGATTTTCCAATGGTCTCGTTGAAAAATGAGTTCTGGAGCGACCGCAGCAGTGACAACATTGCCTGTCTGTCCCCTGTTCAAGAGAGCAGGCAGAACTGACGTCAGCTGTCTATTTAGCTCCTAGGTCGTCTCTTCCCTCCCCCGCCTGGCCGGCTTACCACCCCTCCCTGTATGGAGGTAGTTTTGGATGTAATTTCAATTAATCCTGGCCCCATGATCCCCCCTCCTGCGAGAGGTGTAGTATTGTAAGTTTTTAAATTTCAGGTTGAAGCTTCATCGGCGCAGCGTGCGGGTAAGCCCACGCTTCCTTGCTCGCCCTCATCTCCGATCGGGATCGACGTATTCACGCCGATCAGGTGATCTTATGGTCACTCCTCTTTGTTGACATTCCTTGCTTAATTAGTATTGCTTCTTAGCTCTGCCAGGGGTAAGAGAGTGCCTGGTCCCAAATTTACATCAATCGAGTGATCACCGCGGGTGAGTTGTGAGTGAGACACTACATCCCACGCCCTCGACATGCTGGCTGCCCATAGAATTGGGCATCCCAGGCCTTTAGGGGTCCGTCCCAAGCTAGCCATATCGCTGGAACAGTAGGGTCCCATCTCGGACCCTTCCCATCATCGCCGAGTCACCTACGGGCACTAGGGTGCGCTATGCGATAGAGTCCGCTTGATTGAAAGCACCGGTCTGTATAATGCTTGCTTGCTAGGTCCAAGGGTTCATTGGTCTTGTGGCTACCACCCCCTATAGTGGTGTCACATCATTCGGGCTCGTGGGAGGCAGGCCGAGGTTCGAGTCGCGTCAGTTCCTTTCCGGTACTCGGATCTCGGGTCGCCACATATATGCCCTAGCCTTCTATGCCACAAATCTGGAGAAGAATCATCTTGGACAGCATTCAACACATCCTTATACACTTTTGCATGAGTCTTGTAAAGGTCACAATAAGCATTTCCCTTGGCAATAATCAATGAGCCTGTAGTCAATTTCCATTTTTCTTGACTGAATCTATGCTCAAAATCTTGCTTATCTCGACTCGGTCATGCTGCATAAGCAATGTTCATCATCCAACCAAGGGCAAGAACATACTTGGTGGCCCGCCACCTGATGAGAAGCCCTCCTGAGGTGATAGAACATCTCTGACCTCTCAGAACAAGATGTCAAAGGCCCTGTCAACGAAAGATCCGAGTAACCCGGTACGGGTACGTCTTCTTGACGGTGGAGTCCATTAACGATCAAATGACCGCCTGACCAAGGTGAAAGCATGCCGGGTAGTGTCCCACTCCCCGAGAAAGCTACAAATAAAAGTTAAGCCGAGCCGATAGCACAAATTGAGGTGCCGAAGGTCGTGTCAGTGGAAAACCCATGTGTCTAAACCAAAGGTGCACACGGTTCTGAAATTGGCCAATCAACGGCTCGACGGCTTTACCAACACCTCTCGCAATGGTTTTGAGAAGCCGCGATGAGGTAAAGGATTATGACAACTCCGGGAGCCAGTCTGAGGCCCGTAGCCCGACCCGCGCCAAACAAACGCGAGGAACGAAGCTTTAACTGACGCACTCCCTTAACCGGCGCACTCCGCTTCCAGTGCCCCTTTGCCCGGCGCGCAAAAACCCCATGCTGAGGCCTTTAACCGGTGCACATTCTCCATGCCGGGTGGAGTCACAGCCATGGCATGATAAATAGACCAATTGTCTTTGCCCAAAAAAGGGGGGTGAGGAGAGAAGGGAGGGAGGAAGAAAGAAGCCAATCGTCAGAGAGAAGGAAGTTTGGGGAAGAAGAAAGGGTTTTCTAGGGAGCGAGACTCAGAGAGCCACCGTCCCTCACAATCTGCCTCGTCTGTCTGCCAGGAGGAGCCTGGGGCTGGGAAGAAGACGTTGATTTTCGATACCTTATTTTCACTGCCGTCGACAGAGGTGGGTGGTGGAGCTTCCCGTTTGTGTTTTCTTCCCTTCTTCTCTCAGAAGATTTCTTCATATATGGTGTTGTAATGATCCGGGCAATGAGATGAGTCCGCTGTTCTTCAGTTTTCTTTTATTTTCATCCACTCCTCTTGTTCTCGATCTAGGAATCGGTCGTGTGCGATAAAGCCAAGTAGCAGTTGTATGTAGTGCTCCATCTGAGCATCAGATTATGTAATGGGTTTTGAGTTCGAATGAAAGTGTTGATACATGCTTGAATCCCCCCTTTTCCATTTGATTATACTTCGTTTCCTATAGTCCGTGCATTACTATCCAACTTTCCCACGTCGATGCCGAACACACCCTAGTTCTTCCCAGGGCAACATTGATATCACCACCCCTCTCCCCGGGGTTTCTTTCCAATGGGATGCTCGTATCAAGTTCCCACCATCCTTATTGGGGATTTTATCACGAGAGGTATATGCATATGTGCCTCCCTGGTCAACCCCGGGATTGGTTCCTCGCTGCTCCTCCATTCCTAATCGTGAGCTGGGGAGAATGGGGTCGTCGCTATAAGTTGGGCGCATGGTCTCCTAGCATCATCGCCTACTTGTGTGCTACACACTGATTGTTCGAAGGATTGCCTCCTCCAATTGTCGAAACCCTTATGCTAATCTGCTAACCCTTATGCTAATCTGCAAACCCCATGCTAACTTGCTAACTAGCTAGCCCATTTCTATGGATAATTAATCGCCGTTGGTCCCTTGGCTGACTGTACTCTATGCATGCATTGCATGTGACCTTTCTTTTTCTTTTCCTCAAGGAGTCTAGTAACCGGGGAGGGATCAACTGGCTGACTGCTGCTGGGTCGATCAGGCTTGGGTAAAAGTGGGTAGGTTGGGCCCTTGGAGTAGTCAGCACTGTTACCTGTGGAGCCATAGGGGACTCTTGGGGAGGCAAAATCGACGGCGGGGCCGGTAATGCATGATGTGCCTGTTGCAAGGGCATGCCCCCGGTGTAGTTGGGCATTGGCGGGAATACCGCGGCTTGCGGAGAAGCCTCCGAAGACTACCCGTTGCGCCCATGCGCTTTGGGTGGTACCTCGGTCTGCCCAGATGTCGAAGGCTGGACGTTTCTCTCATTCAGCTGCTTCTTCAGCAGCTCAATCTCCTGCTGATACTGTTGCATCATGTACAGTACAGTGGGGTCGTTAGTGGGGAGAACAAGAATGCCCCCTGCTCCTTCGACCGGCGCCTCTTCAGATGATGTGGGTGGCCCACCACTAGTGTCTCTTGTGGTGATGACATTGGTCGCCAAAGCCATGGAAGGCTCTTCTGGGACGATCTCTTCAGCACGGACTTGCACTATCTCACTTGCTGCTCTTCCCCTTCTGGTGAGAGGGCCTGGTCATGCGGCCAGTCTGGCCACTTCCTCGGGTTCGGTAGGTAAAGCTCCATACCGCCCAAACACCCCCGCCATATTACAGGTGTAAACTTTCCACTTCCTGTCTCTTCTGGCCATCCTCCTTGACAACCTGTTCGGGAATACCAATCTATCGAAGACTGACCTTCGGGGCTATGCTTCCTCCCGCAAAGGGGATTGGCTGCTCCGAGCGGTTCCTCGATTTTGCGTTGGGCACCGGTCGGGCTTCCTCTCCTTCTTGAAAGGTGGAGTCCACTTCCCCAGTAGCCTTTGGCGACCCAAAGGAGTGCTCCCCGGGCCTCAGAGATAATTCCTCATGGCCTGCTCTATCCCTTCCCATTCTTGGTCAGGAGAAGGAGCCGGTGGTGATGTGCCAACAGCGGCGTCAGGAGTATAAGATGCGGGCCTTCTACAGGTAGCTTGGTGGCAGCGCCTGCGGTGACGACAGTGGGTCTCTTCCGGCGGTGCCGGTGCAATGTAGACGGGGGTCGGCATCTCGACCCTTTCCTCTCGTCGGGCCCTCATGGGGCGGGAGGTGCTTGGCCTTGCTTGGGCCGGTGAAGCGACTCGGGCTCCCCTAGGGACCCAGACTTGTTTCAGCTTGGCCGGCCTGCGGGCCAGAGTGTTCTTCGACACTTGGAACGAGACTGCGGGCGTCATTCTGTCTTTCACCTTCTCCAGTGCTTTGTAGGAATTCCGCACCGGTACAGCGGGCACGATCCACTCCGAGATCGCCTCAGATCGCTGCCCGTTGAGGTGGACGCGCATGCATCCGACAATTACTGATTGGCCGGAGTGTGAGATCCCGCCCTTGGGTGTGGCGACAGCGCGACTCCTTCAGAGTCTCCTTCAGTGGGATGCCGACCCCTGATGAGGCGGGCCGACAGTTTGGTGCACATGGTGCACATTGTAGCTGAGTGTCCCAGCTGGGATAGTGTCGGTGTTCCTGGCCACCATTCGGCCAGCAATGGCCTTGACGGCCCCTCGGGCGGGAGCGTTGACCTCGGCTGCATCGGACGCCTCGGCATCCAACAGGTTGACGAAGGCCACCCCGAGAAAATTGGGGAAGCCTACCACGGGAGGGAAGCTCCCGAAGCAAAGAGGGACGGCGAGGTAGCCATCCCTGACATGAAGGTAAAATATTTACCAGCTTAGGCGGAAAGTCATGACGCCAGACAAGAATATTTAACGACTTAGACGTAAAGTCATGACGCCATACAACTTGACTTAGGCGAAAGGCCATGACGCCAAGGCAGAATATTTATCGGCTTAGGCGTAAAGTCATGACACCGGACAAAAATATTTAACGGCTTAGACGTAAAGTCATGACGTCGTACAGCTTGGCTTAGGCGGAAGGCCATGACGCCAAGGCAGAATATTTAACGACTTAGACGTAAAGTCATGATGCTGTACAACTTGACTTAGGTGGAAGACCATGACGTCAAAGCAGAATATTTATCGGTTTAGGCGAAAAGTCATGACGCCGGACAAGAATATTTAACGGCTTAGACGTAAAATTATGACGCCGTACAGCTTGGCTTAGGCGGAAGGCCATGACGCCAAGGCAGAATATTTATCGGCTTAGGCGATGTTGCACCCGTAATTTATCGTCCTAAATTTCGGGATATTAATTTCGCATGTGACAAGGATTCAGTACGGTGTATCACCATCCGATAGGGTATTCCTACACGGGGTTCATTATTCGGCACATCGTCATCCCATCGGATATTCCTAAGTTTAAGGCTTTATATCCCACGTGTGATTACAATTCAAACCCCTCAGAGGGTGGCCGCATGCCAAGTTTAAGCTACGACGATTGTCAGGATCACGTAGTTTCATTAAAATCCATACGGGATCAAGTCTCCCGCCTTTGAACGTGCGACTACGGACAAGGGAAGCTTCTACGACAACAACGGAGACCCCAAGCAAGGTCTACGTACCAAGAACGAGGTCCCTCGCACGTGTATCACGAAACACGGACAACGAATCGTCCTCTCGTAGCGGCCCACGGCACGAGGAAGACGACAAACGAACAAGGAGGCGCTCCTTCTCGCTATTCTCCACGAGGCACGGCGAGAACTCGAAGGTTGAAAGCCCAGAAGACCTCTTTTTATTAAATCCTAGCAGGAGGAAGACCCGTCTGAGGCCGGGGGGGCTCGTACGGGGTTGCCGTCACCCAGACGGGTTCGCCCCAGAGGCAGACAGTCCCGCGCGGGACTATCCCGGGGCAGGAGGACCCGCCCGGGGTCACTCGATCCCAGGTGGGACCCACCCAGGAGGCCGCGAGCCTGGGGTGCATGCGGCCTGGGTGGGGCCCACCCGGGGGCCGCGACCAAGGGGAAGTCCTCCCCGGGGTGCGTGCATCCCGAGTGGGACCCACCCGGGGCCCGCGACCCCGGGGAGGTCCTCCCCGGGGCCCGGGACCCCCGGGAGGTCCTCCCGGGGTCACGCGCCCTCCTGGGTGGGGTCCGCGGGACCTCCCACCCCGGGGAGGTCCATTTTTCCCACCTCTGGACTAAAAAAATTTAAAAATGGGACCTCTCCGGGGTCATTTTCATCTCGTTAGACCTGTACGAGGTCGGGCACTCCCGGGGAGGTTTCCCACTTCTATAAATAGGCCCCCGGAGGTCCAGAAGAAGACACACAGAGCTTGCATCAAGTACGTACAGCACACTTGGAGCTTCCAGCACTTGTTCGTTTGTTTCGGGCCACGTGGGATAAGTCTCCGGGTCTTATATTTATCCCCCTACGGGGTATATTTACGATTATGCCCCTCAGCGGGCCATGTTTGTAATTATACCCCTCAGTGGGTCATGTTTGTAAGTCTTTACGTCTCGGGATGAGTTGTCGAAACAGTTTCCTTATGAGACATTCAGATTGAAAATTCCCTGTGATCCGATGGTAGTTGTTCTTGCTAGTCTAGTGATGACTCCAGCAATTTACCAACAGATCAGAGAGGCACAGCAAGCAGATTCTGAATTGTCCCGTATTGTATTAATGCCTGATGTGGAGTTCAGTGATGATTTAGTGGTTAGTTTTAGAGGGAGACTCTATGCTCCAGCTGATGACTTACTTAGGAATGCCATGTTACGTGAAGCCCACGAATCCCATTATACTGTTCATCCTAGCACTTCTAAAATGTATCAAAATCTGAAAAGGTAATTCTGATGGCCAGGTATGAAAAGGGATGTAGCTGATTTTGTGTCTAAGTGTTTGACATGCCAATAGGTCAAAGCTGAGCATCAAAGGCCTGGAGGAATGCTTCAACCTTTGGAGATTCCGATGTGGAAGTGGGATCATGTTACGACTAATTTTGTTGTGGGTTTACCCCGAACTTCACAAGGCTATGATGGAATTTGGCTTTTAGTTGATCGTTTAACTAAGATAGCGAGATTGTTGCCGATTAAGGTGTCATGGAATGTTCAGAAGTTGGCCGAGCTTCATGTTGCAAGGATTGTGCCATTGCATGGAATTCCAATATCCATTGTGTCAGATCGTGACCCGTGTTTTACTTCTCACTTCTGGCGCAGCTTTCAAAAGGTGTTGGGTACAGAACTGGTGTTTAGTTCAGCATATCATCCACAATCTGATGGTCAGTCTGAGAGGACTATTCAGACATTAGAAGATATGCTACGATCATGTTGTTTGGATTGGCAAGGTTCGTAGAGTCAACACTTGCCATTGGTAGAATTTGCTTATAATAATCGTTATCATTCCAACATTAATATGGCACCGTATGAAGCTTTGTATAGGCGTCCTTATCATACATTGTTGAACTAGTTTGAGACTGGTGATCGACTGTTGACAGGATTGGATATGATTCAGCAATGTGTTGATGTGGTGCATCTGATCTGACAGAAAATGTTGACAACTCAAAGTCGACAGAAAAGCTATGTAGATCAGCGTAGAAGACCATTGCAATTTGAGCCTGGAGATTTTGTCTTTGTAAAAATATCTCCGATGAAAGATGTGATGAGATTTGGGAGGCGTGGAAAGCTTAATCCCCAATATATTGGTCCATTTCCTATTCTGGAACATGTGGGCCAAGTGGCTTATCGACTTCAATTGCCATCGGCGATGCAAGCAATTCACGATCTGTTTCATGTCACTCAGTTAAGGAAGTATATTCCTGATGCATCTCACGTATTAGACGATTCAGTGTGGCCTGAAGTGACAGCGGATCTATCCACACCAGAGTATCCAATTCGGATTGATGATTATCGTGAATAGTGACTGAGGAATAAGGTAATCCCTCTAGTAAAGGTAGTATGGTAGCAGCACTCGCGTAATGAAGCTACTTGGGAACGTGAGGACGATATGCGTCAGCAGTTTCCTTTTTTATTTGAGTAAGGTATACTACTTTCTTCAGTTCTCTCCTTGTGACTTCCTTTTAAATTTCGAGGACGAAATTTCTATTAGGAGGGAGGGACTGTGAGACCCGTTAGTTAACGGATCATTATTGGTATCAAAATATAAATTAATCCATAAGTTTAGCAAAATTTTAATGGGCTTAATGGGCCATTTCAATTGAATTAAGTCATTTATATAAACCTTGCTTGGTGGGGTAAGGGATGGAGGGTGACGGCCACACGCATGGGCCATATTTTTGGTAGAAGGCTGTGGGTGACTTAGCTCGCTTTTTCAACATCCCTATGATAAGCTTATCCCACGCATTCATCTTGGGAAGGGGGTAGTAGAGCGGGGAGGGGTGATCCTTCTAGACTCAATGATGATGTAATGCCCAAGGATTAGACTTAGTAGAGATAAGTCTAAAACTTACTCTGATACCAAATTTGATATGACACAATCCCTTGGACCTAACTTCGCAAGTTGGAACGACTCAGTGATCTCACTCAAGCGGACTCACTCACGTAGCGTGCACCCGGGTCCGAAGGTGGACCGACGATGGGCATGAGGGTCCGAGGTTGGACCTTGGGATTCCAGTGGTGTGGCTAGCTAGGGGAGGATCCCAATGGGTCAGGGATGCCCAAGTCATGGGTGGCCAGCACACCAAGGGCATGGGATGTAAGGTTTCTCTCGCAACTCACCCGCGAAGGTTACTCACGTAATTTACAATATGGTCTGAGCACTCACTCACTGATCGACGGCACTAAGATTCAATACTAAGCAAACAAAGTAATCCAGCAGAGAAGTGTGGTCAGGAGCTCACCTGATCGGCATGAAGACGCTGATCCCGACCGGAGACGGGGCGAGCGGGGAAGCGTGGGTATTTCCCGCACGCTGCATCGACGAAGCTTGGATTGCTAACCTGGTAATACATGCACTACGCCCTCGCAGAGGGGGTGGATTAGGGATAGGGAGAATCAAATTACAATCAAAACTACCTCCACGCAGGGAGGGGCGGTAAGCCAGCCAGGTGGGGAAGGGAAAAGCCTAAATGAGATCGAACGGGTGGGCGACGTTGGTTCTGCCCGCTCTCTAGGACAGTGGACAAACGGTCAGAGTTGTCGCTGCTACGGCCACTCCCAAATTTTTTCAATGATGATACTAGTTGGAAAAGCTTCGTAGCTGACTTAGGATGACATCTGAATTTTGCCGAATTCCCTGGTCGCCGGTGCTGGTCGGGGACAGGCCCCAAACAGGGTCCCTGAGTTCTGGTTCAGATAGTAGGGGTGCCTCAGCAGCAAGACGAAGAGACCGCCACAAGTGCTCCCAAACTCCGATTTGAGCGTGGCTGGAGTCGGTGGAACCTTCGTCAAGTACTCTTTGAAACGACGCCTGTGGGAATGCCGGAAGAGGTGAGAGCAGGCCGGACCAACCAGAACAGTGAATAGGTGTCTATTCAGTCCAGGAGCTGATGAAATAAAGCACCTGGGGGAGAAAATTTGGAAAACACTTTTTCGGATGTCGAACGGGACGCCACTTTTTGGGGAAGGAGGACGACTTGCGGTAGAAGCTCTTGGCCAAGTGGGGCCTCCAGAAGCTGAGGGTTGTGGCCGTGGGAGCTCCTGGAAGTCTCTTTAGGTTGTTGTCCGGACTTATTCTGTGTAGTCAGAGAAGAACGGCTCTCCCAGGTAGCTTGGAGCTCGGACGGATGCGAGACCACCTCACCTGTGAAGCTACTTGGATGAGCTTTCCATCAATATGTAATACACCACCTGAAAATCCGTGATGGCTCCGGGGTAGGCTCTGCAACTTGGAGGTCCACTACTGCTGCTGCAGACCAGGTAGCAGGGGAGATAGGAAGGAACAATAGAGGGATTAGGGGGGAGAGGAACTGATGGGAGATGGAGCTAGGGCCTTATCTTTCTTTTTGTGCAATGAAATTTCTTCAGCTTTGCTTTGCAACCTTGGTGCTAGGCTAAAGCTGCATGTCTCTTTTCTTTCCCTCCTGAACATGGGTAGAGGTATGATGCCAGTTCACCAAGCCTGGGGTACGTTAGGTGTTGGTGCAGGAGAGCGCTCACGCCTTCAGGGAAGGTATGGGGAGTTCGCTCCACCGCAACATAAATTTCCCCCGAGGTCAAGGCTATGCTAGCTCCAGTAGGGAATATTTCGGGATAGATGTCGAAGGGTTATTGTATTCACCAGCATTGAAATGTATGCCGAGGCAATGAGAAGGGATAGTCATAAAGGGTGGAAACCCTAGTGATTGTGTATTCACTGGTCATACCGATGATGACAAAGACCAGGGGCTAGTGCATTCATAGGCATTGGGTAAAATGCCAACGCAAAGGGCAGTGATGCGGGTCGAGATGACGCAACTCGATACTAATGGAATGCGGGACCTGGGACTCTAGGCAAGCTCACTACTCGTCCCACGCGAGGGAAACGTGCGGATTTAAGCGGTTGAGAAATCAGCATTGAGTCGAGGGTGTTTGGCTCTTCCGTGCTCGGATTGAGTCACGGGACGGGTCACACACACTCTCTCTTGCAGCGGCGAGAAAATTAGAACGAGCTAGTAATCCTAGCACTTAAGCAGCGGCATAAAAGAACACATATGAACTAAGCAAATGAGACAAAGTGAGGCGAATGTACCTCCACACTCCGGACGTGGGGAAGATGACCCCGGCTGAGACTCATACTCCCAGAACAGTAATTAAACAATAGTTACAGCAGGAAATTTTATGTCCACTCCACGCAGGGAGGTAAAGGGCTACACGTGGGACCCGAGAGTTGCGGGCTTGGGTTGACGGGCAGCGTTTTGGGTAGCTCTGGCAGTAGCACGTACCGACAAACGTGGGGACCACGCCCAGGTCGGAGGGCCGATCAGGGTGAGAGTGGTACCACTGCGAAGGGGACTCCTGGAGGGACAATCCTTAGGAGGGGAATGTGCTAGATCACCTTGTGGAAGGCGAGGCGGCTTGACTGTTGGATGTTGTTGCTTGCTGTCCCCGAACCTGTTCCGCAGTTTTAGGACTGCGTGATCTGACGAAAATAATTGTTGCGAACAGAACTGATGTCAGATGGACGCGAGACTAGCGCCGTTGCGAAGCTCCTTCGAAGATCTACGAACACCTATTGTTACATGAATTTTCTTGTCTCTGTATTTGCCATGGATGAATTTAGAACATGCAGACTTCTCTGGCTTAGAACAGGCTGGGCAGATTGAGATCTACCTGATAACTTGGTTTTACCGGAGGAAAGATGGTGGATCTAGGTGCTGGAGATTTTATGGGTGAGATAGGGGGATGGGAGGAACGTGAAAAAATATTTTTTGCTTTTGAAGGTGGTTTGATAGGTGGAATAGATTTTATGACAGGGAAGGGTCGGATCTGGACAGCAAGGGCAGAACCAGGTCTGATCTGAGAAATAAATTTTACAGAGGGGAAAATGAGCTCTAAAATTAATGGAAAAGTTTGTAGAGAAGGTATTTGGTGCTCAGAAGTCCCAGTCTAAATTTCAAATCGATCTGAAATTAGTAAGAGAATGGAACACAAGAAATTTTGGGTTGTTAGAATATAGATCTACACAGAGACAAATTCTGTAGATCGGGGGAAATAAAATGGAACGGGTCCAAAATGTGGCATTCAAACACCTCGAAGGGGTGTAGATCTGCAAAGATCCTCTCTTCTTTCCCGTTGCAAGGGTACTTTATACATTGATGCAGGGTGGAGGCTACCACCCGATTCTGGTGCAGCCAGGGTCGACCCAGCAGTGCCTTGTAGGAGGTGTTGGAGTTGATTACATGGAACTACACTCTAGTCGTGAAGTCATCGAGGGAGAGGTTGAACTCGGCTATACCCATGGGGACCTCAAACTTTTGGTTGAAGTCGGTAATCTTCATGTCCCTGACCTCGATCAAGTGCACATCAAAGTAGTATTTCTGATATATCCAGTATGGAAGTATATTCACCGCTGCCCTTGGATCAATTAGTATCCTGTTGATGAGCTACCCATTCAACTGCCCCTTCATGTAGAGTGGCCTGTTGTGATTGCATGTGGGTAGCAACATGTCTTCTTCCGTGAAAGTCACATCTACTTCAGGCCGCACCTCGGCAAAACAACTTTTGAAGTAAGCCAAAGTTTGTAGAGCCACAATAAGGGCCTGTCGGGTTTCTTCATCTAGGGAGAGTATTTCCCAGATGGTGAATCTTGTTCGGATTCTTCTCAACTGCTCCATTATTCTGTTGATGGCCTTGACACTGGCCAACCTCATTTCTTTAGTCCTGTCCTGCCTGCTGTCGTTCCACGCCTGAGGGGACGGCTTGCAAAGAGCTTCATTTCCTTCCTTGGGTGCCTCCTGGGCCTGTGGCACCTGTGAGGCTGGCTCCTTTTCTTGCATGAAATCGGCATGATTGGGGCAGTCATCATTCTTTTCTCTTGATAGAGGAGGAACTACTGCGGGTAAGGTTGATGGGTCACTCGCTTCCTTTGCTCATCGGGCTTCCTGAGGGCATGATTGTTTGTCGCTCTTCAATAGCAGAAATTTGGCAAATGAAGGGATACTTTGGCCGCTCGACTCTTCAGGGTAGAGGCCTATTGGAGGATGGATCTCCACACCCTTAACCATGGGCTCGGGGACCTGATATGGTTGCTCTCCCCTAAACAAGATGTTGTGGCTGACCTGACGGGGGTGTCCCCATTTCCTCCCCAATCTGGTGGCATTTTGGGAAGTAGAGGCTTCGGCTTGATGTGCTTCCACCTACTCAGTGCAGGCCTCATCCTCCCCCTCCTCCAAGGAAAGGGTAGTGTCAAATAATGTTGTTAGCATATTGCATGACAGAACAACTTCACCCTTTCTTTTGTTCTTGGACCTTCTCTTTTTCTTCTTCTTCTTTTCCCCAGTGACATGTGGCTGCTCCTTGGGGAATTCAACCCACAGAGGAGGTTCTCCTTCTGTCTCGGCTTCTACCTCCAGAGTGAGTTTGAGAGATTCAAGCTACTCCCAAGGAACATATTCTGTCAATGCCACAAATTGGATCTGAGACTGTTCAAATTCTTCGAGCCCATCAATGATGGCCTGAAGTTCCCTGACTACAGGGCTAACTTCCTTATGTACCTGCATTGGGATGTGCTTTTGCCTATTGCAAGTGGGCCGCCTCATGACTAGCCGAGGGGCCGACTCATGCCACACTGGGACTGTAACATCCCAGAGTACACAATACTGATAACCCGATACTAGGTATCAAATTACCGCCATTCTGTACTGAGAGCCCATGATAGCGATGACCCGATACTAGGTATCGACTCACCGTTACCATGAACCGGGGTCGCCACCCAGGAACAACCTCCAACAATTACAAAACAATTTGTGTGTGACCCTCTCTTCCCCCTCTCTCACCCATAAATTTCCCAAGTCCTAGATCCATCATTTGTGCTTTGGTCCAATCTCCTTATTAGGTAGATCCCACCCTGCCAAGTCTGTTCTTAGTCAGGAAGTCCACCTGTTCTAAAATCAACCACGGAAAATACAGAAACAAGAAAATTCCTGTAACAAAAGGTGATCTTAGATCATCGAAAGAGCTTCGCAACAGCTCCAGTTTCGTGTCGATCCGACATCGAATCTGATCACAGCAATTATTTCCGCCGAGTCGCGCAGTACTGAAACTACAGAAAAGGTTAGGGACAGCAACTAGCAACGCCCCACAAGTCGGGTCGTCACGCCTTCCGCAAGGCAATCCAGCGCGAACCCTTCCAAGAGATTGTCCCTCCAGGAGTCCTCTTCACAACGGGACCAATCCCAACCTGATCAGCCGCCCGACCAGAGCGTGGTCCCTACGATCGTCAGAACGCATCATCCGGCTAGCACTGATCAGCTATGTGTCGGCACCACTGGAGCTGCCCAAAATGCTGGCCGTCAACCCGAGCTCGATACTCTCGGGTCCCACGTGTAACCCTTTACCTCCCTACGTGGAGTGGGCAGTAAAATTTATTGCTGTAATTATTGATTATTTATTGTACCGGGAGTACGGATCTTGGCCGGGATTGTCTTCCCCATGCCCAGAGCGTAGAGGTATCGTCTCTAACTCTCTCGGCAATTGCTTATCTTGTATGTGTTTATTTGCTGCTGCTTGAGCGATAGGATATCTAGCCCGATCAACTAATATCACCACTGTGAGAGTGACAGCGTGACCCAACCCGTGACCCGATTCGAGCACGGAGGAGTGTTGACCACCCTGACTCATTGTCGATTTCTCAACCGCGTAGATCTACACGCTTCTCTTACTAGGGACAAGTCGCGAGGTTAACTTGAGTCTTAGGTGCGCTTCCAAATTGGTCTCGAGTCGCATCCCGTCCCTCATCAAAGCTGCGAGATCACTTAATCAATTCACCTTTTTTTTGCTTTCCTTTCATTTTGCCGTCGGATGGGGCCGGATGAGGGGTGGCCGAGCCAGATCAATGGGGGGAGAGCCCACTGACTCGCTGGGGGAGGCTACGTCGGATCAATGGGGGGAGAGGCCGCCGATTCACTCCCACCACCATTTTCTTTTTCTTTTCCCCAATTCCTTCTTCTTTGTTCTCTTCCGGTGCCGATTCAATGGAGAGGCCACGCCAGATCAATAGGGGGAGAGGCCGTCGGTTCACTTCTTCTCTTCCCCCTTTTTTTTCTATTCGCATTTGTGTGGGTCTGCATATGTGTCGATGCAGGTAGGGGTTGCATCGACACACCCTACTGCTTGCCTTAGCGGGTAACCAGTGGCTTCGTACCTGCGTCGATGCACTTGACATGGGATGTCGACGCACCCTGTTGACCACCTTAGAGGGCGACCTGCATCTTCATATGTGCGTCGACGCACCCAATGGGTCACGTCGACGAAACCTTTCTTTTCTTCCTCCGTTTCCCTTGCTTGATTTGGGGTGGCTCGATGCTCCTGACGATGAATTTTAGGTGTCCACAAATCCCCTCTCCTCCCTCACTGGCCCTACAACCCACATATTAAAAAAAATAGACCACTCCCCTCCCCTCTCATCCACACACCCAGACCTACCCCCACTGGGAATCGGTGGTGACGCCACTGAACCACAAGGCAAAGCTTCTGAAAGCCCACCTTTTCAGAGGCTCTGATTCCTGTGGGAAGATTCACTCAGAAGTCCAGTTGATGTGGCAGTTTGTGTTCCCTACTTACTATGTACGAGGTGAACACGACGCATAAGAACAAAAATAATCTGCTGAAGCAAATGGAAAAATGGAAAGTGATGTTCGAAGAGGAATTACATTCCAGAGGATAGGGCTGGAGATGATATAGCTTGGAGAAAAAGGCAGAAAGGGGTCCTAAAGAGAATAGAAGAAAATAGAGCATGAGACCAGGAGCAAGAAGCTAAGAAGCTTCCGTGAAGAACGAGTCTTGTTCGTGTGCTGCAAGCACGTCTGTGAGGGAGAGTAGATTGCTCCTCAGCCTCAGGCCCAGTGAAGATGGTGTAGCTAATGTACCACTGTTCCATTGCTCGAGGTGAAGAACCAGAAATGAAATGGAGCACCGAGGCCCCAGCTTTGTCAAGCTCTCATCCAGACCAGAGTCTCCTCTCCTGAGAACTTTCACTCTATTACTCTGTTGGGTTCATCCATTTCTCTGTTTTTGTTTTGTTTCCAAACTATTCTATCTCATTGCTCCCTACCTACATGTAGGAAGACGGACAGTGTGTATACTGGTCTGTGGTGTTGAGTTGTGTACCTTCAAGCTGTGTAACAGTGGTTTGGAGAGTGGTATCTCTCCGTTGGAAGCTCTAAATCAGCCATAGTGCTCTTGCACTAGTCAAGCCTCACCTGGTTGAGTGAGGGGTAGACGTAGGTCTCTAGATAGAGACCGAACCACCTTAAAAATCTAGCTTGTTCATGGTTTGTGTATCTTGTGCTTCTTCGTTAGATGTATGTTTAGGACCGTGGCGGACTTATTCTCAGTGCATCTTACCAAGTAGCCGGCCACTCTTCTAGCTTTTCTGCACTCAATTTTTATCCAGCTTTTATTTCCACATAGAAGGGGCTGATCTATTCACCCCTCCCCTCTAGATCTGCCTATCACTACTTGTCACATGGTATCAGAGCTAGTCTCTCTGAATGTGGTCCAACGACCTTGAGAGAACTGGTGATATGGCAGCCAAGAGCCGTATGCCCGAAGGGCACTCTATAAATAGACCTCTATTTTTCAGCGGCACTAACTATCCTTACTGAAAAAATCGTATGCAGGTTTTTATCAGAGCTCAAGATCATGAAATCTGGCGGGTGATTTGTAAAGGTCCATTCGAGCTGCCCGAAGATGAGGACACATGGACCAAGGAGCAGATAAAGAGATCGATGCTGAACTAGGGTGCCAAGCACATTATGCAGTGCTCCCTTTATCCCACAGAGTTCTCAAGGATGTCCACATGAGCCACCGCAAAGGAAACGTGGGGCCGCCTTGAGGTAATATATGAATGGACAACTCAGGTACGTGAGACCAAAGCCAATATGCTTGTCTCCGAGTATGAAAAATTCAGAATGAGACTTGACGAGTCTATTTCTGTCATGTATGCTAGACTAACCACACTCACAAATGGTTTGACTGAGCTAGGCAAGACATATTCCGAGCAGGAGGTGGTTAGAAAGATACTAAGATCCTTAACTCCTGCATGGCATACTAAGGCTACAGTGGTCGAAGAGTCAAAAGACTTGGCAACTATCAAAGTAGAAGAACTCATAGGGTCCCTAATGACCTATGAGATGAACGACTGAAAGAGCAAATCAGATTGTTGAAGATATGTTAAGGGCATGTATTATAGACTTCGGCGGGAGTTGGCACGACCGGACTACTTTTAAGCAAATTAAGGAGTATCTTCTCACTCCCCAAGTTCTGGGGGCACCATTCAAGAGAAACCCCTTATATGCCGTCATGGACGCTTCATTAGGAGCTATGTTGGCACAAATTAATGAGGAGGGAAAGGAGTAGCCACTCTACTACATCAACTAGAAATTGATCGATGCTGAGTATTGCTACTCCCCCATGGAAAAGGTTTGCTTAGCACTGGTATTTGCCATCAAAATGCTGCGGCACTACCTCCTATCTCACTGAGTGGAGCTTATGTCTAAGCATGACCCACTTAAATATCTTCTCAAGTAGCCTGTCTTCTCAGGCCGATTAAGAATATGGGCTCTCCTGCTTATGGAGTACGATATAACCTATGTTCCTAGAAAAGTGATCAAGGGAGAAGGCATGGCTGAATTCTTAGCCGCCCATCCGGTACCAGACGACTCACCTCTCAACACAGAGCTTCCTGACGAGGAGTCCCTTGCCTCTCAATCGCCAGCGCCCGTTGAACAAACCAGAAATATCATGCATTACCAGTAGCAAGACACCCTCACAGCCAATGTACCTTGCTGGGAGC
This sequence comes from Amorphophallus titanum, assembly GCA_024336825.1. Lineage (NCBI taxonomy): Eukaryota > Viridiplantae > Streptophyta > Magnoliopsida > Alismatales > Araceae > Amorphophallus > Amorphophallus titanum. Next base: position 1,423,826 of record JANBPO010002734.1, read on the forward strand.
TCTACTTTGATGGCGCTTGCCATAGGGTCACCTGGAATAACCAAAGTCTAGTCACCACAGCTGGTGCCAACATCATTTTCCTGACCCCTCAGGGCGGGGTGTTGTACAACTCATGCACCCTCATGAAAGCCTTGACCAACAATTAAGCAGAGTATGAAGCTCTGATCATCAGGCTTCAGATGGCTCTCGACATGGGCATCAAGTGCCTCAAAGCCTAAGGGGACTCTCAGTTGATAGTTTGGCAAGTCCGCGACATCTATGATGCGCGAAAGTAAGAGTTAGTCCCATACCATGCCGCTGTTACTAGGCTCATCCAGAAGTTCTATTTATTTGAAATAGATCTGACGTGGGATGAATTACATTTTGGAACTAGATTCTACGAGGCAAGCAAGCACATTCGAGTAATGCGGCCTAGACGGCGTGACAAACACACACACATGGTGATTCCTAGGGTGACCAAGAGATGGCTGAGTGGGTCGAGACCTGTGGGATGTCAGACATGGTCTGAACTGCGAGGAGGGTGGCAGAGGCTGAACCGAGGGTGAAGGGAAGGGCACTTGGGTTAAACCTGGCAAACCAATGCCGAGGGCTCGGTTTAATGTGCACTCTTCTTACTCAGTAGCAATGACTCACATGATAGTAGAATTTTTAGGGATAGGCCCTCTCTCACAATGGCACTATGTGGAACAAATACGGGAAAAGTAGCAATTGAAGGTGGCGACCGCACGTACCTAGGAGAACCCAAAGGGTCGGCTCTGGTCGGAGACGAGGGCGATCTAGGAAGCGAGCGCACTTGGTGGTCACACTGTGTCGATGAAGCTTGGGGGCCCGGGAGTACAGCCTTATGGCACAAATCACTCCACGTAGGGAGGGGATCATGGGGACGAGGATAGAGAGTATAGAACTACCCTCACACAGGAGGGGGGTGAATAGATCCTACACTCAACTCTTCACCACTTTGATTGAACTATCAAAAACAGTAAGATAGTGAGACCAATTCAAGCGCAATACTAGACTAGTACATGAAATGTTAGCAGCGAAATGATATGAAATGCCATTTTACCGTGAAATTGTCTGGGTACAATAAATGCCCCCCACGGGACGTCCGTCGGAGGCAGAGACGAGGGCGTGCGGCCCCTGAGCCCCTTGTTCCGAGTCGTTGTAGTTGTATTTTGACACTTCATGCACCCTTACTTTATTATGTTGTATATGTTGACTTTCTGGTGTGCTGACCATTTTTTGTGTGCCCTGTCTTGCAGCTATGGCATGATTTGGTAGAGATGAGCGGGTCCCGAGGCGTGTGGCCTGGGATGAGGACCACTGGGTGCGGCAGACTGAGCGACCTATGCCTCCTATGGGTCCATCAGTGATCACCGTGGCTGGTGCAGAGCATCTAGATTTGGGTTATACGATAGTGGCCGAGGGCCCAGTTGGTGAAAGGGCAGTTGGAGTTGGAGTCGTAGAGGCGGCCCGGATCCTAGAGGCAGGCGACCTATATAGTTATGACAGGAGCGGCGGCTACCCTATGGAGTTTCCACTGGATCACCATATGTTCGGGTTCATCAAGAGCTACGTCCCCCCTGGCATGGAGGAGGATGACTCGCAGGTCACCGGAGCCTATCGTCGGCTTGAGCAGGCGATTCTGATAGGTAGGGACAGCTTGCATAGAGTTACGTTTTACAGCTAACCGAGCTTTTCTAGGGACTATTGGAGACAGTGTCAGTTTCCTAGTGCTGAGTGCCTAGGGTTCTTCAGCAGGGCCGAGCAGTTCGGAGTCAGGGTTGGGCCGATAGGCCCCGCTTCTTGGGACTTGCATGGGTATCACCGGATCGAGACAGAGGGGACAGTCGGACTCGTGCTGGAGCCCACCGGCCTATAGTATGCTGGAAAAGGCTACGATGACCACAACATTCTGGATGGAGTTATGCGGTAGATCGTCATCAGCTGGTACGGTCGCTGGGTAGTGATCCCATCACATCGATACCATCAGGGGCCACCGAGTGGTTGATGGGGATCGTGCACCATTATCGGGTGCTGCTGGACAGAGCTGGGATTAGGTACACTGTCACTGCTACATTGTATGCGTACCCCTGCTACACAGGGCCATTGCAGGCACTGTTAGAGCGCTTCAACCGTCGCTAGAACATAGTAGCGACCGCTGAGGGAGAGACCTCACTCGACTTGTGGTCTCTATTCCGGATCTCTGGGTTGTCGATCAGCGGCGAGGGGTACGAGGAGGTGGTACTGGATGATCTTCACCGTAGTCACACCGACGGTCAGGGACAATACCGGGTTGCTTATAGTTATCGATATCTTCTGAAGACCTGGAGGGACCTAGCCCTTGATAGGAGAGACCGAGCTACACAAACTCCCAGGGTGCCGTTGAATGTGTGGATCCGCCACTTCTACAACGGTCCCTTTTGCTTTTATCAGGAGTTTGCCAGGGATTAGACCCCGTGGGAGGAGTAAACTGAGGTGGAGCTATGGTTCCGGATGTACTCCCGATATATCTACGCACCGTAGGAGAGGTGGAATCCCCATGGTTTGTCGGATGTGACACACCTGGCCGCTTACTTGGCGTACAGACTTGCGACGTTCGTGGTCCTGCACGGGGTGTTGAGCACCTCCGAGTGATTTTGATGATAACAAAACTTAGGGGAATTATCATTCATGTGTCGTGATTTTTGAGCAAGGATTCTCACACATTCACGGCCCAATTTCATCACAAGTCATGATCTACCAAGTATGATCAAAAGAGGCTAAGTATTATAGATGGAGGTTCTCCCGGCGTAAAGAATGCACACCGAGCAAAGCCCACCCGATGGTTTTGGCACGCCAGATCAGAGGCCGCCGGAGAAGGGGGCACACCGGGGAAGGGGCATGCCAGATTAGTTCCATTCATTATGTTCATTTGACATGGGTCAGACAGAAGGCCCCGGACTGGCTCCGGGAGTCACCGTGATCATTCATCTTGCCACGGTCCCGTAAAAATCTTGGTGAGAAGTCTTGATGAAGCTCTCGGGTCACCATACGACCACTTTCAGAACCCCGTGTGCCTTTAGTTTGGACACGCGGGCTTTCTGCTGACACGGACTTCGGCACTATAGTTTGTGCTATTGGCTTAGCTTGACTTGTGATCGTAGCTTTCTCAGGGAGTGAAATACCACCCAGGGTACTTTCACCTTGACTGGGTGATCATTTGGTCACTAACGACTCAAATTACTGAGAAGCCGTACCCATGCCAGGTCGTCTGGGTCTTCTACTGTTGGAGCCTTCGGTCCCTTGTTCTGAAAGGCCAAGGGCATTTTATCACCTCAGAAGGGTATTTTGTTCAGGTGGCAAGCCACCAGGTATACCCTTGTCCTTGGTCGGACAACGGATGTTGTTTATGCGGCACGACTGAGTCGATGTCAGTTTATTGGGCAGGCTTGTCAACGCAGCCGATTTGTTGGGAATTCTTCTCGATTCTCCTGAGGTGAAGTCCCTGGCGTTCCTACCGAGTGACCTGAAGCTCTGGTAGTTTGATAAGGCTTTGGTGTATTGGTCTACTTTGGCTTCTTTGCTTCAGTGGGTTGCATCATTCTTGTCTCTTAGGCTTGATGGCCATTTAGTATATTTGAGTGCCAATAAATGCCCCCCAGCCGCGGGTGCTACGAGCAAGGCACGAGTGAAGCAGGATCAGCGGATGAGCTCCGTCTGGATAGATTTCCCTTCTGTATGACAGAGGCCTAGAACGGCCATTGAACTAGCACGGTGGTTAATCCGGCATGCTAGGGGCATAGGCTATTATGGCACGCCCTTATCTGGCGTGCCATTTGGAGGGTTGGAAGGTTAATACGACGCACTAATTAGCGCGTCAAATTAACCTAGGGGAGGCTCCCCTATATAACCCCTTTTGGCCTTTGTTTTTCTCTCACCCTCCTTCATTTTCAACAGTTCCTTCTCTCTCCTCCTTTGCATTCTCTCTGCAGTGCCGAGTGAGAGTGGAGCATAGTCGAGTCTTTCGAGCGAGTGAGGGAGAGTCTTGCTTATTCAAGATTCGAATCCCTATTTTTGGGCCCTAGGAGGCTTCCAGTAGGGCTTGCCCTTAGAGCAATTACCCTGGGTGTTCTGTTTTGGCCTCGGTGTGATACCCATGGCTTGTTTTAGGGACCATTCCCTTGGTGGACGTGTTCCCGCTTCTTTTTAACAATCTCCCGAGCTAGGGAGACTACCAAAATTTTGTCAGAAATTCTATCTTGATCAACCATTTTCTGACCTTGTTTAATTTTTCTTCATATATTTTTGCAGACAAAATGGCATCTGGATGTTCTTCTTCTGCATCCTGTGCCGTGGTGACATGGGAAAATGTTCATTCCTTGGACCAGGGGCATGAGCAGCTTGTTGTGGTCACGGAATCCTTAGACTCGGAGACTGATACAATGGATACCAGGCGCCTCCTCATCATTGGGGGTGATTCCTTCAAGTATGACTATGTAGATGCCGTCAGGAGGGATCATCCTGAAGACAAGCACCTGATGGCCTTCCTTAGGTGGTTCAACATTCAAGGGAAGAGGGACTTGTTCCTCGTCTGCAAGGCTAAGCAAGCGTTACTTGTTGAAAGAGATAGTCTGACCAATTTTGTTGTGCGGGGGAGGCCGATCTATCTCCCCAGAGAAATTAGGAAGTGGAGTGCTATGCTCGGACTGCAAGACCTGGCTCCAACGGACAGGCTGTTGACCAGAGCCCCTGAATTCACACCTGCTCGATGGAACGAGAATGCATGCCTTGTCGACCGGGAGAAGCCAGTGTTCAGTGTTTTTCTTGCCCCGCTGAAATGGGAATACAAAGAAGAGTCTTTTTTACTGGACAGCCTGGCGGTCCGTTTCAAACATTAGATTTCCGTGGGATGGTTTGCCTAGCTAAAGGCCACCGATGCCCACACATTCAGACCTGGAGCTGTGGAGTTTACAGACTATGTGCTGCAGCATTACGCTCCTATCTTAATCAAGGCTGGCGTATATCATAGTGTGTATGCCTCAAGGTACCGCTACCCTATCTCGAGGGGTCTATGCTGCGGCATGATCGAAGTATTCTGCCTTGAGTACAATACCTTCTATGCTTCTGAGGGAGAAACTTCTTTAGACCTTTGGAGCCTTTTGCAGCTCAGCGGCTTGCCAATCGACGGAGAGCCATACGAAGAAGTTTTCTAGCTAGACTGGCTGAAAGATCAGACCGATGGTGAAGGCCGGTATTTGACATGCTAAGCTTATCGTTACTTGATGAAGGCGTATCATACACTCTATCATTCATCATACGATACGAGGGAGGCACGCAAGCCTTGAGAGAAGAGTCGTGTGTAGATGGGCACTTGGCTTCAGCATTTCTTAAGTGGGGAGTAGAAGTATGAAGACTTTCCTACTATAGCACCGACTGCCTTGAGGCAGAAGAAAAGGGTCCGACGATAGGCCACTCTCCCGTCCACTTTGAAGGGAGGGCAACAAGGAGGCCCAAACCCTACTGGCGTTGATGCAGTCACGCACTGTGTTGCATATCTGACTTACTGGATTTGTTCTTTCGCTCTCTGAAAAGGCGATGAGAGCGTGATAAGAACGGAGCCCATCTACCCCACTTGTCTTATGGCTTGGGGCACGAAGTTGTCCCTTTGCCCAGTGGCTTTATGCCTTATCTACAAGATGTTGGGGGACTTGCACAGGTCATGTTTCCCTAGGAATTCAGGGACCGCCAGTCCTTTACACTTCTTCAATGCTTGGGTCTGCACCCTGTTTTCAGAGGCTACTCCTCGGGCGCTACAATCAGATCGTCTTGTTCCGGGGATGATCAAGTTTGCAAGTGTTAAACCGGACTCAATGGCGGAGTAACTCTTCACCATTTGAGGCAAGCTGACCAAGGTTCCCATGGACTTGCCCAGAGTTCTGTACTTCTGGAGCCTGGCGGCTCATTCCAGCCCGCTCGTGAACAAGACGTGGAAGTGCAGTCTGTTTGAGACAGAAGAGTATATACATCCAATCTCTGGTGCCAAGTGCACGAGGCCAATCTTGGAGTCAGAGCTGGTTGATTGGGTGCTAGCTGTCAGACCGAGTGTCCTTGCCTTTCGAAAGAGCGACATCCTGTGGCTGGAGTCGTACTATCCATTTTGATTTAGTCAGAATTTTGGCTACGATCAACACATCCCTTCCTCTTCCACACAATTTGCGTTGCCGAACAGGCACTGAGCCGGCCAGGTGGCCAATGACAAAGCTCATGCGTGGTGGGATTTCTTTCACCGTCGAGAGGAGGTATCATTTAGGGTGTAGGCCCCTGCTCGCTTCCCCCACGTCACTCCTGAATATGTCAAATGGTGGAACGCGCGGATGGGGTTCTATAGAAAGTTTCACCGAGACTGCTGGTCTGTTGCAGAGCGCAGATTCTTGGACTCCCAGCCAGGGCCTATCCTTGATATTGAACCATCTTATTTGAAGAAGTTAATGTCTTGGACCAACACGGAGGTGATGACTTATCTGGAAGCTCGGAAGACTACGAAGTGCCACTCATCCAAAGCCGATCTGAAATTGCCCGAGATCGGCAAAGATGACTATGTCAAGATGCTTCGGGGGTTGTGCCGCGTGACTGGTGAACGGGTGGCCCTTCAGCAAATCCCTCTGTCGGTGGAGGAGCCTATCCCATCTATGGCTGATTGACATCCCGAGACTGACAGTTTTCATCCTCATTGGACTTTCATTCGAGGGGAAGACAGGCGGGATGCACTTTACACTAACCCCCCTTGGCTATTTACATTGCTTCGCTCTCATGGGCTCTCAGTTGGTGGCCCGAGTGAAGCTATTTTGGACCGTCCTCTTCTGATCTCCTTCAAGTATGCTGATGGATGGGGGATGGACCACTTAAGCTTATATTATTATCGGTCTTCTCACGGCCATGCAGACTTAGCATTACTGGTGGAACGAAGTGAGACTTCCCAAAAGAACAAAATAAAAAAAGTAAAAAAAAGGAGGGGAAGAAAGGCCAGCAAGAAAAAGGAGCTCAAAATCATTCAAAGGGAGCCACGAAGAAATTAAACATTCCAAAAAAATTGGATTTTAAGGGGCAAATCGACCATTTCGGTCAACCGAAGCCCCCGGTTCGATCGACCGATTGCGGTGAACCGGGCGGCCGAACCCTCGATCGAACCCTATTTTAAGGGATTCTTCCACCCTATTGTCCCATTCCATCCACTTTATTATCTCTCCCACCTATTTTCCTAACCCTAGCACCACAACCTCTGTTGCATCCCTATAGTTTTGATGATGTCATACACTATAAGTCAAACATTATATATTCACACAAGAATGTGCCTTGGAGTGTGTGCATGGCATTTCATCAAGCAGATTGCATGCATACCAAGGTTAATGCTTGTTTCCAGCTAGTGCAAATCAAGCTCGGTGTAGGTCCTTTTCCTTGGGTATACAGAGTCTGTGCATATTCTTGTTAGACGGCGCATTAGGTCTGTGCATATCTAAGGTTCGTGCACATAGACCATCCAGTATAAGTAAGGTCTGTGCATTTTGTCTTGCAAGGTCTGTGCATTTTACTTGACTGCATTGTCAAGGTCTGTGCATATTCTTGACAAACTCATACAAAGTATGTGCAAAGACTTGTTTATGCACACATTAAGTCAGTGCATGTTTTATTCCTGCAAATGCAAGGTCCGTACATACTAGGTTTACGGCCATATTAGGTCTGTGTACATATAAGGTCCGTGCACCTCACCATTCAAAGTCAGTGCATATGGCCTATCAGGACCGTGCAAGGTCGGTACAAGTCTTGCGTTGTGCACGATAAGGTCCATGCATGTCTCTATAGCAAGTCAATGCAATACCGTATGAAGTCGGTGGTTGCCTGTCACAAGGCCCGTGCATTTCTTGTTCACATGCACATAAAGTTTGTGCAAAACATAGTCAGTGCATGCTTGCTTGACAACATATGAAGGATGGTGCATGCTCTACCCTATCCTATAAGGTCTGAGCATGTTTTTATCCGAACACTTTGCATTGACTAGCCCACTAGGTCTGTGCAACATTCTAGTCCGTGCACATCTACTTTCATGCACTTAAGGTCTGTGCACTTTTTAGCACAAGACTTCATAGTCTGTGCAACAAAAGGTCCAAGCACTCTACTGTTAGCCCATCTTAAGGTCTATACAATACTCAGTTTCAAAGGAACAAGGTCCGTGCAATATTCATTTCAAGGGAATAAGGTCAGTGCACATCTGGTTTAATTAAGCTGAAGGCCTGTCCAATGTCTGCTCTTACACATGGTGAATTCTAGTTTGCTACGAGTGACCCTAAACGGTACTTTATCCTTCCTTTACAGGGAATAATCTAGTTCGCAGAGAGGCACGTGACCTCTGAAATGGCAGAAGGGTGGCTCGTGGATCAAGGGGGAAAATGAAAGGCACGTGATCTGAGGAAAGGAACATTCTATTCCCTGACACATAGACCAATGGAGTTTAAGTAGGGTTCTGTTGCTTGATCCATACGAAGCCCCTGTTCCTATATAAGGATTCACTACCCTTCAAAGAAGGGTGCTAGAGAAAAGCTACCGTAAAAAGTTTCCATCGTCTCCACCTGAAAAGAGAGGATCTCCAGGATCAAGAGAGAGCATAAGAAACCCTGTTCAAGCCAAGATTTCTGCGATTTTCACACCGTGGAGAGAACGCTCTGGTTGTGTTAGTCATGTTCTCAGTATAATGGGCTATGTCGTGTGGTCACGTTCATCGAAGGTGATGAACAGTTGGGCGGTTGGGAAGGCGGTCCTTGTGTTGGACGCGATCCTGTAGAATGCGCTCGAGGTGAGGGCCGCTATCCTTTGTTAACGCGACCCATCTAATTGGCGTGTTAGTGTTATCGCGACCGAGGCTTAGGCCGCATCTTGGTTAATGCACTTGAGGTCACGACCAAGTTATTGAGTTATCACGCTTGAGGCTTTGGCCGCGTCTATTAAAGTGACCCAAGCATGCGTCGCGTAAATGCATTGACGTGCTGTTGCTGTTGGACACGTTCTGGTGTCATCGCGACTCTCCATTGGGGTGCATTTACTATCGCAACGCCAGCTTTGGACGCGTTAATGTCTTCTATTTTCGGTGTTTTATTTGAGTTATCTCGGGCTCCGGTGAACCCGGGATTCAGTGCCTTGTTGGCCTTTGACTCGAGGGATGTCATGGGTGTTCCGTGAGAGTCATCTATGTGTCGAGGGATCCCGAAGGAGTGGCTTCATCCCGAGCTATGTTTGGTGTTTCTTCCATGTTTGTTGGCTTGGTTTCGTCCCCTTGGCTAGTCCATTGTACGTGGATATAGTGGACGTCCTGTGAGGGCTGTGACTGTGTTATAAGGTGTTCGAAAGTGCCATTGCATCGAGTAGTGTTTCGTGTTATTTCGAGGGTCATTATGCTTTCTGGTCAACCTGGTTGTGATCCAGCGGTTGACACGTGACCTTGTGAGAGTCTCAGCTATCCTGTATGGATTGAGACTCTGATTTTGGACGCTTAGAGGTATCATCTTACCTCGATTTGTGTGTCGATGTGATTTGAGGGTTTTGATATTCCCTCATATTTCGTATTTTGTGTTTTGCAGAATCGAGAGTCGTATGTGCCACCTAGGGGTTGAGGACTTGTGTTTTATCATGGTTTTTGGCTTAGGGACTAGGCTGATAAACAGTATGTTACCATGATGTGCAACGATGTTGACCCTAATCGTGTGACTCAAGGATCATTGGTGTAGGTCTAGTTGTCTATCCTAAGTCTGACGACAGTGTTGTATACTGCTTTATGCTATATACTACTTTATACTTCGTAGTACGTGGGACATGTGAGTGCTTACCCTGTCTGTACTTCGCTATTTTGAGTCTCTGTGTCTAGTGAGCCTTCACTAGCCGTAGTCTGATGACAATTCAGCGTGTCAGCCCACCTGGGAGTGGTGGCGGGGCGAGTTCCCGTGAGACTATGTTTAGGCTAATTTTTGTGGGCCCCCTTGCTTTGCAGTTGTGTTCTACTGGGGTGGAAAACTAACTAGAGGCCTGGCTCAAGGCATTGGGCTTGTGTGTGCACACGTGGTCAGAGGTGTTTGGACGAGCGCCGACGGGCGTGACCCTAACTAGTCACTCGTTACTATTGTTACTTGTACTTGGTACAACGTCTCAGTCACCGTGTGAGACGCTTGAGGGGCAGTGTAAGACGTCAGTGGATGCATCTGACTTTGCTTCTAGTGAGGAGGTGCTTCTGTCACATGACACGTGACTTGTGGTTTTGTGATTGGTTCTCTGTCATTGTTGACGTAGTGCTTCAGGTAGCCTGTGTCTGGCTTTACCGTGGCTTGTGTAGCGTACACGACGGTGAGGTTAGTTTTTTACTATGTTTTTATTCCTAGGTGACATCTGATCTCCTCCTCCTGTTGTGGCATATATATACATCATTGTTTGCATATTGTTTGTTAGTTTTTAGGCTAGAATATGCATGCACTCTGGTGCACATAGGGTCATTCATCTTTCATATCATAGTTGCATTTCTCACCTTGGTGTGTGATCCTCTCGCCTCCATATTCCTTGGGGTCGACTAGGTGACCATATCAGGGACCTCCATAAGTCCTTGCGAGCCGTGGATTCTCACACAGACGCTAGGCTGGTTGTACCTTTGCCACCCCATGTCTAGGTTCCATAAGTGAGGGAGTGTTTACACTTAGAGTCACCCAAGTTCCCCATATCTTACCCTATTAAGAACCTATTGTTGGAGAGAACATTTTAATTGAAATCACTAAGGTTCTAAAGGAGAAACAAGTAAAAATTTGTGCCTCATCATAACTTGGTTGGCTTTGGTTGCCTCTCATCCCTTTCTTATCTTCATAAAAGTCATTTTTTGCCTAGTTACTTATTTGGTGCTTGTTTGTGTTGTTTGCATTTTTGAAAGGTACCATAGTGCATGTGGAGGCTTCTGATTCTTAGAATCATCTCCTAGGGGCAATTCCTCTTTCACCTATTACTCCAATCCTTTGTTTGAGTCTAGCATGTCTTCCTATGATCTTTCCCGTTCCCATGAGGAATCTCTTCCTCAAGGACTTCTAGAGAACCCACCCCGGGTCATTCGTCTTCAGTCTGGAGAAGGGTCTGTACCTCCTCCATCCTCTGTTCCTATGGAGGGTGCGCAACCCTCCCTTTCCTCCACAACTACCGCCAGTCATATTCTGCAAATGATGGCCCGGTTGGATCCAGCCCAACTCTAGGCCGTCTATCAGACCTTGCAGTGGTCAGGTGCCCCATCTCCTATGATTGTCCAAGGTCTGTCCACTGCTTCTATTGCTCAACCTAGAGTTGATGGGCCCGAGGTTTCACCCATTCCAATTGATCTTACCCCGGTCCAACCCAGGATCCTTCGCTTCTCTAATCTGGAGGCAGGCCAGTCTTCTGGTTTGGCCCATGAAGGTCTCGATAAAGGGAAGACCATCCTTCCATCATCCACCCAAGTTGATTCCTACAGATCTATTCCATCAATGCCACAAGTTCTTGTTGGCCCGACTGATTTCGCTCGCCCTCAACCAGGGGCGGCCCAAGTCCACTCTAATTTGGGTCATCCTTCGGCCCAATATCCTTCTTATAGGCTTCCCCCTCCTTCTATCTATCCTTCAGCTCATCGTCTTGGGCCCACTCCTTTTATTCCACCTACTCCATCTCGGGAGCAGGAACTACTTGACAAATGGGCCGCCATGCAACAACAACTCGATTTCCTTCAGAAGCAGGTTGGCCTACAATCCTTAGCAGATGTTCCGGTTCCCTGTTTTCATAATATCTAATTCCCTCTGCAGTCTGAGCTCCCCACATACCGTAAGTATGACAGGAATAGCAATCCTTATGTTCATGTGAGGGATTTTATGTATGATTCGGTGAAATTTCAGTATGATGACCGCCTTATGGCGTACCTATTCTGTCGATCGTTGGATGGAGTTGGACTTGAATGGTTCTATGCTTTATCTTCAGAAGATGCCGAAAGCTTTAAGGTGGTAAAAGAGAAGTTTATTCAGAGGTTCCAAGACTGATGTTGAGTCTCGGATGGTGGCAAACATATACATCAGGGGGTGGGGCAGCTCTCTCTAGCAGCTATGCCCTGGGAAAAACCTATCCAAAGGATCACGGACTTCCTATACAAACTTGTGCCGCCCCATGGAAACTCGTCATGTTGAAAGGGTTCACCACTGGTACTTGGCAGCAACAAGGACTTCCTCATACAGCTCAGCGGCATGATCCCAACTAAGGTCTTGCGACATTCCCCGCCTCTGCAACCCCTCCCAACTCTTCTTGTAATTCCAGTAAGTTTTGAAACAGTTGCCTAGCGCATCGATCAGCTTACCTGTCTCTGCTCTGTCAAATGTCCACCCCAATCCAGTCTCCTCGTATGGATTGAAAGGCTGTACGGTGTCTCTGAGTCCACCAACCGCATGAACCACAGGAACAGTTCCATACATCATGGCATACAGCTGATTCAGGCCGCAGGGCTCGAACCTGGATGGCATCAACAGGATGTCTGCACCTGCAGTGATCCTATGGGCCATTTTAACAGAAAAACCAACCCAACTCCTGACCTTGTCACGGCGGTTGCCCTCAAACCTCCGGAGCATGTCCTCGAGATCTGACCTTCCAGTACCAAGCATAACCAATTGCATATCCTGACCAACCATCCAAGGAATGGCTTCTGCAATGAGATCCACTCCTTTTTGATGATCCAGCCTCCCAATAAAGCCAACAAGAGGAACTTCAGGCCGAACAGGAAGGCCAAGTTCTTTCTGCAGTGCAGCCTTGCATTGAGGCTTACCCGTATCAAGAGTGTCCAGTGAGTAGTTAGTGTAGCCATCAGATTTTAAGTGCACATCAACTTCGGGGTTCCAATCCTTCGTGTCAATCCCATTCACAATACCTCGAAGTTTCCAATCATTTTCATTAATAATTCCATTAAGTCCCCAACCACCTTCTGATGTTTTAAGCTCCCATGCATAACCATGGCTCACTGTGACTACACGATCAGCAGTTTTCAAGCCAGCTGCGAAGATGTTCAAGTGTTCACCACCCACTGGGTCATACAACTTAAAAAGGTCCAAGTAATGACCGGGTAAATCCACATAGCGGAAATCCTCTAGTGGTCCACGACCCTGCATTCAGTTGAAGTGTAGATCAGCATATCAATGAATAACAATAACAGTACTTTCCAATCTGATAGCTGAAGATGATTAATGGGCAGCATTCAATTTATGAACTAACAACTCCTCACGCAGTCGGTTGGTCGTTTGATGTGTACAATTCCACCGCCTGAAGGCAGACTCTCTCCTCAATCTAAAGAACTCACCCAGAAAATCAACTATAAATATTTTGTCTACCATTGGCTTGGACTTGGGCCATCTTATTCTTTATTATCTAGTAGACAGCAAATGTGTGCTAAGCTTACATCTTATTTTCTCATGTTTCTAACAAATGAAACAGTAAATAAAGAGCTTTCTTTTATTACGATAATTTTGTTGAACATGGGACCAGACAACATACACTAACTCTGTTAAACATTGTTCAGAATCCACAAGTGATAAAGGGGGAAGGAAATAATAATCAACAGAAGCCCATGCTTTCATTTCCTTGAAACAGTGTTCAGCAAAAAACAAAGAGTGATATCATATGGCATATCCTCATTTCTCCACTATCAAAAACATTAGGTAGCTGTTGAACTGAAAAAAAAAATGAAGAAGAAGGAAAAGAGAACAGAGAGAAAAGAAGGAAAGGAAGAGGAAATGAGATTCAGAGGGGGGGTGAATGAATCCCCTTCAAAAAATTTACCCAATTAAAAACTATAAATATAAATCGCGCGAAAGTCAAAATAATTTGGCTAAGCGAAACAGATGTTCTAATGAGACACACACTTGAACACTTGACCAGTTGTCCTTATGTTAATCTCACTCGAACACTTAACCTGCACCCCCAACAAGCACTCAGCAAATCTATGCAACTATTAGGCAGAACCACATTAGATAGACGATGAATTACGAAGAGCTTAGGATAAATCTATGCAATATAACCGCGCCTAAGCATATATCTACCGTGAGTCAGAATTGCAATCAACCCAAAGATGCAAGGAGGTTTAGATGGTTCGGTTTGCTACCATAGACCTACATCCATCCCCCACTCAAACCAGAGTGAGGCTTTTCACTGCCTAACAGCTTGAACCGTTGAGCATCACAGCTCGCTTATAGCTGAGCATCACAGCTTGCTTCTACTGATTCACAGCTTTGACCGCTAAGCATTACAGCTTGCTTACAGCTGAGTATCACAGCTTGCTGTCTGAGGTACACACCTCGCTTGCTGAGCATCACAGCTTGCTCTGCCGACACACAGCTTGATGCTCAAATAAGAAAGCAAAAGACAAAACACAGCACCGAAAAGCTGGAAAGAAGGACAAAAAGATATAGCTCTATGAAGGAGCAAATTGGCTTGGATCTAACCCAGAGGCCAATGATGAACAGATCTTCAGAATCTTCTGATTACTTCTCCACAAGGTTGATCCCTTTTTCTTTCTCACGATCTCACGAGCTCTCTCTTATTTTCTTTCTTCTCTGCTCTCGCAATCTCACGGTCTCGCTCTATTCCCTTCTCTTCTTCCTCTTCTCTCACTCACGGACTTCTTCCAGTGGAATCTCCCTTTTTCTTCTCTCTACTGCTCTCTTTCACCACTCTATATGTATCTACCTCTTCTGATTTTTCTTCTCTCTCAATATATCTAGCTCTCCTCTATTTTTGGCACCTTACTTAGAGGAGGATGCTCCATATTTATAGAACAGGGGCTCTGAAGGATCTTCGAGGGCATGTGGAGGGAACACTCCCGCCAAGAGGATTCTGGAAGAAACTTTTCATGTGTCAGAATCTGGATAAAAGTAGGTCCACATGGTAGAACCTTTCTGAGACTATCTACCTTGGATCACGTGCCTAATCATAAGCTGTCACTCCCCGATCCGATAGTAGCAGAACGTAATGGTCAGAACGTGACAGCGATACAGTCGTGAATAATCAGAGTAAATCATAAGGCACAAATACAAAGACTAGACAATGTTGAAAAGATATAATTATTATTATTGTCAGAATGTGAATATTACATCTCTTGACTCAACTTACATAAGTAAAAGAAAAGGACTCAAATACACTTAATAAAAAGATAAAGACTCAAATGTCGGGACAAAACTCAAGAAAAATAAAAAGACACTGACTCGATTCTCCAGAGCACTCATCACTCTTGCCCTTCCCCGTTTGATTGATTGCCTTCGGCATTATTACCTGAAAAATATTAAAATATGCTGGATGAGTAAAAATACTCAGTAGGAATCACATCTCTCATCAAGCAGGATATACGTGATTAGCCAATTAAATGTGTACATGAGTATGAAATGCATGAACGATATAGCTTAAAAATCATGATAATCAATCTAGTAAAAAGGGTGATTATTCTTGAATATTATTCTCCCATTGACCCATATTATCCCCAAGAAAAATACAAATACACAATATTCTCTCATTGACCCACATTAAACTCAAAAATATAAATACAAACTAAATACAATCCAAATACATACCAAATACATACTAAAATATCAAAACTCAGGTGGAGACTCGAGATTGTCCCCTAGCCACAAGGACGTCGGTGTCGCCCGGGTCGTGCTACGTGTCCGGTACCGTCGGCTTGCTGAGTCAAGCAGATCTCTGGCTCTAGTGTCCGCACCAATTCTCCCTGGGTGAGAGAAGCTCGACCCTATCGAGTAGGGGTCCGGGTCGCTCTGGTATCGATCCAGCAGGTCTAGATCTATCCTCTATAACTCAGCCCGAGTGATCCAAGTGTCGTCAGACGCGGGCTGTCCACTGCATCGCACCAGGTAGTGTTGGTACACCCCACCCCAGGTAGTCATTACCTGCTCATCCAGTATATGCTCTATCTACTCACACTACTGAGGTAACAAGACTGGAGGTGGATGCTCTGGGGTGGTGTCACTCACAAGGAGTGGAGACGGCTCAAATGGCTCACTAGGTATCACCGCGGGTCCCTGTAAGTGACTAGATCTGACACGTTGAAAGTGGAGTTGATCCCATAGTCCTCCGGCAAGTCCATGACATATGCATTAGACCCAACTCGCCTCACTACTCGAAAGGGACCGGCACTGGGAGCGTGCAACTTCTTCACTGTCCCAGAGGAAAACCATTCAGGTCTGACCCTGATCATGACATACTCGCCTTCTTGGAACTCACGATGGTGCCTATGGGCATCAGCCAACTCTTTGTACCGTGCATTGTTGGTCTCAATATGACGACGTACATGCTCATGCAGCTGCCTAATATGATCAGCGAAGGACTCTGCTGACTCAGACACACGGGACTGGATGGGAGATGGGACCAGGTCTATGGGCTTCCTAGGTCTACGGCTAGGAACTGACTTGAATGAAAAAAATAGCATGACTTGGTGTGATTCCCAAACATCACCCATGTACATCATGAGTAGAAGCAACTTGACCAATAATCCGATGTTTCGGATCTCGGACCACGCCAACCTCCATCGGTTCAAAAAGACTCGTCCTCGGGTTTTGAAGTGTTTAAGGACAAGGAGGTGGGTGATGGGAAAGTCATCCGGATGCCTGACATGGTTCATGAGAACGATGGGGTCTGGATGCTGTCTCTCATATGCGCGGTAAAAATCAAACCATACTGCGTCAACATAGGGCGTCGACAGCGGTACGACAATGATAAGCGACTGCGCTAACACAAGGACGACTGACTGCTGCTCGGGAGTGACTAGCATGAGAGGGGTGGCAGGCTGGTCAGATCCGTTAAGGAAAGCTAGGATGGGCGGAAGCTCGGGGTCGTCTACGGGCTCCTGAATGATGGGCATGGTTGGGGCAACTGGAGGAACCGGGACGACGGGTGTGACCGGGATGACCGGTTGCTCGGTCAAGAGGGGACGAGCTGACTGTGTAGGGTCGGCGGATAGGTGTTCCATGGTATTGCTCTCTAACCCCTCAACCTCAGCGAGGTACTCCTCGGTCGACTCCTGGTCAGCCTCATAACTCACTGGAATAAGCCTGGGATGGGCATCCTCCGAATGTGGGTCCTCTAAGATAGGGGAATGGGAAGGACACTGGTCGGGGAAATGACTACTCCCACGATGGGTGGCCAGAGGGGAAATTAACGATCATATCAACTTGTTTGATCTTGGTTGAACCCTTTCACACCCATATTATTTGTTTGGGCTTGTCTAGGCCCATTTGTGGTGTTTTGTGTTGCATCCCCCATCATCCATCTTCTTTTATTGCTAGGCCCATTTAGACTAACCCATTTTGTGTGTCCATTGTCCAGTCACATTGCCCTAGTTCCTTTTTTTCCCCATTTGTATTATTGAGTCAGCCCCCTCCTTGATCTTCGAGCCCTTGCTTCCCTCATTGTATTTTCTTATCCTCGTATTAAGTCTACATCTACCCTTATGGAGCACCACATTAATCCCTTGTACCCTCCTTCTTCATCTTCCTATTCCTGTGTGGACTCCTCTTCCCATGTGGGACCATCTCCTAGTGGTCCTTCCGACCAACAGGCCAATCTCATGACCCATTTATCAAGCCTCGTTCGTCAAATTGACCCGGCCCAAGCCCAAAGACTCATTGCAAATCATCTTCATGGGTCTCCTTTTCCTAATGGGCCTGTTTCTCTTCTTAATGGGCCTTCTCCTCATAATGGGCACTCTTACCTTCATGGGTCTCTTTCTTCTCCTTCCCATGCGACTGGCCCAGTTTTTAATCACAAATTCCATCTTAATGGGCCTCATTCTTCTTATGCTGCTGGCCCCATGGGTCCTTATTCTCATGATCACAATTCTTCTAGGCCCATATATCCTACCACTCCCAGAATGGGCTTTCCTTCTTCATCTTAGTCCAGATCTCCTTCTCTGGCCCAATACCATAATCCTGGTCCAAATTCATGCTCTCTTGCCCAGACTGGCTTGCATCCTTCTCGATCCCTCCCCATCTAGGAGATGATTGCTCAAACCCAATGCCGGCTTGATGAACTTCAATGTCAAATTGATCCTAAAACTTCTTTGAGTGTCTCGTTTGCATTCCAAGTCTTCGGCTTCCACCGCGTTCACAAATTCCTGCATATCACCACTATGGTAGAGTCGGTGATCCCTATGTGCACTTAAAGGAGTTCATTTATGAGTTGGATCAATTTTGACATGATCAATGCTTGATGGCCTATCTGTTTGGTCTGTCTTTAGAAGGCCCGACTTGGGATTGGTTCTTTACATTGCCACAAGATCAAGTGGTGAATTTTCAAGTTGCACAAGACAAGTTCGTTCAGGAGTATCAAGATCAAGTTGGGCCCAAGTATTCTATGGTTGATCTGGCCCACGAGAAGATGAAGCCCGATGAAGAGTTCTCTACCTTGGCTGACCGCTGGCATCACTTGGCCGCTCAAGTCCTGGGGCACATTCCGGAGCAGGAGCAAACCAATATGCTCATCTTTAATGCAACACCCGAGTATCGGTTCGTTTTAGCCTTGAATGATATCACCTCATGGCAATAGCTTTATAGCTGAGCCCACTTCATCCGCCAACAACTCCAAGTTTCCCTTGACCCTGAGTCTCCTTCACCTTCTACGCCCACGCCTACATATGCCTCCTATCCATCATCCCCTAGGAGTCAGCCCTCCACCACATATCCTTCCATGAGTCAGCCTTCCGCTCCCACATACTCGTACTCCTCCACATATCCTTCCACGAGTCAGCCTTCCGCTCCCATATATCCACATGCGTCTCCACCTCCAGCCAAGGAAACATCACACCCCGAGAAGGTGGATGCCGTCTACATACCTCCTCATCCCGCTCCACATATTCCTCCACCTATGAGGTAAAGGGTACTTATACTTAATGGTCACCTCATTAAGTTTACGATAGTCAACGCATAACCTGAGAGAACCATCTCTCTTCTTCACAAATAGGACTGGAGCTCCCCATGATGACACACTTGGACAGATAAACCCTTTGTCTAGCAAGTCTTGAAGTTACTTTTTCAACTTTGCCAATTCTATTGGGGCCATTCGGTAGGGTGCCTTAGAGACAGGTGCAGTGCTAGGCAACAAGTCTATAGCAAACTCTATCTCCCTTGTAGGTGGCAACCAGGGCAATCCTCTGGAAACACATCTAGGAATTCCTGAGCAACCTCGATCTCTACTACGGTCAGTGCCTGGTCAGCATCAGACTTCGTGACTACGCTTGCCAAGAATACATCGTAGTCTTTTCTCAATATTTGCACAGTCTTCATTGCTGAAACCACTAACTTCTTTCTAGCCATATGCTTCAGTAAGGGATGAGAAAACTCATCCTCTATAGGGATGCGAAAAATAACTCTCTTCCTTCCACAATCTATCAGAGCGTAATGCTCTTCTAACCAATCCAGTCTTAAGATAGCATCAAAGTCTTACATAGGTAAATAGTAAAAATAACCGGGCAAAGTTCTTCCTTCTATTTTAACTGATAGTGAGGCTATATGCCTCTTGGTATACACCGCTCCTGCAGGTGTGTGTACCAATGGGGGCACGTCTAGGTTTAATGACTCAATTTTGAGTTCCTTACCTCTCATAAATGAAAGTATGTGTCGCACTGGTGTCAAACAATACTCTAGCATGAATACCAATGATAGAGATAGTACCTTCTGTGAGGTCCTCTGCCTACTCAGCATCCTCTCTAGTTAGTGCAAAAAGTCGAGCTGGCGCTCAGGGTCTCCCTGTGGGTCGTGCTTCTGCTGGTCTGGCTACTACTGGAGCTGCTGCTGCAGCTGCTGGCCAAGTTACTATAGGTTGCATCATCTTCGGAGATTCTCGGATCATGTGGCCCTTCATGCCAGAACAGAGACACCTGCCGGTGGCGATCCAGCATACTTCCCCGCCATGTCGCTTGCCGCAGTGTTTACATTCTAGTTTGCCATTACTCCTTGATGGAGGTGTGGTCTTCCCTGTCATGAATGATTACGACAGATTCTTCATCACCTTTTTGCCTTTGTCATACCGGTGAAATGGTGCTGATGGTCTCTTTGTTGAAGTCCTCTTCTCTTCTTGATATAATTCCATGTTGCTCTCTTAACGACAAGCCGCCCAAAGAGCCACCTCCATGCTAGCAAGATCCAGTGCAACTAGACGGGTCCGAAGCGATGGTCGTAGTCCCGCCACAAACTTCTTCACCTTCATTCTTTCATCTGTAACAATATGTAGTGTATAATTTGATAATTCCACGAACTTAGCCTCATACTCGAGCACGGTCATCGACCCTTGAGTTAGGGCCAGAAAGTCTTGCTCCATCTTGTCTTGTACATGCTCAAGTATGTACTTTATTGTGAATAACTGTCTGAATTCTTCCCAAAAAATATCATACTCGAGTCTGTCAGGTTTATTTCTTAACATAGACGCCCACCATACGTCCGCTCTCTCTTGCAACATGTATGCCGCCAAACTCGTCTTATCCTCATCTGCATACCGGATGACTCAGAAAATCTTTTCTATCTCGCGGAGCCAGTTTTCAACCACGATTGGCTGACTCTCCCCCTTAAAAGAGGGTGGAGGTGGCACTCAGGCTTCAGCAGCACTCAGCTTTTCTCTTCTATCCTCTCTTTCTTCTGTATGACTAGCATCTATATAGAGAGGCTCTTGAAGAATGGGCTCTTGAAGAATGGGCGTGTGGAAACCATGTTTCCCGCCCAAAGGATCATCCAGATCTGATCTGCACTTGCCACGTGTCAGCATCTGGGCTTGATGGCTTTCCACGTGTCATGATCATCAGATTCTTTTCTACCTCGGAGCACGTGCCCTTCCTTAAGATTCACAAACATAGCTCCTAATTCTCTGGACCCCCCTTTTTCTTCTGGTGCCTGTCAATATAATGAACACTTAGTCAGCATTTGTTATTCACAAGACATTCAGACAAATACTAGATTTGCATAGACTTGATAGAGCACAGGAACAAATGTGCATGGACCTCACAGTAGATGTAACTATTATGTGCACGGACGTTGTTCTGCCTAATGCAAGAATGCACGGACATTGTTCTAGCATGGCGCACAAATGCACAGACCTTATGAGACGCTAAAAAAGAGAACATGCACGGACCTTATGAGATGCTGAGAGGAAAACTTACACGGACCTTATGATACGCTGAAAGGAAACATGCACGGACTTGAGTATGCACGAGATAGATATGCATGGACCTCTACAAACATTGCACAGACTGTATGGGTACATAAACAAGACTTTGCGCAGACTCGAGACTAGCTCGGACCTGGTATATGCTAGGGCTTGAAGTGTGCACAGACTTTAAGTGAGCAATGCAAATGTGCATGGACTTGTCTAGCCTAAGTGCAAGTGTGTGCAAACAAGTAGCAAGGCATGCACGGACTATACGTGTGGTTGTCACATGAGATTGCACAGACCTATAAGACTCTGAATGAAGATATGCACGGGCCTAGCCTCTCAAAGGCTAAGATGTGCACGGACTCAGAATTTGAGAAATGCACGGACCTAGCCTCTCAAAGGCTGAGATATGCACAGACTCATATTTGAGAAGTGCACGGACCTTCTATTGCAAGAGTGAGATGTGCACAGAGTTTAGTAGTGCTTAAATAGACTTTGTTTTACCCCGAGACAAATATGCACGGATGTCTAGTATGCACAGGAGAGATTTGCATAGACCTTGAATGCATGAAACAAAAAACATGCATAGACTTTATTCGTTGAAGAGTAGAATATGCACCGACATGAATTAACAATATGCATTATTATGCACGGACTTCAGTCGTGCGAGAGGACAATATGCACGGACCTTATTCGGTGATGCACAGACTTCAACATTCAATCCAAAACATGCACAGACCTGACCTTTCAACGTGGGATATGCATGAACTCTGAATGGAGAAGTGCACGGACCTCATAGAACAAAAGTATGCATTCTTCAAAAATGTGCACGGACATTATTCGTGCACAGACCTAACATGCCGCCTAACAAGAATTTGCACTGACCTTGTGTATGCCTCATGACCCATATGCATGGACCTTATCAATGAACAAATCACAATGTACATCGACCTCTATATGATCCACACAACAGGTTCGATGAGATGACTTTATGAAAATGCATTAACTTTATGTGCAGAATGTTGACTTTCTGTTGACTATATGCATGCATGAGACTGACCTTTCTACAATGAACACAATCATGATCAACAGGGCAACATGCAGTAAAAACATAGTGCATCATGCATCAAGCACACATTGACTCATGTGAGTTGACCAATCTTCTCCGGCAGCGTCATTTTCTTCAGCAGATCGTCCACCCGCTGGTTCAGCGCCGCATCGGCCAGTTGCGAATTCGGGACGGTGGGCGTTTCCGGAGGCTCCTCCTCCTGCGCGGGAGGAAGAATCAAGGGCGAGATCATCCCGAAGAAGCAGGCCGCGCCGAGAAGCAAGACGAGCAGGGCAGCCGCGACCGTTTCCCGGTGAGGGATGTGAATCGTGATGACGCGCCGCGGTTTATCCATCGTGAATGAAGCCCTTGGCAATAGCCTCCTGCCTCGATCAACAAATTGACGCAATCAGCGGAGCAAGCAAGCCGCGTGATTGTCAAATCGTCTCGGCGTACTGTCCCGCACAGTCGGAGTAGCGCCTACCAGCCGCTGCCGTCGAGGACCACCGTCGCGATTTCCGTCGCATTCGGCGCCAGCCGGCGCAGGCCTTCGCCGTGATGGATGGCATTCGGCAGGCCGAGCCAAGGCTCGATGCAATAGAAATCCGACTCGGGCGCCTGCGTCCACGTCGTCACCGCGTACCACGGCACGGCGCCCGCGTGCGCGAGCTCGAAGACGAGTCGCCGTCCGCTGCCTGCATGGCGTAGTGTCAGCATGGGCGCTGTGGGCTCGATCTGGAAGCGGTCGATGATGTCGCGGTCGGCCAGGCTGAGATCGGCCGTGGCCGCTTTTTCGCGTTGGATCGAGCCGTCAGCCGACTGGCGACCCCACGCCTCGCAGGGCAGGTGAAGTGTCCACTCGCCGCGCTGCTCGTGCGGCAGAGCGAAGTAAAAATGATGGCCCGCGTAGTAGGGCAGGGGAACGTTGCCCGTGTTCGTCGTCTCGAACCGCACTTCCAGCCGCGTGCCCGGCTGCAGCCGCACGACAACGTCGAACTGGAAAGCGAAGGGGTAGATGGCCCGCGTGCTGTTCGAGTCGGTCAGCCGCATCCGCAGCGAGTCTGTGGCCGGATCATCCACCACCGCGAATTTCGCGTCGCGGGCAAAACCGTGCTGCGGCATCGGGCGCACCGTGCCGTCCTCGTCGCGCCAGAACTCGTTCTTGCCGTCGACGAAATGGCGGGCGATGAATGGAAAGAGCACCGGATTGCCGCCGCGCACCTTGAGGATTTTCGTCCAGTCCGCATCGTCCGGCCAGGTAATGATCTCGCGCCCCTTGCGTTCCCAGCGCAGGATGCGCGCCCCGCGCTCCGCGGAGACGATCACGCGGGATTCGCCGTCGGCCAATTCAAAGCAAGGTTGGTTCTGGAACAGGAGGGGGCTTTTCATGTTAAATATCCGGCTTCCAGATATGCCCGCCGAAACGATGACCGACGAGCCGAAAAGCGCGCCGCAAACCATGACCATCCCCGAGGCCTACGAGGCCTGCACGAAACTGGCGCGCGAGCACTACGAGAATTTTCCCGTGGGCCGCCTCGTGCCCAAGGAAATGCAGGTGCACGTCCATGCCGTCTACGCTTTCGCGCGTTATGCCGACGACCTCGCCGACGAGGGCTACGCCGGCAGCAGGAAGGACCAGGGCGCGCGCGACGTGATGACGCCCGGAGAACGCCTCACCGCGCTCAATGACTGGGAGCGCCAGCTCCTCGCGCCTGCCGGCACGCCCGGCCTCCACTTCATTTTCATCGCGCTGCACGAGACCATCCGCGTGCTCAATTTGCCCACGAGCCTCTTCACCGACTTGCTCTCCGCTTTCAAGCAGGACGTGGTCAAGACCCGCTACGCCGATTTTCCCGAGGTGCTCGATTATTGCCGCCGCAGCGCAAATCCCGTCGGCCGGCTCGTGCTCCTGCTCCATGGCCAGCGCGACGAGGAACTGCACAAGCTCTCCGACCACATCTGCACCGGACTGCAGCTCGCGAATTTCTGGCAGGATGTCGCCGTCGATCTCGAGAAGAACCGCATGTACCTGCCTGAGGACGAGCGCAACCAGTACGGCGTGACCGAGGCTCAGCTTTTCGCGCGCGGCTTTGACGAGAAATACCAGCGGCTCCTGAAATTTCAGGTCGACCGCACGCAGGAGATATTCGACCAGGGTGCGCCGCTCACGAAAAGGCTGCGCGGCATGCTGCGGCTCGAGATTCGCCTGACATGGCTCGGGGGCACGACCATCCTGCGCAAGATCGAAGCGCAAAACTACGACACGCTCAATCACCGTCCCAAGCTGCGCAAAACCGACTTCGCGTGGCTGTTCGCGAAGGCCCTCGTGTCATGAGCGAAGTGCCGGACAAAACCCCGGTGCCCGACCTGCCCGGCAGCGACGCCATCACGCAGTCGGCCAAGTCGAACCTCGCGCTCTCCTTCGCTTCACTGCCGCCGGCGGAACGCCGCGGCATGTCCATCTTCTACGCGTTCTGCCGCGTGGTCGACGATGTGGCCGATTCGACCGAGTTGCCCATCGAGGAAAAGCAGCGCCAGCTCGCCGAGTGGCGCAAGGAAGTCCGCCGCGCCTACATGGACACGCCGCTCACGCCGCTGGGCCGCGAGATGCAGGAGATCATCCGCCGCTACCTCATCGCGCCGACGCCGGTGGAGGAGATCATCAACGGCATGGAGATGGACATGTCGATCATGCGCTACCCGGATTTCGCGCTGCTCGAGCAGTACTGCTACCGCGTGGCCAGCGCGGTCGGCCTGGTGAGCATCGACATCTTCGGCTGCCGCGATGCGCGCACGCGCGACTACGCCGTGGCGCTCGGCATGGCTTTCCAGCTCACCAACATTTTGCGCGACGTGAAGAAGGACGCCTCGTTCGGCCGCATCTACCTGCCGCTCGACGAAATGGCCGCGTTCGGCGTGAGCGAGGACGACATCATGCAGGGCCGCTTCAACGAAAAGATGCGGCAACTCTTCCGCTTCCAGGCCCTGCGCGCGCGGCATTACTACGCGCAGGCGCACCGGCTGATGGTGCCCGGCGACCGCCCCAAGTTGCTCGCTGCGGAAATCATGCGCGAGAATTACGAGGAACTGCTCAACAAGATCGAGCGGCGGAACTTCGACGTGATGACCGATCCGGTGCGCAATACCACCTTCGAAAAGGCCCGTCTCGTCCTGCGCGCCAAAGCCCGCGAGAAACGCGCCGAGCCGCGCCCGCCCGCGCCGAAGAAAGTCGCCGTCCTCGGCGCCGGGTACGCGGGACTCGCCGCTGCAGCCGAGTTGGTCCTGCGCGGCCACGACGTCACGCTGATCGAGGGCCGCGCGTTGCTCGGTGGCCGCGCGCATAGCTTCGTCGATACGAAGACAGGTCTCATGCTCGATAACGGCCAGCACATCCTCATGGGCTGCTACCACGAGTCGCTCGCGCTGCTGAAGGAACTCGGCGTCAGCGACCGTCTCTACGCCCCTCCGCGCATCGACGTGCCGTTTGCCAGTGAAAAGGGCCGCTCGCGCATGGTCGCCACCGCGCCCGATCCGCTGCATTTGCTTTCCGCGCTGCTCAACTTCGGCGAACTCAACGCCGCCGACAAATGGGCCGCAATCAAGCTCGCGTTGCGGATGCGTCTCGGCGGTGAGCCGCGCGCGGACGAGACCGTTGCGGCGTGGATGACGCGCTGGGGCCAGACGCCGAACCTCGTGCGCGCCCTCTGGGAGCCGCTCTGCATCGCCGCGCTCAACGAACCGGTGGCGACCGGCTCCGCCACGCTTTTTGCCACCGTGATCCGCCGTTCGTTCCTTGCCGGTGCGATGGATTCCTCGATTTTTCTCAGCCGCGTCGGCCTCAGCGAACTCTTCGCGCCCGAGGTGAAGCGGCTGCTCGCGATGTGCAAGGGCACGCTGCGCACCAACGCCATGGTCACCGGGCTCGACTTCGCCGACGGCAAACTCCGCGAGATCAAATTGAATGATGGCTCGACCTTGCAGCCGCAAGCCGTCGTCAGCGCGCTGCCATGGAACGTGCTGCGTGGCCTGCTGCCGAAGGACAGCAAGCTGGCGCAGGCCTGCGCGCGGATCGGCGACGCGCCCATCGTCAGCCTGCACCTCTGGCTGGATCGGCCCATTCTCGACGAGCCGTTCATCGGCCTGCTCGATTCGCCGGTGCACTGGGTTTTCAGCCGCGACCACATCCATGGGCCGAATCCGGCCGGGCAGGAGGGCCACGTCATCACCGCCGTGGTCAGCGGCGCGCGCGATCTCGTCGAGAAAACCGGCCCGGAACTCGAGGAACTCACCTTGCGTGAAATCGCCCGTTTCCTGCCCGAGGCCAGCGGCGTGCGCGTGTTGCATCGCATGGTTTATAAGGCCCGCAGCGCGACCTTCGCCGCCACGCCTGAGACCGAGCCGCTGCGGCCCGGCGCCACGACGGAGTGGAGCAATTTCTGGTTGGCCGGCGATTGGACCAACACCGGCTATCCCGCGACCATCGAAGGCGCCATCGCCAGCGGCAATCGCGCGGCGGCGGTAGTGGACTCAACTGTTTTAAGTTAGGGACGCGAGTCCAGAGAGCCAGTGACGGCCCGGGACAGGCGTCCCAGCGTTTACGGCTTAATTTGCGTGTACGTCCCCGTCCCCTTGAAATCAGGTGCGACAAATACGCTGCTGGCACCTCGTCGGTATTCCACCGCGCCCGATTTCAACGCCACGATCATCCCGCCGCTTCCAAATGGCCCAAGGCCAGACAACGTCACGCTTTGGCCCGGGCGATAATCCACCGTCTCTCCCGTCGTGTAGACCACGGGCAGGGAATCCGGGTCGTCCGTCTTGATCCCCGTCGTTGTGTTCGCTCCCGCCGTGAAATCCCAGCTCATGTTCTCCGGCGCGAGGTCGGCATAATCCTTGTCCGTGCCTGCGTATCGCGTCGTCGACCCGACGGCAAAGATGTCCGCATTGGGCGTGAACTGGGTTTGCAGCAGGTCGAGCGCGATGCCGACTGATTTTCCCGGGGCACGCGTGCCTTCGCCGGTGGGATAGACCCCGTCGTTTTCGGTGGCATACTGAGCGAGCAGCGTGTTGAGCGTCTTCGCGCTATCGAGTGCGCGCGACGTGCCGTGGAGCTTGAGGTAGCTGCTCACCTCCGCTATGACCACAACGGCAAAAAGGAGGAAGACGATGGTGGCGAAAATGGTTTGGAATCGCGTGGATCCCGCCCGCCCCAAAAGAAACGAAGACATGAGCCCCTGAGTCTGACCACCCTTCGGCTGATTTCACGAAAAAAAAGCGGCTTGGCCGAAGCCAAGCCGCTCTTTGGAAGCCGCTAATTCAGGCGTTAGAGGCCGGAGGCAACGCCGTAGGAGCCAGGAGCTCCACCGAGGTTGTTGGCGGCGCTCACCATGTTGACTTGGAGAGTCGTACCACCATTGAGCGTTGTGGTGTTAAATTGCGAGGCGTTATTGATGTAGAAGACGGCCACGCCCGTCGTACCGAACGGATTCTGTGAGCCCGGGATAGCCGTTATGGCCGTACCCGCCGTGACGGCGAAGGTTGAGGGTGCCGTGCCGCCGCCGGCGGTGCTCAGTGTGCTCCAAACAAGCGGGCAGAACGGATAGGAGGTCGAGCTGACGCCATTGCCTTGGTTGACCAAGAAGTCCCAGCTCACCTGATTCTGGGTGATGCTTGTCGCGGTATTGGTGCTGCTCGAGACCTTGGCAAAGCCTGCGCCTTGGTCGCCGGACAGACTAAAGATGGTCGCATCGGTCACATAACCGCCGGCGAGGAGCGAAGCGGCCACATCCTTGGCCGTGGCGCCGCCGCCGCTCTTATCAGGATAGAGCTGGCTGTTGTCGCCGGCGAAGGAATACATGGCCAGGCCGATCGCGTGGGCACTCTGAACGCCTGCGCTTTGCTGGGCCTTCCTGATGCCTGCGGTGATCGGGCCGAGGGCCACACCTGCCAATATGGCTATAATGCCGATAACGACAAGGAGTTCGACTAGGGTGAAGCCGCCTCGAGACGAAGCGGTACGACGGGTTTGGAGACGGGGTTGGTGGTGCATAATTCAACAAATAATCTTCTATTCATTGAACGTCAATACACGAAACGTAAAACGAGCTAATTAGGCTATAAACGAACCTAATATCAGTAAATGACATCTGAAGCTAGTATCAAAAGATGACCGGTGTCGTCGGGCTCCTAGAATGAATTTTAATAAGCACCAAGGTGACAAAATAAATGAAAGGCTATGTAGCTCGACAAAAGGAGGAAGCAGAACTTACCCTGATGGTGGAATCCATCTCCTCAAATGTCTTACAAAGGCTAACAATTCCGCAGATGAGGCAATAAAGGGAGGGGTTATCTCCTCTTCCATATCGATTCTCGCAAATTCCTCTTGCGATATTCCCTCGGATGACGGTGCTAGCAACTTTGGAGGGCTAAATATCGAAGGACCACTCAATAGCATAGGAGGTGCCACTACCCCTTCGCTGACGGTCTCATATGCTTCCTCCTCGCCCTCAGAAGAGCCGTAGTCAACTTCTTCGTCAGAAGGGGAAGTGGCGCTGCCAGAAGAAATGTCTATACTAGGTTCGAACTGGCTCGCCATTTCGACTGCTTTCCGAGTTGCTGAACGGGTGGTTCTGCATCGCAAGGGGATAATACCTGTCTTTAACGTAGTCTTATGCCCTTCACGTGGTAGAGGGACATCCGCAGCCGGTGTCCTAATGTCAGCACTGACTACTTTGGCCACTATAGCACAAAGATATGCACAAAGTGGGGTCGAAAGAGCATCAAAGAAGAGGAAATATTGAGAAGAGTGAGGTCACTCAGCTTACCCTCAACTTCACTAGCCAGTGTAGGCGAAGGCAGCCTGATATCCTCCTGAGCGACAGAGGGGCCACCTTCTACAGCTTCGATTGTTTTACTGCGGGAGGTTCTCTCTCTATATCCGCTGCTACTTTTGCAACCTCCTCAGTAGTCGCAGCAACGACAACTACCTCTTGAGCTGCTGCCAGACAAAGGAAATATCAAGATGAGAATGGAGGGATCGTGAAGAGAATAATTCTATAATTTGCAAAGAAAAGCAATATCACCTTTGGCTGCTTGCTGGGCAGCCTCTTGCTTAGCAGCAAACTCTTCATACGATGGCATGAGGCTCAAAGAAATCTCAAGTACATCAGCTACAGAGGACGATTACTTTAACCCTTTTCGGGCCTTCTTCTCTCATCCTAAGGCAACTTTCATTGAAGAAGCCACCCTCTTTCTGCCAGGAGGTAATGGGGTTGTGGTTGGCGCTGGCATAGGAGTCTCAAAACATCCAGGCTTCTGAGCCTGGTAAATAATTTTCTCGTAAAGCCCCTGCTGTTTTATGTCCAGCCTATCTGCCAAAGAGAACGTTTATCGTTATAAAGAAGGTCAAGCAATGAAACAAGCACCATTTCAACTGGAGAAAGTCTTACCTGTCGGGCTATTGTAAAAAGATGAGAGAGGCCAACACTGATAGAGCACCTCCTTGCTGCGAGATGTCGCTTCCCGTACAAGCCAGTAAATATCACCAATTTTCTTACACTTCTCAGCCAGATCCGCCAGGTCTACATGGCCACGGGAAGCAAGGCAATGATACAGACCAAGGTGATCAATACCCCAGCCGTCAGCATAATGAAAAGATACGAAGAAGGGCTTGTCCAGAATATTTGCTGCAGGGTTGTCAAGGGTCAGCCCATGGATATTCATCAGAATAAATAACCAAGACGTATGCTGATAATATGTCGGGGTTCTATCTTGATGTGAAACGACTCCCTTGGACCTAATATGGCAAGCAACCCAATGAGTCGGCAACGTCACACTAACGAACTCACTAAGGGCACATGAGTGTGCCGTTGAAGGCATATTAGAGCGTGCCGTTGAAGGCTCTAAGGGTGTGTCGTTGAAGGCTATGCCGAGCATGCTTTGAAGGGGCACATGAGTGTGCCATTGAAGGACGCATGGCGCGCTGCTGAAGGCTGCAAGGGCGTGCCATTGAACAACCGTTGGGGCGTGCCGGTGAAGCAGCCAGGGTGTGCCGGTGAAGCAGCCAGGGCATGCCGGTGAAGGTGTGCTCGGGCTTGTCATTGAAGGTAAGTCTGAGCTCTTTTCGAGCCCGATCAAGGTCCACTTGGTTCTCTTTGGGGCCCATGAGCTGTGAGCTTCCCAGGGGTTGACTTCTCTTTGCTGTCGTGATTCCAGAGACGGCTCCACGATAGCATGTCGTTTGTTCGGAGGGTCCGAATGGGACGTACTCTCCATGATCTCTTCGGTTGAAAGTGTTGTTAATGTTGGACTAGTAGGGACATACAGACGTGCGATTTTACACGTCCACACTCGTACATAAAGTCCCTTACATGAATAAAGGGATTACTGTTCCCATCATATTTGCGGTATATGGGGAGCTCAAATTGTGGAGGGAATCAGATATTTTGAAAACTAGGAACTAGAACATCTGCCAAAGATTGTGGGCCAACCTGCTTCTGAAGGAAGTCATGTTGTTGTTGCATGGCGGCCCATTTATCAAGTAGTTCCTGTTCCCTGGATGGAGTAGGGGTAGTGAAAGAAAGAGTGGGTTCAAGACGGGGAGCTGAGGGATAGACAGGGGGAGGAGGAGGCCCATAAGAGGGATATTGGGCCGAAGGGTGACCCAAATTAGAATGGACTTGGACTGCCCCTTGCTGAGGGCGCATGAAATCAGATGGGCCAACAAGAACTTGCGGCACTGATGGAATGGGCCTATAGGAATCAACATGAGTGGATGGGGGAAGAATCGACTTCCCTTTGTCA
Organism: Amorphophallus titanum; assembly: GCA_024336825.1. Taxonomy (NCBI): domain Eukaryota; kingdom Viridiplantae; phylum Streptophyta; class Magnoliopsida; order Alismatales; family Araceae; genus Amorphophallus; species Amorphophallus titanum. The sequence goes on from JANBPO010002734.1 coordinate 1,454,880, forward strand.
AGACCTGGATGGGCTAAACCAGAGGACTGGCCCGTTTCGAGACTAGAAAACCGAATGGTCCTTGGCTGGATCGGATTAAGATCAATAGGAATGGGCTGAACTCCGGGCCCATCAACTCTGGGTTGAGCAATAGAAGCAGGAGACGGACCTTGAGCAATTGTGGGAGAAGGGGCAGTGGACCCCTGCAAGGTATGATAGACAGCTTGGAGTTGGGCCGGATCCAACTGGGCCATCATCTGGAGGATTTGACTGGCAATAGTGGTGGAGGACGGGGAGGGTTGTGCCCCCTCCATGGAGACAGACGGAGGAGGAAAGGCGGACCGTTCTCCTGACTAAAAGGAGATGACCCGAGATGGGTCCACTAGAAGCCCCTAAGGAAGAGACTCCTCCTGGGAACATGGATGATCAAAGGAAGACATGTTTGACTCAAACAATGGATTGAAATAGAATGTGGAAAAGGAATTGCCCCTAGGAGATGATACTAAGGATCGGAAGCAACTCCACATGCAATGTGGTACCTTGACAAGATGCAAACAACACAAAGAAACACACAATAAGCAACTTCGCAAAGATGACTTTAACTTTATGCAAAACAAAAGGGAGGAGAGAGACAATTAAAGTCAACCAAGTTTTTTATGATGCACAATTTTTTAGTTGTTTCTCCTTTAGAACTTTAGTGTTTTAAATTAAAATGTGCTCTCCAACACTAGGTTCTTAATAGGAAAAAGGTATAATGGGCTTGGTTAACTCTAAGTGTACAGCTCGCCGAGCCCGTCGAGACGCGCCGCCTCGACCAGTTCGAAGGGCAGCGCGGTGCGGAAATGGATGTAGGAGGTGCCCATCTAGAGAAGTAGTCTGTGGCGGCTAAGATATATTTGCATCCTGATGAAGATGCCGGCAGAGGACCCACCACGCCTGTGCCCCATTGAGCAAACGGCCAACTCGGGATGGTGGGGTGTAGCGGCACTGGTGGCCTTCTTGACACAGTGGCATGTTCTTGACATTTCTGACAAGCTTTGGTGAACTTACAGCAATCATCAAACATCGTGGGCCAATAATAGCCCAATTTCTTTATTTTAATTTTCATCTTCTGACCGGCCTGATGTGCCCCGGCTGACCCGGCATGGATTTCTTGCATCACCTGCCAAGCCTCCTTCGTAGACAAGCAACGGAGCAAGACTTTCTTTCAGGCATCCGCCACTATTCAGAACAACGTTTCGTTCCTCATTTCATAAGAATCCTTGATTCTGATTAATTTCATTCTTTGTTCCTTTTCCTTTGGGAGCTGTCGATGCTGGAACCAGTGCAAGAGGTGCTCCCGCCAATCGGGCTGTTGGACTTCTTCTACAGCCATGACTTCATCCTCCTCTCCCTTTGCTGGGATTTCTATCATGCTGGGGACTTGTCGTCTGTTGATGACAGTTATATTCAGGCTCTGATCTGGCAGGACTGCCAAGAAACTAGCGCATCTGCCTAAGCATTATGTCCTCAATTAACATGCCTCATTTGGATAAGGTAAAACTTCGCCATCAGGCGTAGCACTAGTTGGTGATAGGGAAGGAGCTCTGACTTCTGGACATCAAACTATCCTCCAACTTACTTTATGACTAGCATGGAGTCCCCAAACACCTCAAGCATTTGGATTCCCATGGAGAGGGTAATTTGTAACCCGATAATTAAGGCCTCATACTCAGCCTCGTTATTTGTACAAGGTTTGTTTATCGAGCAGGAGGTATATATGACCTCCCCCTAGGGGGACTTTAGGACTATGCCTGCACCAGCTCTGACTCTGGCTGCTCCGGTTGTTGGAGTGTCAATTCTGGAGGCACCATCAAAGTGCAACTGCCAAAGGGTGTGATGCACTTGGTCTGCTTCCAAGGTCTCATCTTCAGGGAGTTCTGCCTCTAGTGGGCAGGGTGTGCGGCAAAGAAATCCACAATAGCCTGGCCTTTGATAGCTTTTTACAGTACGTAGGAGATATCAAACTCCATAAGAATTACTGCCCATTTGCCTAAGCGGCCTTTGAGTGCCGGTTAGGATAGGACATATTTTAGCGGATCTACCTTGGATATTAGCTTGATCTCATGTGACAACATGTAGTGTCAGAGCTTCTTAGCTACGAAAACTAGAGCTAAGCAGATCTTCTCAATATAGGTGTATCTTTCTTCAGCCCTTACCAACCTTCGACTGAGATAGTAGAGGGCCTGCTCTTTTCCTTCTTCATTATTCTAGGCCAGCATTGCCCCCAGAGAGTAGTGCGTGGCTGCTATGAACAGAATTAGCGGCCACCCTTTCACCGGTGCACCAAGTACTGGTGGAGTTCTCAAATAATCTTTCATCTTGTAAAAAGTCATCTGGCATTCTTCATCCCAATAAAAGTGAACATCCTTCATCATCAACTTGTGAAAGGGGTGACAATGTCCTGACAGGTTGGATATGAACCGTCGGATGTAGGTGAGCCAGCCTTGGGGCAATAAAATTCACTGTTGTAATTAACTTTTATCATTGTATCGGGAGTTATCGTAACTGGCCGGGGTCATCTTCCCCACGCCCGGAGCGTGGAGGTATCATTTTCACTACTCTCTTTGGCATTTACTTTACTCGTATGCAATTTTATATGCCGCTGCCAGCGTGTGGTAGGATTAATTAGCTAGTTCAAATTCGATCACTGCGTGGCCCGATCTGGGCACGAGTGAGAATTGACCACCCTCGCTCACTACCGGTTCCTCAACCACGCACGATCATATGCTTCCCTCGTTAGGGACGATTGTGAGCTTGTCTAGAGTCCAAGTATTGCATATTCAACTTGGAGTCGAGTCCGCGAGTGTCAGTCCCGCATCAATAGTTTTAAGGCTATGGGCTGAGCTTTAAAACACAAACATCGGGAAAATCAAATACCATAATCAACGTCATTCACGTGAAGGTCCATTGGGTATCTACGGGATGTCTGAAATTAGGCGTCTACAAATGCTCCTCCGGAATGCCTGTTTTGCAAGGGAACCCGACGGACTGATAAATGGGTGTTTTGGTAAAGAAACAAGCCTAATGAGGGCAACACGCTCAAGGGGATTCTTGAGCGGAAAACAAGCTCCATGCTAGGTCGCATGAACATCAAGTGATCAAGTAAGTCATTGGCAAAGGCAAGGAAGGAAAATTAATCTAAGAGGCTTGTATCTGCGGCCACGGGGGGCCCCCGAGCATGGCGTTGCGGGACTTGAGGGGACGAAATGCAATCTAGTGCTCAAGGAGATACAAGACCTAAAACAAGGGTAAATAAAAATATCAGGATTTGGGGAATACAATGACTCATTGATTCACGGAACATTCAAAACGACTTCGCACAAAACACATTTTCTACTGGTCAAATTAGAGTGGAATCACATAGACTCGTTCGAGCAAATTCGATAAAATTAGGAGACTCGAAAAACCAGATGCAGGGACCAATGATCATGGGTTGGTCAGATCAACGTGGCCGTCCTGCTTGTTCATCACAGCTTCCAGATAAGATGTATGCAAATTTTTGTTTCTTTTTTGCATATACCCTTTTTTAGGAATTTTCTTTCAAGTGAGAGTAAAAAAACCTATATGATGCATGCTGGGTTTAAATAAAAAAATCTATCTAATGCAAAGTCAGAGGATTTATTTGCCTGCCTCCAAGCCAATCGGTCGAGAGTTTAAGAAGTCTATCATCCTATGCTTGACGATGGACGTGGTCCGAATCCCAGTGGGGTCCATCGTTCCATACTGTAATCAATCATTATCAAGAATTCGGGAAGTCCGTCATCCCGTGGCGGGTAGCAGGCGACTATCGAATAGCTTAAGGAGTATAAACTCTTCATGGTTTTATTTTTTTTTGGAGAGGAACTCGGAGTTTATACGCTCGAAGCTATTAGCCTCCGACGTTCTACCTATAATGCAAGATAACGAGGCGTCATCGGCCTCTGGTCCCATAGCTGTGGAGACCTGTAGCTGCATTAGCACACGTCAGTAAAGTTCATTAATGACAATATGAATAAAATAATAAGCATGTTTCAATTAATGAATAATCATGAGATCATAAGCCAAACCTTATATAATCTTTTAATCATGGCTTCACAACATAGGGAAATAAAGGCGGCCAGGGTAGTGGACACCCTGGGGTCTGGGCGGCCAGACCTGTGGTCACCCAGCCCTGGGGAGCCTATCTTCCCTACTTGCCTTGCCCATACTTCCTACCCTCAGTTCTGACTGCACTGGACTGCAGAACTGAACCCCAGTTGTTGACACCTCTCACGCCCAAAATCTCCATTGCACGCCACCCTGCCACTGCTACCCAATCATCCCACAACCTTCACTTCTCCATCAGAGAAAACCCCGCCCCATTTGCCACCTGGAAGCCCCGGTTCCTGTCCTATCTTCCACCCTCTGTCCTGCTGCCAGCCAACAGACCAGAAGTGCAAAGGCCTACTGTAGAATTCGCCACGCTCTCCACAGTACTCGGTTGCAGTTGGTACTTGACCGATGTCCCTGGGACATCCTCAAAAGCATCTACCCCGAGTTTCGTGACCAGTGGGTGAGCAGAAGGTCACGTTCCAGGCTCTTCTTCCTGCTGTTTCCCTACGCGCACGCAGACAGGCCAGCAATCTGCCCACCGCTCATTGCTACTCCGGAGGGTCCAGCCGGCGCCGTCGACTTCCCGCCTCATGCAGGAGGCTCTCCGTCCACTACCGTGTGCTACCAGGGACGTGGGCGTCTTCCTTGGCCTCTGTGACACGCCATCCTTCAGCTGGTTCTAGGCGACGTCAGTTCACAGCACGTCAGAGTTGCCACTCGACGTCCACTCGCGGCCCGTCACCCCACTTCGCATGACCCCCAGATTCATAGTGTAGTCTTTTACCTCCCTGTGAGGAGTGGGCTTTGTTTTGGATTGTACCTTTGTTAGCTTTTGTATCGGGTGGTTGTGTGATTTGGCCGGGCGTCTTCTCCCACGTCCCGAGCGTGGAGGTACGCGTCCACTACCTTGCTTGGTCTCTCTTGCTAGTTTAGTATACTCTTTAGTGCCACTGCTTGTGTGTTGTAGGATTCTAGCTCGTTTATATCTATATCACTGCCACGGTGAGAGAGCGTGACCGTCCCATGACTTGCCCGAGTCACGAATGTGGAGTTGCCTTCCCTAGACTTCTGTCGGTTCATCAACCGTGCGGATCGACACGCATCCCTCTCTTAGGGACGATTGTGAGCTTGAGCTACTTGTTTAGGCATGATTCCTCTCTTGGGAGTCTTAGGTGTCGAGTTTACGCTATGCAATCTATTATGTCGTTGCTGGTTTAGTTGTCTCTTTAGACACGTCTTCATATAGAGTTCTAGGTTGCATAGCGTCCCGCGTCAGAGTTTCAAGCTTCGTCCAAAATCTGCATCACTTACTCAAGGGGAGCTTAAATCAGAACTTTTCTTTTGTGTTTCTCCTTCTAAATTCTTTGGGCTTCAAGTGTGTGTTATTTGTAATCTCTAAACATTCGTGTGTACGTGGAACTACCCAGATCCGCGTGTGTGTGTGTGTGTGGTTTCCTTCACATTCTTACGTGTTTCATTGCGTTTGCACCTTCGTGGGAGCTTTGAACTTCTTTTGAGTGTGTGTGTGTGTTTTGATCTTATAATCATTTACAAGATAGTGTGTGAACCCTCACAGATTGTTAGGGGTGGACATAGATTTTCGTTGTTGCATCCGAACCACCTAAAAATTACTGTCTATTGTTTGGTTTGATCCTTTTCTCCTATCTCCATTCTGTGCAAGCACATATGTAGGTTATTTCATTTGTATCTCTTCATCCATATCTAGCATAATTTATCATTTTCACATTAAACCTTTGGTATATCAAAAGGTGGGTTCGGATTGACAAGGCTAACCTTGACCATGTTATAAGGTAGCCAGGAGTGCCTTTGTGTTGATTTGTGTCCCGTGCTGCTTCAGAGTCATTATTGGTTTTCAGTCAACCCGGTAAGATCCAGTGGTTGACACGTGACCTCATGAGTGTCTCGGCTATTCTGGATAGAGCGAGACGTGGTAGTGGATGCCTTAAGGTGCTATTTGACCTCAGTTTGCGTGTCTAGATGCTTTGAGGGTCTTGGTGTTCTCTCATGTTCTGTGATTGGTATTATACGGAGTCGAGAGTCCTTGGTGTAGCCTAAGGGGCTGAGGACTTGTGTTTTCTCGTGTCCTTGCCTTAGGGATTAGGCTTGATTGGTGGCTTGTTACCGCTCATGTGCGACGATCTTGACCCCGAGTCGTGAGGCTCAAGGATCGTTGTGTCAGCAGGTCTAGTTATCTGTCCTGAGTCTGGTGGCAATCTTGCGTGCTGCCTTGTGCTTGGTGCTTCGTAGTACGTGGGATAGTGCGTGCTAGCCTATCTGTACTCTAGCACTCGTGTTTCAGAGTCTCCGTGTCTAGTGAGTCTCTAGTAGTTGTAGCCGATGACCTCGAGTGTCGGCCCACCTGGGAGTGGTGGTAGGGCAATTCTCGACTCAAATGGTTTTTAGGCTAGTTTCCATGGGCTCCCTTGCTTGGTAGTAGCGTCCTATTGGGGGAGAAAACTAGCTAGAGGCCTAACACAAGGTAATGAGCTTATGTGTGCACATGTGGTCAGGGGCATTTAGACGAACGCCGATAGGCGTGACCTTGACTAGTCACTTGTTACTATAGTTCCTAGTTCCGTTCAGTGAGTATCTCAATCTCTCCCATCTTTGGCGTCTGCAGTGAGATACTAGTAGCGTAGTGTAAGACGTCAGTGGACGCATCTGGCTATTCTTCTAGTGAGGAGGTGCTTCCGTCACGTGACGTGTGACTCTCGTGTTTCTCGTACTTCATGTTGTGACCTTCCTGGATTAGTCTTCTCTTGGCCTAACCCGAGGTCAACTTAGGATATCATTCACGACACTCTAGTCGAGTGTATGTGTTAGTGGCTCTTGCCTATCTAGGTTTATGTCTAGGCTTTTGCCTTTTTCTTTGTAGGCTTCAGCTTTGCCTGGTGCTTGGTCAACGGATTGGTAACTCCTAACTCTATGAGATTAGGGTTCACCTTTTTGTTGCTGTTCAGAGTAGCTTAGGAAGCCGTACTTCCTTCCACAATCGTGTTTTGTCTGGTATGGCTTCTTCCCCCTTTCCTTTAGCTACAACTTTTCCTTTATAGCTTTTCTATCTAGTGTAGCAGAGCTTTCCTTCCTATTTTCCTTTATTACTTTACTGCTACCTGCTATTTTGTTGTTCTGTGTTACTGTGTTGTTTCCAGTGGGGATCTGCATGACCTCTACTGAGCCAGTGACACGAGACTCACCCCTGCTTTTTAGGTGTGGTCGTTGTGCTTCTTCCTCTTGGTTTGTGGGCGGTGTCGGTTCGTAGTTGCCAGCGTTGCCAGCGTTACCTGCGTCGGGGTTCCCCCGACCTCAGTGTACGTTCCCTTTCCTGTTAGATTGTACTTATCTTTCCTTTGGACTAGACTTTGTTGATAACTTAAACTGTTAATTAAAAAATAATTTTATTTAGGCTATTTTAGCAAACCTGATTAATGAAATATTATTGCTTACTGTTATATCTGGGACTTCAATGTACTCCACACACTCCTTTTTCGCACCTAAATGTACGGTGTACCTACTCCCATATGCCTCTAGTAACATCGCACGTCTCACCCGCTCCTCGACCGGGGCGGTCGTGATACTTGGGACTGCCTCAAGGATCCCATCGTCTTCTCGGACGACAATCTAGCCGGCGTGACCACTCCCCATTCCAACGCTCTTGTAGTCTCCTCCACTATCAACCAATGTACAAGGCGTCAAATTCTGGTAGATAATGGAAGTGGACCTGACGTGATTTCTTACGACTGTCTTGTCCTCATAGTTGTGGATTTATCGCGTATAACGCCTTTGCACACTCCCTTCTATGGGTTCTCTGGCTCTATGATCTTGATCACGTTCGGGATGGCTCCACGAGACGTGACCTTTGTAGCCGACTTCATAGTCGTACGGGCTATGACTGGCCACAATGCCATCATTGGCCGAGGAATCCTGGGTCTGCTACGGGGTGTTCCCTCCTCCTACCACAAGAAGCTAAAGTTTCCTACTCCCCACAGGGTAGGGGAATTACGAGGTGACCAAGGGGAATCTCAGCGGTGTTACCTGATCTCCACCGAAGAGAGACAAGCAGAAGATGCCCCGTCAGAAAATAGAGCCAGGGTAGAACCCGGACCAAGCAAGAACACACCGGCCGAAGATCTCTTCCTTATCCAAGGAAGTGAGAGCCCAAACCACACCCTGCGGATCAGCTCGATGCTGTTTGAGCAAGAGGAGGCCTGTCAACGCTTCTTGGTGGCAAACCAGGACATGTTCGCTTGGTCCGAGGACGAGCTGCTCGGGATACCATCAAAGATAATCACCCACTAGTTGAAGCTAGATCCTAAATGTAGCATGATCCAACAGCGTAAGATGCGCTATAACCTCGAGTGGCAGGCTAGCATAAGGGAGCAGATGAGCAAGAAGCTGCTCTCGGGACTCCTCAGACCAACCCAGTACCCAGACTGGGTCGCTAATGTGGTTTTGGTTCCCAAAAGTAGTGGGAAGTGACGCATGTGCGTCGATTACACCGACCTCAACAAGGTCACTGTCAAAGATAGCTTCCCCATGCCGCGGATCGACCAACTTTTCGACGCAATGGCCGGGCACGAGATGCTGAGTTTTTTGGATGCTTATTTAGGGTATCATCATATCAATATGCACGAGCCCGACCAAGACAAGATCGCCTTCATCACCGACCACGTCTCTACTACTACACACGCATGTCGTTTGGGTTAAAGAATGCAGGAGCTACGTACCAACGACTCGTCAATTGCATGTTTGATCCCCAGGTCGGCCGCAACATGGAAGTATATATTGACGACATGCTCGTCAAAAGTCTACGCGCAATCGACCATTTGGAGGACCTGGTAGAGACGTTCTCTACACTCCGAAGGTATAACATGAAACTCAACTCAAGCAAATGTACGTTTGGAGTAAGGTCGGATAAGTTCCTTGGTTTTATGGTGACGCACCAGGGTATCGAAGCCAACATGACCAAATCCGTGCAATATTGGAATGAAGCGTCCAAAGCGAGTGAGGGACGTGCAATGCCTCATTGGTTGTGTGGCGACCCGGGATCCGAGTACAGGAAAGGAACCGACGCGACTCGAACCTCGGCCCGCTTCCCATGAGCCCGAAGACTCGAAAGGGAAAAAGGGATGGTGTGAGGGTGTGTAAGAAGCTAAAGTAACTGTAGAGATAGCACAATATACAACTAAATAATAATACTTAAAGATAGTTGTAGAAGAAGAGTAACGAATTATAGTAAGGTGGTTGGATGGCTCATAGAGCAAATCATGATTGAAAATTTTTACGAGTTGAAAAACCCGCGCAAGAGTGTAAGGAGAGAAGGGGACCTAGGAAGGTCATCAGACAACCGTCTGGCCCATGAAAAAAGATAGCAGCAAAGGCTGAGATGAGTGAATAGAAAGAATGACGGCTAATGAGCCGCCGATGGCATAGTTGGTGATGGACGATGATCCGTTGATGACAAAGTCCTCTTGGCGAGGATGGTTTGGTGTATTGGCAACAGTTATGGTTTCCCCTGGCATCACGGAGATCGAAGGTGGCCCTTCTAGATGCAGAGGCAAGAACATTCTTTCTAGTGCGATGGAAACATCTTGGATATCAAACCACTTATACCATTTGCACTCCGGGCCATTAATCTTTCCTCTTTTAAAAGCTCTCGAGTAGCCCTCAGCCATATATACAACCTGTGAATGCCCACATGTTTCTTGTGGATCGTACCCCATCTGAGCAGCAGGCCCCTTCTTGAAGTGTGAATGCAAAGACCATTCAAGAGGTTTCCCATCTTCCTTAATCGGGCCTTCAATGCCTAGGCCGACTCTAAGGATTAGCCTTGCCTTCTTCACCGGCCTTAGTCTTCCTTGTAACTGTGCCCCTAGACCTTTGCCTTGCTAGTAGCCTAAGTTCTTCATGATCTCCCATCCCTTAGAACGGGAAGGGGGACGTGACATTGGCCCGGGAAGCAGCTTCTTTTGTGTCGGTGAGGTGCGGCTGGGGTCATACACATCTAGCAGCGAAAGAATAGGCCTATGGGTCAGCCAGATAGAGGGCAATGAAGTGGTAAGAGCATCCACCATAGGGAGCAGGAAAACACTTTGACGATCCATCCCTTGTACAGGAACTTTAGGCATTGGTGGTTGGTGGAAGGGATGGCATTGAGTGTCTCTATATAAGGACGACCTAGTATGCCCTTGAATGTGGGGTCCATGTCAAGAATGTAAAACTCTGTAGGAATGACAACAGAACCCACTTCTACATTAAGAGTAATCATTCCCTGCGACAGCCTTTTGCTATTATTATACACGATGACTGTGATAGTCGACAGCCTTATCTGCTCTATGTCAACCCTACATAGCAAGAGAGTGTTCATGGAGATCACATTGATTGAGGCACCAGTATCCACCAGGCACGGGTTCACGAACACCCCGTTGATCTTCACCACAATGCACAAAGCATATTTTAGAGCTTCCTGGGGGGCAAGCTCGTGGTCCTAGAATATGATGGCCGGTTGTGTGCTTGTCGGTGTCACCACCGATAATATCTTCTCTACTGGGAGATCCTTGTTCACCATGACCTTTTGGAGATATTTCATTAGTGCCTCTTGATGGGACGTGGACCTCTTAATCCCTCCAAGATGGAGATCTAGGCAGGCGTCTTGTCCAGATGTTCCAGAAGATCGTATTCTATCTTGGGGATGGATTCCTCTAGCTGCTCTTCGGTGCCTTTCTCTGGCTGAGACTGCTCGGGGGCCTGGCTATTCTGGGGGAATACCCGGTGAAAAATCCTTCCACTCCGGAGCACCATTGTCACACCCCGACGCGGAATATCGAGATCGGTAGTAGAAATAGACTATCACATGCTAAACTAAAGATTAACACAACATCATAACAAAACTAACTTCATTCATTAAATATTAATTAATAAATCAACTACAAAGTATAGTCCACAAAGTATAGTTTACAGGGAAGAAAGTGTACTTAATCACTGGGTATGCCCCTGGATCTAGCAAGCTGGCAACTACTAACCTCCACGCTGCACCTCCAAATCTCGAGGAGGAACTGCAACACCTAAAAAGACAGGGGTGAATCTCATCTCATTGGCTCAGTAGGGGTCCCGTGGATCCACACCATGAAACAACGACAGTAAATAGTAGCGAGAACAACAGGAACAACAATAACATCAACAGTAGATGGCAGCGGAAACATAATTCTCTAAACTACTCTTACGAGTAATGGAAAGTAAACCTCGACCTCACAGTCGAAACCGCCTAACCAACAGTGAAACCACGGCTACGCTACTGGGAAAGGAACCACGACACCTTTGCCGTATAGGCCCGTCCTCATCAACGAAGACCACAACCCAGACCACACGGTCCGGGGATAAGGTCACGATCTTGCTGTCGTGAATATGACTCTGCCTACGGGTGAAACCACAACAACTTTGTCGGGAACCCTCGACCTGAACGTTAGGAAAAGCACACGGAAGTCACCCGAAGAACTATGAGGAATCTCATCTCACGTGACAGGAGAACTGCCCACTAGAACAAGGCCGGATGCGTCCATTGACGACTTAGTCCGTAGTCTCAGGTGTCTCTTGACTCGTCGCAGGCAAAAATTGAGACACCATACACAAGTAACCACAGAACAAGGACTAGCTGGGGTCACACTCGTCAGCATTTGTCCAACGCCTCCAACCACGTGTGCACACATAGACTATCTGCTCTAAGTTGGGTCCTCTAGTCGATTTTCTCCCCAACCAAACTCAGGCTGTAAAGACAAGGGGCCCTACGACAACCAACTTAAAAATTGTCTCAACCGGGTCTGCTCTTCACCTCTCCCAAGTGGGTAAGAGTACGCACGGCCAGGCAAGCACCATCTATTGGGCGGTCACTCGAAGTAGAAACTCTCAATAGAAGAAACACCGAAGTACTAACGGTTTATGCATACGCCCGTCGTAAGTATCACAGAACATAGGGTGTCTCGGTGCCACCAGACTCAAGACGACTAGCTAGACTCACTAATCCAATGACCATAGAGTCACGTGACTCATCCCAAGGCTGTTGTACAATACGGCTCCATGCTATCAAACTACCCTAGTCTGAGGGTCAAAAGTCACAATAAAAAGGGCTCTCAAGGTGGCTTACTACCATCGGGGTTCTCTCCTCTAGGAGTGAACAAAGAAACCTCCAGCACCCCTGGCTGGGTCATGAAACTCACAGTCAATGGCCATACTCATGGCCCGTATGAAAATCAACATGGTGTGGGGATAGCCCTTTGCACGTATACGGGTACACGGTGACTTGAACTAGCATAACAGAGAAGCCTAGAACACACGGAGTCACCCAGACCCTCAAAATAGAACCATAGCCTCCTCGGACACTTAGAAACATGAATCCGAGTCAACGGAGGTGTCTTGGGTATTCACGGGGTGAAGGACGCACAAAATGACCCAATAGGTCGACCTACACAGGCCATTAGTCGACCCTAAAGTCCCAACAATCGGCCAATGCAAGCCATTGGTCGACCAATGGCCAAAAAGGCCAATAGACCCCAACTCAGTCGACCTATTCAGTGGATCGATTGACCGATCCATTGGATCGGTTGACCTATAGTCAAACTCGGTCGTAGCCATGGGTAAAGGTGAAGGATTAAGTAGTGGAGTAGGGGTAGTTGGGTTAGGGGTTAAAAGGGTAATGGAGGGTCGAGGTGGCGGCAATGGGAGGTTGATCGGGGAAGGTTGAATGGTAGGCTCAACGGCAGCCGGTGGAGTAGAGGCTAATGGTATAGTTGGTGGAGGTTTAGTGGAAGGTTCGGCGGAGGCCAGTGCTATGGAGGTTGATGGTTTGGCAATTGGGGGTGTAAGAGCAGAAGGTTTGTTACGTAGGAAACGCCGGATGGGGCAAGGAGTGTTAGGGGTAGAAGAAGACTCATGATGCACCGGCATGGGTGATTGGGGTATCGACCTGTTGCCATAACACTAATAAGTCTCAAAAATGGGGGTTGGATCGGGGACGGTGGCGTCGTCCTGAGTAGGAGGTTCATCTGGTGGTAGTAGAGGGAGAGGAAAGTGAAGAAAACTCGAAAGGGGTGCCTTCAGGACTTCATCATCACGTGCTAACTTCAATTCATCATGACTAGACTGAAGCAGACACCGTGGTGGAGGCGTGTTGATGAGTGGTGAAATGTAATGTGGAGGATTTTGTATACATAGATGCGGAAGCGGAGGTGGAGGGCCATGTTGATGAACAGAGTGAATAAATGGAGGGCAGACGACGTCCACTTGATCATTGAGATCTGTCGGCTCTTGCTCATTTGCGTTGATGCCATAATCGTCTCTTCTCTCCTTCCAATCTTTCACCATCCTAAATGTTGTTCAGGGAGGTGTGAAGAGGATTGACTGGAGAAGGGGGAGGAAGAGCGAGCCGTGGGCTAGTGACCCTCTTAAGTTGTTCCTCCAATGAAGTGACTTTATCAACGAGAACCTAGAGGGGCATAATGGGAGAAGCAGAGGGCTGGCATGGTGGCCTTGAAGGAGGGGCCGCATAAGAAGGCCGTGGAGGGGAATTAACGGGCTGACCTGGAAAAGGACCCAGTCAGGCCGAGTTGCAAGTAATAAAAGGGCCTTGGGGCTGTGATGGAGGAGGAATAGAAGGAGGCGAGTGATGGACGATCCGAGGGGGAGTGCGAATAGGAGGAGACGGGTAATGGGCCACCTGAGTGGGAATGCAAATAGAAGAGGGAGGCAGGTGATGGGCCACCCGTGCAGGAGTAGAAGGAGGCGGGTGATGGGTTACCCGAATGGGTGTATGAATAGAAGAGGGAGGCGGGTGATGGGTTACCCGAATGGGTGTATGAATAGAAGAGGGAGGCGGGTGATGGGTCACCCAAATGGGAGTAGAGAGAGGATGAAAAGAATGAGGTGTACCCTCAACAACGACCTTAGGGGCTTGGATTTGCTGAGGGGTGAGATGATCTATTTCATGCAGGATTTGGGAGATCTTCTCGTCATGGGGAGGAGACTGTCCCGAGAGAGTAGTGGCTCATGATTGAGGCGAGAGACCATAAGATTGGAAATTTCTCATAGGTCGGGCAAGACCATAGAAATGAGGACGTGGTCCCTTAAAAGAGTTGTAGTGAGAATTATGAAATTGAGGATTGTAAGATGTCCTAGGTTGGTCATCCTCATAATTGTGAAAATTGTAAGACATGTTATCCAAGCCAAATAGTATGCAAAATCAATTAAAGTCCAATCAAAACACAATTGCAAAGATGTCAAGCAAATGGATGTTTTACGCGTGACTTTTTTCTTAAATTGAACCTTGGTGAATTAAAGATCCGAACACAAAGGCAAGATTTTTTTTACACTGATTTGAGCGTAAGGCCCGTAATGGCAATAATGTGAAAGTTGGCTAGGACACAGAGTCTTACGCTGAGAAAATAGTTTATTCGTTAGCAAGAAGGTAATGCTAACGCAAAGAAAAGATTTTTGCGACGATTCAGACGTAGGGCCCATAATGGTGATATTATATGAAGGTCAGTTGGGACACGAAGTCTTGTACCAAGAAAATAGTTTATTCATTAGCAAGAAGGTAATGCTAACGTAAAGAAAGGATTTTTTTTTACGTCGATTCAGACGTAGGGCCCGTAATGGCGATATTGTATGAAAGTCGGCTGGGACACGAAGTCTTGCACTGAGAAAATAGTTTATTCATTAGCAAGCAGGTAATGCTAATGCAAAGAAAGGACTTTTACATCGATTCGGACGTAGGGTCTGTAATGGCGATAATGTATGAAAGTCGGCTAGGACACGAAGTCTTGCGCTGAGAAAGTGATTTATTCGTTAGCAAGAAGGTAATGCTAACGCAAAGAAAGGACTTTTGCACCGATTCAGATGTAGGGTCCGTAATGGCGATAACGTATGAAAGTTGGCTAGGACACGAAGTCTTACACCGAGAAAGTGGTTTATTCGTTAGCAAGAAGGTAATGCCAATGCAAAGAAAGGACTTTTGCGCCGATTCAGACATAGGGTCTGTAATGGCGATAATGTATGAAAGGCGGCTAGGACACAAAACCTTGCGTCAAGAAAGTGGTTTATTCGTTAGCAAGAAGGTAATGCCAACGCAAAGAAAGGACTTTTGCGCTGATTCGGGCGTAGGGTCTGTAATGGTGATAACGTATGAAAGTCGGTTAGGACACGAAGTCTTGCGCCGAGAAAATAGTTTATTCGTTAGCAAGGGGTTAATGCTAACGCAAGGGAGGAATTTCTGTCGATTCAGACATGGGTCCATAATGGCAATGTTATGCGAGTGGTATCATAGGCATGATTAATGCCTGTGCAAAGAAAGAGCTTCATTCATCCTATACGGATGTAAGGTCCATCAGGGACATTATGGTCTGGTGGAATTTACGCCTTGCTATGCGACGCCCTCGAGCTCGTTCATTCTTCAGGTGCCGGTCCTGCCACCCGATATAACTTCAAGTGCTTCCCATTGAGAGGCGAGAACTGGACTGCGCCCTTGTGGTCGACCAGGACATAAGCACCTCCTTTGTAGACCCAATGTATAACATACAGACTGACCCAATTTTTGACCAACTTCCCTTTGGGGTTAGCTGCCATTACTTCTCTTCTTTTGACCATAACAATGTCACCCTTCTTGAATTCTCGCTCTTTGACCAACTTGTTGAAAGCACGGGCCATGCGAGCCTGGTATAGTTGAATATTCTGTTGTGCTCGGAGACGCTTTCCTCAAGCTCGGCAAGCTCCTCTAGTCTTCTTTCTATGTTAGTTTGCTCACTACTAGCCAACCCATGCTGAATGGCGACTCGTAGTGAGGGAACCTCCAGTTCAATCGGTACTACAGCCTCTGACCCATATACGAGGGAGAATGGTGAGAAACCAGTTGGTGTTTTATAGACTGTACAATAAGCCCAAAGTGCTTCGTACATCCTTTCCTCCCAATCTTTTTTATTGGATTTGACAGTCTTTGTTAGAAAGGTACATAGCATTTTATTGAAGGCTTCTGTAAGTCCATTGGCTTGAGGGTTGTCTGCCTCCACCTTCGAAGGGTCAACAGAAATACCTTCCTTAGTGATAATGTGTCCCAGAAAAGACACTTCCTGCAACTAGAAATCACATTTACTAAACTTGGCGTACAACTGATGATCTCTCAATAATTTCAACACCATCCTCAAGTGCTCAGCATGCTCCTCCTCATTCTTAGAGTATATCAAAATATCATCGATAAACACTACGACCCACTGATCTAGGTAGGGCCAGAACACGCTATTCATTAACTGCGTGAAAGTTACAGGAGCATTCGTTAGTCCAAAAGGTATTACCACAAATTTAAAATGTCCATACCTGCTACGGAAGGCTATTTTAAAGATATCATCATCATTGATCCACAACTGATGGTGTCCTGATCGAAGATCAATCTTAGAGAAGTATTGTGCTCCTGCTATCTGGTCAAACTGTTCATCTATCCTCGATAATAGGTACTTGTTCTTGATAGTTTCAATTGCCAGTAATCAATGAACAGTCTCATCAAACAATCTTTCTTCTAGATGAATAACACTGGGGCTCCCCACGGGGATATACTTGGATGAATAAATCCCTTTTCCAGCAACTCCATTAATTATTGCTTTAACTCCCTCAACTCCGCAGGAGACATATGATACGGAGTCTTAGAAACAGGGGACGCGCCAGGAATTAGATCAATAGAAAAGACTGCCTCTCTCTGAGGCGAAAGTCCTAGCAATTCCTTAGGAAAGACGTCTGGAAAATCTCGTACAATAGTCCTTAATCTCCAACTCCTCCTCATGGGTTAAGGAAACCAAGGCTATAAAAACCTGACATCCTTTCTTCAATAACTTCTCAGCTCAAAGAGTCGAAATAAACAGCACAGACTTAGAGTGCCTAACCCCAACAAAAGAAAGCTAGGGGTGCTCAGAAAAAGACACGGAGCTAGTACTACAATGGACACTGGTCTCATATCTAGCCAACCAATCTGCTCCTAGGATTACATCATAATCCTTCATTTTCATACAAACCAAATCAGCTGGCATATTCTGCCTACTAATCAGAATCTTACTAGAGGGGTAGTAGTATTTAATTGCTGAACCTAAACCAATAGGGGTCAAAATTTCCAATAGGGAATTCATTAACATAGGGTTCACAATTAATGACTTAGAAAAACTCTGGGAAATAAAGGAATGCATTGCTCTGGTATCAAATAGAACAAATGCTGGCTTATCACAAACAACAAGTGGACCTTCAACAAGTCCACCCTCCTCGGTGGTTCCAGTCTCAGCTTGCTATAGGGCTTGAAGCTTGCCTTGCCGCTTCTGACCTCCTTGTGATTTGTTTGAGGTAGCTTGATCGGACAAGAGGGGACACTCGGAAATACGATGGTCCAGACTTCCACAGCGTAAACAAGCGCCTAACTTGCGCCAACACTCCTCGATCTTGTGACCTGGATGGTCACAGTACTTGCAATGGCCCTTGAACGGTGCAACCGGGCCAGACTTCTTATCATCATTTTTCATCTTCTTATCCTTCCATGAACTAGACCCACCGTTGGGCCTCTTCTTGTCATTACCGGGTTTGAAATTCCTGGAACTAGTGGTCTGCTCTTTCTTGGAGTTTCTCCCTCGGATTCTCTCTGTCATTTCTAGGGTGTCTTCCAGAACTTGAGCCTTTCTCACCATCTCGGCATAAGTCTGGATCTCCATCAGTGCCAACTAGTTAATGTAATGCAGCAAATCGGTCCATGGGTACATGGGGTGTCTCTCTTGGAGAATCCGGGTCCGGGTTGTCTTAGGAATTGGAATCCATGAGGGGAGCTGAGGTTGAAGGGTCGATCCGATACAAGGTTCCTCTACCTGTGGACATGCCAAAATGACGGAGACTCGACACATGAATGATTGACAATGCAAGGGTTAGGCCAAAGTTGACTCTAGTGCAAGCGTGCCTAGGACTTGACTTGTAGAGACAAGTCAATGACTTGCTTTGATAACACTTGATGTGACACCACTTAAGAGACGCAGCAACTAGGTCGATGATCCTTGGACCTACTTCGTAAACACACATACAAGAGTAAGGAATCCTCGCGAATTGTCGAACCACCGAGGTGCACACGATTCCCGGGGTAACTCAGCGATCCCGAGTGGAGATAATGGAATAAGTCCCTTGCTGGTAAAGGGCCAGCAGGGTTACAGTTGCCCTCCCGAGGGTACGGTGCCCACACTCTAGGGGCTGGCTGAGTGCCGATTGGGGCACAAGGTCGCTCTCTCTCACACTCCACGGTGACCACGTGAAGCTAGGTGCTCCGGGATCGGGCGCTCTCTCTCCACCAACAGAGTAGTTTGACAGATATGGAATGAACAGGAACTGAAATGAAAGCAAGGATTTAGAGCTTACCTAGTCGGTTTGAAGAAATCAACCCCCGTTCGCAGACGTGGATGAGCGGGAAAGTGTGGGTTCCCCGCACACTGCGTCGGTGAACCTTCTCCTTGTTTAATAGTTTACATGCACTACACCTCTCGCAGGAGGGTTGGACAAGGGGTGGGGAATTGTGGATTACATCAAAACTATATCCACACAGGGAGAGGCGCTAAGCCGGGCAGGCGGGGTGGGGAGATTAGTTAAAACTAGTGTCGCTTGGGCGCTTCGCCGGGTCTATCTTGGTCTGGAATGACAGGACAGGGAATCGCTGTAGATGCCGCAATGCACTCCTCTGAACTCGAAAGTCACCAAAACTGGTGCCAAAACGTCGCTAAAGGTGCCAGGTACGCTGTGAATTTTTTTGGGTGGACCCGACGTCATCACTGGCCAGCACAGATTCTCGATCTGAACCTCAGTGCTCTGGCTCGAACTGGACCCAGGATACTACAGCAAATCGATGAAGTCGCCACGGACGCTCCCGAAGTCCAAACATGGCGGGACCAAGACAAGTACGATCGTGGTCGAGTCCACTTCCAGAAGCAAGTAGGAAGAACACCAGAAGAGGTCGGGGTGGAGAGAGGGAGCTCATTGAGTGAAGGGGTGTCAGTTCAAGTTCTGAGAGGCCTGTTCTGTGCACTTGGGGGAAGAAAATCGAAACGGGAGGCTCCAGACTCCGAACGAGGCTCTGCCTGCTGCGTTACTTTGAGGACTGGTGGTACCTTGACCCGATCAAGCGGCGCACCTAGAGGAGTAAGGATGAAGTCGTGGAAGCTTCTGTATTGCAGATCTATCTTCCAGTTTTGGCAACTGTGCATAGTCGGGGAAGACGGGCCCTCCAGATAGCAGGGATGTCGGATGCCAGCGGGACCACCACGGGTGCGGAGATTTCTCGACGAGCTTTCCGGTGATTTATGGTACGTCTTCAGATGATGCCGAATTACTCCGGAACAGGATCTGCAACTCGGGCCTCTGCTGCTGCCTGCGAGCTGGGCTGTGCAGGGTGGTGTTGGTGGAGATGGGGTGGCACGTTGGCGGACTTGTATATTTGTGAATTCTGGACTAGTTGTATATTTATCACTCTGATATATTTCTTTTAATTTCTTCTGCACCTTAATTTAATTTCCTGCATTAATAAATTATTGAATGCGTGTTGTAATTCTAATTGTTTATACGCTCCCTCAGCAACCCTCACTAACCCTTCAGGGGCCTCATCTGCCTCTTGGGTGGCGTCCCCAGTTCTTGGTGGCGGTAATTCGATACTTGTATCGGGTTATCGGTAACCTGAGCTCTGGGACGTTACACATTATAACTAGCATGACCTGACCTACGATGTCAAAGGCAAGTTAAGTCATCCTTATTAACAGTGAGACACAAGTTAGTATGTGCTGCATCATCTAAGTCTACCATATAAATGTTATTGACTCTTTTACTAGTGAATTTTACGATTTCAGAATTAGGTCCAAAAATAGTATAAGCAAGTGAGTCGAAAACAATCTTATGGCCTTTATCACACAACTGACTAATACTAAGAAGGTTGTAGGCTAGACCTTCAACAAGCAAAACTTCTTCTATGCAGTAGGAAGAGCACTTACCTACCTTACATGTTCCTATGATTTTTTCTTTTGTATTACCTCCGAAGGTAACATGACCAGCATCTTTTTCTACCAGCATGTAAAGCTTTCCTTTATCTCCGGTCATGTGCCTGGAGCAGCCACTGTCAAGATACCACCTGTTGTGATTTGCTGCCAGGCATACCTACAAACAGAATCAAGTTGAGAATTTTGGAACCCAAAACTATTTGGGCCCCATAACTATAGTAAAATCATTCAGACAAGACAGTAACTGTTTTGGTATCCACATTTATATTTGTGTCTTTATTTGGGTTGTGGATTTCTTAACTTTCTGGTCAGTCAACCTTTTCTTGCCACTATGAGTTTTTGTGACTTTTTCTATGGTGTGGCTTTCTTATTTTAAGCATGTTGAGAGTTTCTATGCCAGTGATTTGTCCAATGGGCATTGGGAAGTGTGTGTGCATTGTAGGCCCTAGGCTGAACAGACATTAAATGGACAATGCCATAGTGGTTCTGGTTCATGAATGTTCTATACCTAGGCTGCACAAGAGTATTCCAAGGGTAGCGTCGATGCACCTGACTAGGATGTGAATTCAGGATATTCTGCTGCATCGACCACATGTAGAGGCTGCCTTGACCTTTCCTACCGGAGTGGTAATGATAAGAGTTTTGGAATGATGGATAGGTCGGTGTACTATGGTAGTATCATCGACCTGAGGTGCCCCTGCTCTGACCTTAGTTTCTAAAGGGCCTGAACCCAGAAGGAGTATGCATCAGTGCAAGTTGGTTGTTGCATCAACCTTTCTGTTGAGATTGGGTTACCTTGGTTTTGGGGTTTCCTTGGACTTGGGCTTTAACTATTTGACCCCTAACCTGTCCCTTAGCCTGAGGTGCAGTAGCATGTGTGTAGGATCCTCTAGACACCTCTACCTTCCCTTTGCCCTTGCCTTTGACACTGGACTTGTTCTGATCATTATTTTTCACAAATTTTTTATTGAGATTTTCTTCGAAATTAATTTTAATTAAAGGTTTGGTTTTAGATGTTCCTTTTTCAGCAACAAAGGAAAGTCTTCACATCAAATCTTTTCTTATTTGTTGGGTTAAAACCCAATCCTTTCCTTCTAAATTTTACCTTGGTTCCCAAGATGACATTCCAATTTTCTATGAGGAGCTCTTAGTGTCGGGTCTAGTGTGACTCCTAGCCACGTGTTGCTGGTCATGTCCGTCTTAGAGTCCGAGGTTCCATGCATGTAGAGTCAGCTCCCGTGTCCGTCCCGCATCACCTTTCTTGATTCTCTATCGCTTTCGTTGATTTGTGCTAATATGTGTTGGTCGTCCATCTCTTCCTTTCCCCTCCTCCTCCGATGGTTTGGTCTCTTGTGTTGATCTCTTTCCCTTATCATGACCTCCTCGTGGGGGCCTTTGACTCCCACCCTTGTCCATCTGCTTAAAGGGAGACCTCCCTCTCTTGTCCCTTTGAATACCCAGGCCCGGTGCCCCATCCTAATGTCTCCCTGAGCCATCTTCCCCTCTTGCCAAGTTTGCTTGGGTTTGGCCAACCCAGCACCCCTAGCCAAGCTCTTCTCCTACCTCCATCCCTTCGGAAGACCCTAGCTACTCGGCACACCAACCACCCCTTGGCCGGTGCACTCCTTAACCGACCCTACCCGACACTCCCCAGGCCCTTCCAGGCCGGCACACCTCGGTTGGCTCTTATCCGGCACACTCTCCAGCCCAGTGCAGTCCCTTGACTCCTCCAGCCCGGCACACCTCCTTCAGCCCTCCTATCCAGTGCACCAGTCATTCCCTATCTGGTGCACCCCTACCCAATCTTAGAGACGTTTCCTGCTCACCGGTTCTTCTGAGCTTTCTGAAGTTCTATCAAAGGTGTTGTCGCCCTTGGCACTCACCTCAGATTGTCGGGTTCTGCCACTCCATGTGGGCGCGTTCCCTTTACTTCCCTTACCACCCGGGTCAAGGGGAGATGCTGTCAAATTTTCATTAGAAATGATAACATGTTATGAGACAAAAGGAAGCAACAAACAAATTGAATAATTAAGGATAAAACACTTCAACCAAGACAAGAGGATTGTGGACAACATGAAGAGAGCCGGACTAGGACTAAATCATGAGAATTTGTGCACTGGTTATGCAGACAAGAAGAATGAAGGAAAAAGATTAAAAGAGAGGGGGCAGGGGAGGAGGCTCACATGCATTCCATACGACTCATGAGGCATAAGGAACAAAAGAGGCTGGAAGAAGAGAAGAAAAGTAATGAAACCACCTTAACCACTCAGACCCGGTGCACTCTACCCAGACCCAGCCCGGTACACCCTCAGCCTTGAGCCTTCTTATCCAGCACACATCCACCCCGCCTTCCCCGGTACACACAAGCCACACCCTATGTAGCACACCCTGGCCGTAACCTACCCGTCACACCCTAACTGCTCCTTTACCCGGTACACCTCCCCTAGCCTTGTCCAGTGCACCTCCCTTGAGCCTTGGTCGGCACACGTCGTCCCTAGCCTTCTCCGACATGCTCCACCCTTGCCTTGCCCGGTGCACCCTTAAGCCACCTAGTCTGGCACAGTCTACCCTGCTTTAAACCTACCCCTTGCAGTCCTCACCTGCACAGCCCCTCGTCCCACTCTACACGGACC
Source organism: Amorphophallus titanum (assembly GCA_024336825.1). Lineage (NCBI taxonomy): Eukaryota > Viridiplantae > Streptophyta > Magnoliopsida > Alismatales > Araceae > Amorphophallus > Amorphophallus titanum. The sequence goes on from JANBPO010002734.1 coordinate 1,477,663, forward strand.
CTATCCCTTGCATGCCCAGCATTGCACAGACCTTACGCCCACCTGCACTGACCTCAGCTGAGATCTGCACCGACCTTAGTTGTAGCCTACACAGACCTTACCTGAACCTACACAGACCTTGGAAACCCAACCCTCAAACCTGCACACAACTTGCGCCGACCTTATGGTGAACATGCACCGACCTCAGCCCCTTGCTGCACTGACTCCATGCTGACCCTCTAGCAGTCGGATTCAGATTATTCAAGTGATGGATCCGAGAGTGAATAAAGAAGGAGAGAAGCCATAGCTAATTCTAGTCAAGTGTCAATTATGTAATTTTTCATTTACTGAGCCCAGTTAGTCAAAGAGTCAACATTATGTACTTTTGATTATTATTCAATAAAAGTCAATATTTTTTCTAAATTATTGTGCATTCATTTTATGTGTGGATGTGATTACGCTTTGATTATATTGCTCGCTTGTGGCATTCTAGCCAGCTATTCACGGTTCCTGAATATCTTTCGCTGTACATAAATCTCGGGGCGTGACATGTTAGGGGCATGTTGTGACAGTAACTGCCCCTCTCCTTATCTTCTGAGTGGTCACGATGCTCTCTGTCTCGTTGCTCCCACTTAATCTGCCCCTCTCGGGACGAGTTGGCGGATCTTTGTCTGTCGGACCACTCAGTTCTGGCCGGATGGCCTAGGGTGCAGTGTTCTCTGCGCATCTGGCGTGCTTCTGGGCGAAGGCGAGGAGGTCTGTTGGGGTCACCAGAGCTTCGACTCTGAGCAACCGTTGGAGGATGGAGTCCCAGGTCCCCTGAGCGAGGGCAGTGGTAGTGATGCTTACCTCGTGGCGGGGTACACGGAGTGCCTCTACTTACAAACGGGACACATAGTCCTAGAGGGTCTCCTCTTGCCCCTACCTGATGGCAAGTAGGCTCACCATGGATTTGTCCATCTTTCGACAGTTGATAAAGTTTTCCTTGAACAACTTCTTTAGCTGTTGAAAGGAGGTGGTAGTCCCAGTCGATAGGGACTCGAACCAGGTGCGGGCATTCTCCCAGAGTTTGGTGACAAATGCCAAGCATTTCACAGCATCAGAAGCCCAGTGGAATGCCAGGTTGGACTCAGAATTGTGCATATGGTCGGTCGGGTTGGTGGTGCCGTCGTTGTGGACGAATGACAGTAGTTGGAACTTTGGAGGGATGGGAGCCTCCATGATCTCCGTGGAAAAGGGAGCGTGGAAGTCTTGATCATTGTCGATGAGGCTGTGTGTCCTAGCGGCGAGTAGGACATCGTTCAAGTAGCGGACCTTGCCCTCGATCTCGTCGATGCACTGGAGTTGACGGTCCATCTCTAGGTTGAAGTGCAACGGGGTGCGTTCCCTTGGTGCGTGCGAGCTGCATGGTTGCCAGGTCTGTGCGGTGGAGGCGTGGGATGCCTCCTGCACTCGACAGGAATCCACTATGGTCGTAGCCCCACTATTCTGAGGGGATGGGCTGGGGCCCCGTGGCTCTGTTCAAGAGATCTTGACATAGGCCTGCCAGGACTTGGATTTATTGTCGTATCTCAGCGAGTTCATCAGTGGTGATCTCTCAATGTGGCCGGGTGGAGGATGAGGCTTCCTGCGATCCCCGGTGAGTGCTGGGACCTTAGTGAGAACAGCAGTCCCGGTTGTTGGTGTAAAACCCCACCTTATAATCTGGTTTAGTTCCCAACTCTCATCGGATTTAGGAGAGATGCCACAGTGGGAAAAACCCAACAGAACAGAAACTGGTTAAAGAATTACATAAATAAAGAGAACATAAATAGCAGAAGAAAAGTGAAGCCCATCAATTAATATCATTTCTCAAAATCACAATAGTCTAGCTACTAAACATACAAGTTCCTTACAACAGGCCATTATTAAAATGTGATAAAGGTTAACACAATCACCTCAACTGGAAACTCCGGCGCAGCGAGTTGTCGAAGAGGCGGAAGAGGGACCATGAGCTTCAGGCTGGCCCCCGATTGCAGAAAAGACACCAGAGGCCCGGCGTCCGGCCCCATAAGCAGTTTTAGCCTGCCTACCCCCGCAGGACTGATCGGTCCCCTCCGTTTGGGAATGGCCTTACGAGCTCTATCGACGCGTGCTTCTGGAAGCCTTGCCCCTCCCTACACATCCAAGACAGGGTTAGTCACCCACTGCTCGAGGCGAATTGCCTAAATCCTAAAGAGACGAAAGAAGAACCCCCGGGGCCCCCATGCTTACCTCAGCCACCGGAATTATGCCGCTTTCCGGCACTATTTCCCCCTCCTCCAGGGGCTCATCCGTCGGTAAAGCAGCCTCCACGGCCCTTCGGGGAACATCGTCCTGTTCGAATCAAAGATAGATTAGCACCCCTGGGGAAGATTCGAGAAGGGAGAGCCTGTGCTCATAATCATTTCTGCCCTCACCTTCCGTGGCACCCCAACCTTTGGCACAGAAATAACAGGGGTCACCGCGGCCGCTTCCTTCCGTAGGACCTCGAACAGGGACTCCAGCTTGTCCAAGCCCTCGTCGACTCCTTCTGGTCCACCCACTGATGCATCCGGAATGGCCACCTTTGCGACCTTCGACGGGGATTGTTCCTGAGAGTTAACAAGGAACAAAGATAGAATCAGCAAATGCCCTCGAGGGAAGATCTCGAGATCAAATGCACACTTACAGCGGTCTTCTCCACCAAGATCAGAGAGCCGACCAGTAGAGGGGCCTTCAAGACTAGCTCGGGAGGTCCGGACTCTCCAGATATGTCCTCGCCCGAAGCCACCTCGTCAGAACAGTAGTCGTAGTCTACCTTCTCGCCTAATGAAGATTTGGTCAGGGCAGGTGTTGACACCCCTTTTTTACCGATAAGTTAAGTCATTTCTCTTACCACCATTTGTTGATGCCTCGAGCTGTCCATTACTCATTGGGCTATGTTCTGGCACACTTTTGGGCTTATTTTATGAGTAGCCTCCCTCCCTAGCTAAGTTTGCTTCGATTCAGGGCTTAATGGGCCTCGATTTTGCTTAATTTGTCCCATTTTATGAATTTCAGGCATCCAGGCATGGACAGTCAGTGTTCTGGCCATCCATACTATAGGCGGGTGGTCCTAAGCCGCTCATCCATTTATTGGATATTTAGTTAATTTTTTGAATTATCACCGACAAGCTTATATACGGTCTAAGTTTAGCCGCCCAATCCCATTGTGCGGCATAGACTTAGTCGTTTGTCGCTCAGAGTCCTAATCACCATGGTTTTTCAGATAATTATCTAATCATCCTATTATTTCTGATTTACCACCGACAAGGAGTAGGCGGTTGGTCCTTGGCTGCTCTTGTGGATGAAATGTCTAAAAGTAGTCATTTGTCCATGAGAGTCCAACGGTGATTTCTTCGGTCAGCAAGATGGATAATTTGGATTAATTTTCTATTTATTAAATTTTCACCAACAGGGATGGATGGTCTAGGATTGGACCATTTATCGGGATGAGTGGTCTATCGTGCGACCGTTCAACTGTCAAATTCCAGAGATTTTAAGAGTTCTTCTCTCTCCATTCGTGGTTTTTCTCCCAACTTCTTCCATCATTTTCTCCGCAAATATTTAACCAAATTTGATGTCGTGTCTTCTGGATGAGAGATAATTCAATTATCTATGATATTGTTTTTGCTTATATGAAATGCAACAAATGAAATGACTAACTCCATGTTTTACATGCGTGCAGGGGAAAAGATGGACCTGGATCTCTTGGCTGTAAGTCCGAGCGGTGTACCAGGCACTGCCGGGTTACTAGAGAGAGAGGCTGGCTGCGATGGGCTTCGGGGAGGTGTTGAGCATTGAGGTGACGAGGATTGACACAGCTCTCCTCTACGCACTCCACAAGAGATAGGACCCAGTCAGCAAAGCTTTCATCTTCCCATGGGGCCACATGATCCCCACACTCGAGGATATAGTGAGTATTTTCAGACTGCGGATCCACGGAGCGCCAGTGACGGGCTGGACATATGCAGACTACCGAGAGATGGCGCAGCAGCTACTCGGGTTAGAGTTAATGAGGCCGAGGTGCCATTCCTCCATGCTGGGATGAGACACGCTCCAGGAGAGCCTAGGGCTGAGGAGAGCGGCGATCTCTATAGGGGAGCTAGCCGAGGAGCACATTGGGAGGGTGATAGATCAGGTCCGGGGGAGAGTGGCAGCAAAGCCGGGACCAGAGGGGGACATCACCCTGCGACACTTCCTGATGTTGATGTTCCGGAAGCTACTGTTCGCAACGAGGGCTGACGGAGTGAGCTGCAGGCTCCTCCCACTACTGAGGGACCTTGACGGAGTTGGAGGATATGCCTGGGGAGCAGTTGTCCTGGCATTCCTCTTCGACTCACTGAGCACGACCGACAGGCAGACGATGCTGGGCGGCTTCTCGCCATTCCTATAGGTAAAATGCTCTAAACTCTTAAATGCTTATCTATATGCTTTATGATTATGATTATGCTTTCTATATGCTAACACTGGACTTATGTAGATCTGGAGCTACCTATACCTCTCTGGCATTTGGCGAGGGATGGAGGTACACTGGGAGCGGATCCCCATCGCGAGACGGTGGGTGGTGGCTCGGGATATGGGATCGATCTGACGCCTAGCGTGGGTGATCCAGGACGATATAGACATGTTCCCCCAAAGATCGGTAAGCTTCTAAACTCAAAATGCTTCTATATGCACTTAAATGCTTCTCTAAATGCTAACTTTGACTTGATTGCCCTTTTCAGGTACGCTGGACGCCCTATCATGACGAGGGTCATGAGGGACAGCCTAGGGTAGAGGCGGCCCAGGCATACACCAGACGGGAGATCTGGCTGCACTGCTTGAACATCATCGAGCCTCTGCATCATCGACTGATCATGAGGACGAGAGGAGTACACTAACCGGACGTGGAGTTCCCCGCTCGAGACAACGAGCGCTACGGGCGATCCTCGAAGGGACTGAGTGGCGACATCGACTGGACTATTCGGGTGCTCGACCAGGTATGTGACTAGTCACGGAGGGGTCGGGTGGTAAAGGCCCGAGCGATCAGCGATGAGGCCTACGCCTAGAGGTACGGCGACCGGGTGTTCCGCGGCATCCGACGACCGGTATGAACTCTAAACTCTTACTTTTCCTTAATTACTTAATTATGCCTAAATGTACTGACATCTTGACTTGCTATATGTAGCTAGACCCCCAGGGATGCATCGCGGAGCTCCAGGGACTCCTCCATGCTACCATATAACAGAGGGACGACCTCCAGCGCACGTTGGACCTTATGGTGAGCTTTCCTAAACCTTGGACTTAATTGACTTATGCTATGCAACTGACCCTGACTTCTAAATGCAGCGCTCGAGGCCGGTTGACCCCGAGCAGGCCCTCCCGGGGTCACTTGAAAGTGACCCAGGTTGTGACCCCGGGCGGGTCCCACCCAGGGTCGCGTCAACCCAGGCAGGGCCGCCTGGCTCTACGCGGACCTGTCCGGGGTCGGGCGACCCCGCGTGGGTCTTCCTGACCTTGGACGGGTTCTTCTACCCCCCTTTTGTTTAAAAAATTCTCTCCCCCAGGGTTTTTAGGGCTTGTTGCTGTAGCGCGCCACATGGAGAGGAGAGAAGCGTGCCTTCTTGTTTGTTGTTTGTCTTTTTCGTGCCGTGGGCCATGAAGAGGGAATTTATGCTCGTCCGAGTTGCGTGATACACGTGCGCGGGACTTCTTCGGCAGTGTGTACATCACCCTTTGCATCTCCCTTCTTCGTGCTGCGAGGTTTTCTTTATTCATGTTGAACGCCACGTGGAGAGGAGAGAAGCACGCCTTCTTGTTCGTTGTTTGTCTTCTTTGCACCGTAGGCTGTGAAGAGGGAATTTGTGCTCGTCCGAGTTGCATGATACACGCGCGTGGGACTTCTTCTACAGTGTGTACACCACCCTTTGCATCTCCCTCCTCCTTGCTGCTAGGTTTTGTTTGTTTATGTTGAGCACCCAAGGATAAAAACCTCCCCTTTTTAAGGTTTGGCCCGGAACCACGCAATCCTGACAATCATGGTGGTTTAATCTGGTGCCCGACCACCTTGCTTGCTGCGAGGAGTCTATATTGCAGAAATAGGCGGGCTACAGAGCCCCGATGTGTGGAAATATTCCACGGAGTGGCGATACGCCAAATAGTGAACCCCGACTAACTCGAGGGTAATATCTTGATTTATCCGAGATAAATAGTGGGTTCAACATACATATTAAGCATGAAGTAGGTTCAAGCAGTGCAATAAATATTACAAACACAATAAATGTTATAGAAATTAAATGATCCCTACTCAAATGATGATGCACTAATATGGATAATAGTTGGAAGAACCTTCTCCCTCATCGTCTGTCCTTTGCTGTTGATACCCATAAAAGGCTGCATATATTTAGTATATTCATTATAACCAAACAATGATGCAGTCAAATCCTGCATCTCTCTTTAGATCCCTCTTGGAATATGAGGTTGTTGGCTTGATTGGAATTTAGAATCAGCATGAGAAGCAGAATCTTGAGGATTAGAAGAGGATGTTGACCCATAACTGCTATTGTCTGGAATTGAATGGAATTGAAATTCTTCTTGATGACCCCACCCATATATGCCTGCTTCGTGTTGGCCACCTCCATGACCTATTGGATGTCTATATTAGCTCTGTGAATCATATCCTCCTTTACTATGACTATATCCTCTACTTGTGTCAGCGTGGAAGGAAGAAGTAGGTGCATATATGCCACCGCCAATAGTAACACCTACAATTACACTGGGATCATCACTTGATGCTTCATCATCATCAGAATTATAAGAACCAATCGCCTTCTAGTCTTTGGCTCTATTTTTTTTTCTTTTGGTGTGACTGTATCCTTTTTCTTTGAAATCAATCATTTTTCCCATGACGAGTATCTCACATAAACTTACTTCAACTGTTCAATTGTCGGGTCCTCTCGAGCAGCAGTACTAGTCCTCTCAGCCATCTCATGCACTGATGTACTTCTTCTTAAGGATGGAGGTGGCTTGACCATTTTAGGAGTGACTGGCCTGCTATCTGAAGGGTTCTCTATGCTTCTGTCATAGGATCGATCATGTATGCTATACTATTGTTGTCTCGCGAAATTTTTTCTTTGTATTTCGTGGCATGACACACACTCGCCTTTCGGAAGGACGAGATAAGTCGATCTGACACGCGGTATCCGGGATGTTAACAGGGAAATGCAAAGAACGGTACAAACGCACGGGAATGAATGGCGTATGATTGATCGTTCTAGGGGGGCACGACACACGCGGGATGGTTCAACCAAACAACGATGACGTGTGAGAATGACTGAGTCAGGGGTAGCCGGATATAGTGCGGGTGCGTCAGTCGATTTCTCGACGATCACCTACAGAACCAGGTTTTCAACAAGGGAAGTACCACCAGAGCACGGCACATGGACACGGGATGTCGCGCGACACGTGGATAGAAAGAGGTTCCACTAGTACGAGTGAGGCGATTGTGGGGGTTCATGTATTGGACGTCTTTTCCCACTGAACGCAAGCAATCGGTGTTTGTTTTATATCAGATTGAATCCGAACACCTTTGTTTCTACTGTTGAAAGAGGGCTGGGGTACCCGGAAAGCCATGACGTTGGGAGGGCATAGTTCACACTATCGCCAGATTGCAACCGTTGAGCCCAGCAAAATCGGTTAAAAACACCAGTTTCTAGACAGACTAGGCGGGACATGGGCTCGGAAAGTGAGCTGCGAACATTAGCTCGGCAAGGAGCAAGTTAGTATTGCCACGAAGGAATGAGCGGCTGACACTGGCTTAACAAGGAGTAGGTAGGTATTGGCTCAAGTGCTGGGTAAGACAGAAAATTGGCAGAGGACGTCTGAGAGTGTGCCGGAAGGTCGTGTTTCCTTCAAATACATTATATCATAGGTTGCCATGAAAGGCATTACAGAGGGGCATTAAAGGCCCAAGTATAATGGAGGCAAGCCACGGGGACAATTCCGTCTCAAGAATCGGTCCCTAGGTCATTGCATGATAGACCGGGTTTTCCACTGTTTTACAGAGGGTCTCCTAAGTGACTACAGACATTGTGGACTAGTCATGGCCGGACTGAACACCGGGGTGTTGGTGCTGACTGGCAGAAATGTAGGCCAAGCGCGGCTCAGGATGAGAAGTCGGGCACCAGGTCAAGGTCAAACGTCAGCGTATCTGAGAGCACCAGAGGGGTGGAACAAGCGGTCGTTGGCTCAGAAAGAGCAATCAACGAGTGGTCCCGACGCATGGTGGAATTTAGCATGCGAATCTCTCCCCCTCAACGTTTCGCATTGTGCATAGGTGGACCCATTATAAGGGTGTAATCACCGTTAACATGATGCATCATACATAGCAAAGGGGAAGGCTTGTGTGAATAGGCTAGATGCCATATACGAGGTGTTGATGTAACATACCATCGACGTGTATTAAGCCGAACAAGCCAAACAACCAACACACGCCTTGGAGCTCCTCGCCTTGTGCGTGCTTGGTCTTCAAATGTCTGTCTGTGTGTATCTACGTATCTATCATGCCCCTTGGAATTCCTAAGGGGGAATTTATAGAGAATGCCGGAGGAGGAATGGGAAGGGGAAGGGTCAGGTGGGTTTACAAGAACCAGGGTGGTAGGGGCAACCTGATCTGCGTAAAGCACCCTTTTAACGTGGACTGAGTTTGGGCCGGGAGAAAAAGATTTTTTTTTCAATTTTTGGATAGGTTTATGCGGACTAAACCCCTTTCTTTGTGATGAGGATGAGAAGGTTAACTTGGCAACATTCATGTTGGAGGAGCGTGCTGATGTTTGGTGGTCTTCAATTCTGTGAAATCAATTCGAGGATGGAGCTAGAGAGGTGTCGTGGGGAGATTTTGTTCACTTATTCCGGGCGAAGTACATCCCCGAGCATGTTTAAGACCAGATGGAGCAGGAGTTTCTCACTTTGACCTAGGGGTCTATGACAATGCTAGAGTATGAAGTTCATTTTGCGGAGTTGGCGTGTTATGCACCTCATATTGTAGCGGATGAGCTTAGGAAGGTGAAGAAGTTTGTATCAGGACTTCGACCATCGTTGAGGGTTGCTTTCAACCACCGCATGATGGAAGAAGCTCTTGGTGCAGCGTGCAAGCAAGAAAGTGACATGGAGCAGTACCAAGAAGAGAAGAAGGCCCAGTTGAAGAGGCCATCATCATCTTTGCAATGCCAAGACTGCAAGAAGAAGCCCTCTACTCAGTCGCCTGCTTATACACCATCAAAGTCAGCTTCGACACAAGCAAGAGGATCAGGAGGATCATCGACTGAAGTCAAAAATGAATGCAAGCACTGCGGGAAATGGGATGGTGGTAAGGAGTGCTGGATGGTAGCCGGGAAGTGTCTCAAGTGTGGAAGCTCGGAGCACAAGATCAAGGATTGTCCGAAGATGCAACTGCCTTCTCCAACTAAATCCCCTATAGCAGCTGCCGCCGCAGCACCAATGAAGTCAGCCAGACGTCCTCGAGTGTTGGCACGAGTGTTCGCATTGGCCAAAGAAGATGCAGAGCAAGCAGAGAATGTGACAGAAGGTACACTTCTAGTGTCAGGTTTCCATGCTAGAGTTTTATTCGACACCAGTGCTACTCATTCATTTGTGTCCGAGCAATTTTCCAAGATGTTGTTTGATGATTTGGGCTTGATGCCATCGAGTTTGGATGTGCCTCTTCAAGTGCATACGCCCGCTAGAGTTATGTCCACTATAAAGAGCTATCCTTCCTTGCCGGTGATTATCAGAGGAAAGGAGCTAGCTGGACATTTCTATCTTCTAAACATGAAGGATTATGATGTTATTCTTGGGTTGGATTGGCTCAAGCGGTATTATGCTCTCATTGATTGCCAGTATAAGCAAGTGGTCTTTCGCATTCCTGGCGAGAAGGAAAATTTCCATCCTTTGCCTCAGATTGGGTGGGGGAAATTTGTAGTCTCAGCCATGAAGGTAGCTCGGTTGTTGTGTAAGGGTAGCAATGCTTTTATTGCTTGGGTGGTAGCCTCAACTGAGGTTTCTCAGGCCCCATTGCTGGAGGAGATTGAAGTTGTTCAGGATTTTCCCGATGTCTTTCCAGAGGATCTACCAGGGTTGCCACCAGCCAGAGAGATTGAGTTCTCTATTGACCTTGTACCCAGTACAACGGTGATATCCTAGGCCCCGTATCTAATGGCACCTGCAGTATTAGTAGAACTAAGGAAGCAGTTGCAAGAACTAATAGACAAGGGCTTTACTCGACCAAGTGTCTCACCTTGGGGAGCCCCAGTCTTATTCGTGAAGAAGAAGGACAGATCTCTTCGCCTCTTCATTGATTATCGGAAGCTCAATCAGGTGACTATCAAGAACCAATATCCTTTGCCTCATATTGATGATCTCTTCGATCAATTGCAAGGTGCTTCGGTGTTCTCTAAGATTGATTTGAGATCGGGTTACCATCAGCGCATGAGCATTGACTGATCAGATAAGTCATTGGAAAAGGAAGGAATGATAATTAATCTAAGAGGGCTTGTATCTGTAATCTAGTGGGACCTCCTAGCATAGCGCTGCGAGACCTGAGGGGATGAATGCAATCCAGCTCAAGGAGATACAAGACCTAAAATAGAAGTAAATAAAAATCAGGATAGGATAATAATGACCTGTCAAATCACAAAATACTTAAAACAGTCTGACACAAACCACGCTTTCAGCTGGTTGAATCAGAATGGAATCACGTAGACTCATTCACGTAAGTTCAGTGAAATTGAAGAACACGGGAAATCGACGTAGGGCCAAAGGACCATGGGGCGGTCAAAGCAAACGCAACCTTCCCTATTTCGCTTGCAGATTCCCCAGATGACATGCATGCATGCTCTTTTTGCTTTTTTTTTCAGTAGTGGGACTAAAGGGAGCCTACATGATGCATGTTGGGTTTAAAGGAAAAAACCTATCTAATGTAAAGTCAGAGGATTTATTTGCCTACCTCCGAACTGATCGGTCAGGAATTTGAGAAGTCTGTCATCCAATGCTTGGTGACTTCCATGGGCCCCCTCTCCAACCATCAAGCTAATGCCTTACCTTCGTCGGCTGTTGGGGGACAACCCACCCTTGAGACCAGTGATGCTCTCCAAACCCTCAATGCCAAATTGGATATCCTGTTCGACCTGATGAGGACCCAAGTGGCCAGGGATGAGAGGTCGTGACTACGACGGGTAAGTCCCCCTTGCGTAGATGCCTCTTGGCAAATGGTTGGAGGCCACTTCACCCTCCAAGGTGGGTGAATCATCCGTAATGGGCCAGGCGGGCCCTCACAAGCCCCACCTCCAGAGCAGGAAGCCTCCTCCAGTTCGAGAGGGAAGAAATCACTGTTGCCTTAGTAACCCTCAGAAGTAGAGGCTCCAACTGAGAAGCGGTAGGGCAACTACCGGGGACATACTCGTAGTCCCCTGGCTTCATGTCAGCTAGAATTGCCCCTCCGCCTGTGAGACTTCGAGCGACATTTCGCTGATCAAGAGCGCACCCTACAAAAGGACTCCACTCCAAAGGATGAGGAGCAATCCCCATTATCCAATCAAATCTTGAAGGCCGAAGTCTCCCTGAGAGTCTCACTACTGACCTTCAAGCCCTACGACGGCCAGTGCGACTCAGCCAACCATTTTGATAGTTTCGACACTTTGATGACACTGCACGGAGCATCTAATGCTGTCAAGTGCCACGTGTTCGTGACCACCCTAATCCAGGGAGCCAAAGCCTGGTTCCAAGCACTCGCCCTGGTAGCATCCACAACTTCAGACAGTTTGAGAGACTGTTCAAGGAAAGCTTTGCTGGTAGCGGCCCTCCAAGGTCGATCGTGGGGCTATTGGCGCTGAAGTAGGCATAAGGGCAAAAGGTACGAGCTTACATAAACCAATTTAAGTGGGAGGTCCTGCACATCCCTTGCCTAGATGTCACCTCGACCATCACCGCACTGATCGGAGGCACCCAAGATGAGAACCTCCAGTGAAAACTGGTGCTCCACCCTCCCTCCTCTCTCGCTGATCTGGTGACCCTGGCTCTATGTCATGAAGTGTGTGAAGAAGTCCTCAATGCTTGCCGGGATCCTGCAAGCTCAGGGCGAGAAGGAGACAAGAAGCGACCATCTGAGCAAGTCTCGGGCCAAGGAAAAAGAAGAAATCGAAAAAGCACCATCATCAGCCTAGCTACTAGTAAGTTGATAGCAATTTAACAATATAAGCTAGCCAATGGCATTGTAAATTGAAAATTACATTACAAAATATATATTACTTAGAAATTATTATGCAATGACTTTTACAATAGGCAATAGCCTCATCGTTGGTTTCTAACGGCGAACACCATTTTATTTTGATGACTTTTACAAACTTTCTTCCAAAAGGAAAATGCAAGAAAATGTAGGAAGATCCAATTCCAATCTGTAATCTTCACATGCTATGAATATAACTTGATTTAGGAAAATGGAGCATCTTCCTTCTAGGAGGGGGGGATTTGGATCTTTCAAAAATGTCAGAAGGGTAAGCGATCAAATGCCCGCAATCCTACCTCGAGGGATCACCTCGCAGCGGGAGCACAGTCAATAAATCGTGTAGAGTCGAGCACCGCCGAGATGTCATGTGAGTATGAGCGATGCCAAGATGCCGTGCGTGGATGAGCACCATCGAGATGCCGTGCTGGGGCAAGCACTGCCGAGATGTCGACTGACCAGGTAGAAATAGGTTTTACGGAGGGGCGTCGTTTTGACCCACACCGGGAAGGGCTACGAGGGGGTTTTTTTTTTGGAATGGAAATAGGCACGCCGTATTAGGACTTCAAAGAGGGGTGCCATTTTAACCTGGGCAAAGGAAGATGGAGTTAAACCGGCGCGCCCCTAGGCACGCCGGAATTGGGAGCGTCGGTTAAGGGAGTCGAACGACAGATGGAGGGGTTTTAAGAGTTTGTGGGTTGAAACGGCGCGACGGAACAGTGACCGCACCGTTTTAACTTCACCCGAGAGTTGTTTCTTGACTGTGTATTCTTTTCTTTCACCTGCAGGTTGGGCTTTAAAGGCTGATTTGTTCATTCCATTGATGAATCAAGCTGTTAATGAGGAGATTTAAGAGTTTTTAGTCATTTTATTAAGATCGATCAGCATGAATGCTTGAGTGTTTTATTCGGGGAGTCGTTCACAAAGGCGCATTGTGTATTAGATTGAAGGTTCGGTTTGTTCTCTGGATGGTGATTTGTTCGTTCATTCTTGGTGTTTTTGGCCCAAGCGAAAATCTGACAGCACCTCCCCCGGACCGGGGCTTGCTAGAGAGAAGCGAGACCCACCAACTGGATTGCTCCAGGGGTGAACTCTCAAAATGCGGAGCGGCCTCACGGTGGTCCGTTAGCCCAAGGGTGAGTGTGGAACGCTCGAGGGCCAGCCTACGAGAGCGATCGCAACTCACGGGCGAGGATTCTTTGAAGCGGGAGAAGTGTTCGCCACAAGGGCAATGAATGTTCATCCCTAGACTGGGTTCCTTTGAGGGTCACGCCATGGGGAGGCGGACCTCAAAGACCCTAGGTGAGTGGAGAATGACAGAGGGAAACGAAGGTTACACAGGGAACACTATGCTTGCAAAAGGATTTTCTTTTTATTCATCCACACAACGGGGGAAAGGTTTGTAGCATAGAGGAGGTTCACCTTGAGATGAGAGTGAAATACACTGCAGAGGGGGGGAAAGAAGGAGATACACCGATGGGGGAGAGGGGATGGAGCACAAGCTCCTCCCCCCTCTGGACTCACCTTCCCTCTCTCACACACTCTCTCTTTTCTCTTCACCTTGTCGGCGCTGGTGGATGGAGCTTTCCCTCTTTTTTCTTCTTCTTCTTCTTCACCTTTCCGGTGTCCAGGGAGATTTTTAACCCCTGTAAAAGGGACAAAACAATAGGTGTGTGTGTTGTGATGAGAATGAAACAAGTATGGAGGAAGAACACATAGTATAACTACGGGGAGAGTGCATGCAAAATGGAGAAAAATGCAGGTGTAGCAGAAAACTATGAAAACTATGATGATTTTGAAAATTGGGAGGACGAGAACTAAGAGATGGAAGAGAGAAAATAAGCCCTTAAGCGTGGAAATTAAAGTTAATACTTCCATCTACAAGATGGGGTTGAAGATACGAGTTGGCAGTTGTGGACGTGTAAAATTGCACGTCCATATATCCTGCTCGGTCTTGCATCAATGACGGAACTGAGCGAAGAAGGCCCCAGAAAGATGGAACACCCAGACTCCGAGGAATGTTACTGCACTTGCGAGGAAGTAGGAAATAACTCCCCGAAGATGTACGCTATTGTGAAGCCATCTTTGGAAGCACGCCAGCGAAGAAGAAATGACCCCAGGAAGCTCACAACCCCTAAGTCCCTAAAGAAAAAATCAACGGACTGCAACGATGGCTGGTAAAGGGTTCAAACACCTCTCCAGCAGCACGCTTTGAGGTGCCTCTAGCGGCACACTAGCTCGTGCCTCCCAGCGGCACACCCTTTGAAGCCCCGCTCAACGACACACTAGTTCGTGCCGTCCAACGGCACACCCTTGTGAGTGCCTCCAATGGCACACCCTCAAAATCCCCCTCAACGACACACTAGTGGAGCCCCTCCAACGCCACACTAGCTCGTGCCCCTCAGCGGCACACCCTTTGAAGCCCTTCAACGGCACACTCCTTGAAGCCTTCCAGCGACACACCCCTGGTGCCCCTTCAGTAGCACACCCATGGTGCCCCTTCAGCGGCACACCCTTTGTGCCCTTTCAATGGCAGGCTTCCAACGCCCTTCCAGTGGCACGCCCTTGGTGCCCTCCCAGCGGCACGCCCCTTTTTGAGCTCCAGCGGCAAGCTATCTGAGCCTCCAGCGGCACACCTTTCAGCCCTTCCACCCAGTGCAGCAACACTTGTTCTTCATCCGGTGACACATAGCGTCCATTGAACTGACGCAGCCGACATCAAGTCCACCGGTCACTACGTGTGACCCTTGGCCCGCAGCACAGTTGCGTCATTCCAGCTAGGAGCTTACCACCATGTCAACTCCTTGTTCAAACACGCAGATGATCGTTGAAACGAGAAAAGACCTGGGGTCAGCCTCTAATTAACCCCCGTTGCCAGTGGACTTCAACGCCAGTAGAGGTATAAAACCTCCTCACTTCGATGAAGAAGAAGAGAGAGATGCATACGAAGAGAAGGAGATATAGAGAAGAAGAGAGACACGCTCCCCGCAAAAGGAGCCGTAAAAGTTGCTGCTAGTCCAACACTTTGGAAGCTCAGGGAGCTCCGGAGAAGAAGAAGCCAGAGGGAAGGAGAGAGAGAGTAAGTAGCTGGAGCGAAAGAGAGAGGGAGAGCCCCCCCTTTGAATGTATCAGAACGGGATGGGCAAGGGAAGGGAGCAGTCGCCCCTCCTTAGCCTGTTCCATCCCTCAAATCTCTAGTATCCCTGGTTTTCTTGATTCCCCCTCCTCTTATGCTTTGTTGCACTACGTTGTACTTGGCTCCTTTATTTTGGTCCACGACCATTCCGTTCACTGTGAATGAAAGCATTGTTGTCTATTTTCTTGGTTTGTTATTACTTCTGTTAGCTCCCCTCTCTGCAGTGTGTATCGTGGCCCATATCGTCTTCTTTTGTTGGTTTGGTGGCTCCCTACATTATCTGCTTCCTAGAGGTGCTAGTTTTCTTCCTATGGCTTCATGGGCAGGGCTCTCCCCTTTTGTGACATCCACTGTGAGTTTTGCCTCCTGAGGGCACTACTCTGTCCAGTAGAGATTTTTCTTCCATTGGAGCGTCGTGTGCCCCTTTTCCTGAGTTGTTGGAGCCCATTGCTTCCCCTTCAACATTCCTGATTTTCCCCCCTTGCCAACTAGTGCACTCCTTGGCCTAGACTTAACTCGGTGCGTTAGCACCTTCCCTCCACCGGTGCATTATCCAGAATCCTCCACCGATGCCCTTGCCAACTCTCCTGGCCGGTACACTTCTCAAACCACCCTTGCCCGGCATCGCCTCAACCGCTCCAGCCTAGTGCACCCTTAACCTCTCCTTACCCGGTGCACCCTCAACCCATCCCAGCTCGGCACAACCCCTTTACCTCTCCTTACCCGGCGCGCTCCTCAATCCTTCTAGACCGGTCCACACCCAAATTAACTTCGACCGGTACACCTCCCAACCCGTCTATCCGACACACCCATCACCTTTCTTGGGCCGGCACACTCCTAGCCCCATTCCGACCCGGTGCACTCCTCATCCCATCCCAGCCCGGCATAGCCCTTCACCTTCTCTTGCCCGGTGCACTCCCTAATCCTTCTAGCCCAGCACGGCCCTTTACCTCTTCTTGCCCGGTGCACTCCTCATCCCATCCCAGCCCGGCACAGCCCTTCACCTCCTCTTGCCCGGCGCACTCCCTAATCCTTCTAGCCTGGCACGGCCCTTTACCTCTTCTTGCCCAGCGCACTCCGCAATCTCTTCTCAACCGGTGCACCCTAGCCAGCCTCCATCTGACACACATCCAACCTATTTTAGTTGAGTGTTTCCTTGCTTGCTGATTCATGGACTTTCCAGAGTTTTCTCAAAGGTGTTGGTGCCCCGACACGCACCTCGAATTGTTGGGTCCCACCACTCCTTGTGAGTGTGTTCTCCTTACACCTCCCTTAGTGTCTGGGTCAAGGGGAGATGCTGTCAAATTTTTTCCAGAAACAACAAGACATTAAAAGACAAAAGGAAGCAACAAACAAATGGAACAAATCATAATAAAATGCTCCAACTAAAACAAGAGAACTGTGGAGGACTTGGAGAACTAGACTGAATATTACAAATCACACAATGAAGGGAAAGGGAATTGGTCAGTTAAGTGGCTTCCCAGCATGCATTTCACTAACCAAAAAAAGTTAATAAAAAATAATAATAGTAATAACAACAACTTCATCGTGTGCATGCCACTACAATAAAAAAGGGGAGAACAAAAACACTCATTTTGCATGTGTGTGACCATCTGCATCGCATCTCATGTGTGCCTGTGTGCCACGACCCCATGGTATATAAAATGGCTACATGCGGAAGGTTGGGTCACGCCCAGCCGACGGTTGCCCTATGCATAAGGACCTACCTCCGCCTCGTACCAAGGGTCAGTCCTGTGCATTTAATTCCTACCTTGTGCATGTTCTTACCCTCGCGTGCTTGAATACCATTAACAGACTGGGAAGGGTAAAAGATACCAATAGAGTTGTAGCTAGGCCGTAACTGATATAAAAAAAAGCCATGCCATGGCAGAGCTAAAATTGATCAAATTTAACTAAAGCCGGTTAATCCTAAAACATGCAAGATGATAATTCTGTGAGCTCCTTCGGCATCTCCGCTCCCCGTGACCCCGCGCAGAGGGAAATCAAAAGTGTCTCGCGGTGCAAGCCTAGACCTGGGAGAAATTCCACCTGTCGTGGTCTTCGCTCCAATATTGCTATGGCCGACAGTTCCTGAAGAATGGGTTATCCATACATGGGGCCGATCCGTTCCTTTGGAAGGCTAGTATTAAAAGCATGCCCCTGGCAAGGCATACATTGGCAGTCCACCGCTACCCAATTTTTCGTGTTTTCATACCAGGTCATCACCCAAACATCAAAAAGAGACCGATGAGTCTCTGATAGCGACCCGGTGATGTCAGATTGATTAACATCCTAACTTACGTCTGCATCGCACTTCAACGCCATTTGCATTCATTCATTTCATACAAGTAGTATTATTTCTTTTAGGCTGTAGGGCTCTTAATTCTGGCAATTAATCAAGAGTTTTCCCTCGTATGGGGGATGTAAATGATGTCGTGACTTTTATGGCACGACGGGTATTGGTCCCGACCCGAACCACACAATCATCTAACTAAGTCGGATCGAGCGCACCTGTGGCTCTTCGGAGCTCGCACAAATCGTCACTTTGTGACTGGCACACCCACGCACTTAATAAACCAATAAACACATCAATAAATTGATAAAAGAACGATTTAAGATAAAAGTGCGTCCACAAGTCTAGCACGCCCGGTGGGACCAATCCACCATTCATCTCTTTCAGAAGGTCTGAGAGAGAGAAGTGAGATCAAGAAATTCAGCTTTGTCCTGACCTCTGGATCAGATCCAGAGTTAGATCGCTCCAGCGGACCTATATTTCTTTTCTGTTATCGTTTTCTTTCTTTGTTAGTTTTCCTTTTTAAACTCTCTGTAAGTTATGTATCAGCGGAGCAAGCTGTGACGCTCAGCGGCGAGGATTAGTTCCTCGGACAGTAAGCTGTGAGGCTCAGCTGGTTGTAGGGATTCTATCCCTAAAGTTATGGATCAGCAGTTTCAAGCTGTTTGGCAGCAGAAACCTTACTCAGTTGAGTAAGGGGTGGACATAGATCTCAAGTGCGAGATCGAAGCACCTAAAAACTGAATTGTCTTCTGTGTGATTGCATTTTTCTTCGGCTCTGCGATTAGGTGAATGCATAAGAACGCTTATTACTAGCATGCATTTAATTTGTCTGATACATTCATCTATTACATGTGCCTAAGTTCTTCATCCAGTAGGTATATAAAAAGACGTGACTGGAAAGATAGGTAACGCCTATCCAGAACGTCACCTCTTGCGTGAGGAGATCTCTGATCAAACCTCTGCCAAGCACCAAAACTTGGATGATTGACTAATCTTAGGAGTTGATTTCTGATTGCTTCTTATAGTCTGATATTACTAAGAACTGTTCTGAAATTCATTCATCATTTACTCGCACTACAATCAATCATTCAGTGGTATATGAAAAGGCTCAATCAAAAAGATAGGTTATGCCTATATGGAAAACTGACTCTTGCATGAGGAGATTCTTGAATCAATCCTCTGCCAGGTGCTATACTGAAGTGATTGATCTTTTTACTTAGAAGTTCTTAGTTATTGACTGCCATTTCTTATCAAATCTCTTGTTAGCTATTTCATACTTTGTTGGCAGTTCTGTTCTTAGCAGTTCTTTTATTTCCGCACTTATTTCATATGCTATAGAGATCTTATAAATTTGGGGTAGATCTATTCACCCCCCCTCTAGATCTGTAGTCCATCCTATTTTCATACACACATCACTTGGCATCAAAGCCTAACTCTCCCTTAGAGGTCTAACAGCTGAGGGTCATTCCACCAGTAAGTCTCCTTTCTTTGATAGATCAAATTATGCTTACTGGAAGAACCATATGCAAGCCTTCCTTCGGGTGAAGGATTATGAGATTTGGAAAGTAGTCAGTAAAGGTCCTTTTGAGCTACCCGAGGATGAGGAAGTCTGGACTAGAGAGCAAATCCGTAGGTCCACCTTGAACTGGAGCACTGTAAATGCCATGCAGTGTGCTCTTCATCCTACGGAATTCTCTAGAGTTTCCTCCTGTTCCACAGCCAAGGAGATGTGGGACAAGCTAAAGGTGATCTATGAAGGGACGTCTCAGGATAGGGAGACTAAGGCAAATATGTTAGTCTCAGAATATGAATCCTTCAAGATGAAACCTGATGAGTCCATTTCTGACATGTACGCTCGTCTGATGGTACTCACTAATAGCTTGAGAAGTCTAGGCAAAATTTATAGTGAGTACGAACTGGCTAGAAAAATTCTTAGGTCCCTAACACCTATTTGGCATACCAAGGCCACTGTTATGGAGGAGTCCAGGAAAATAGCAACTACATCTGTAGACGAACTCATCGGTTCTCTCATGACATATGAGTTGAACCTCAAGAGGGTCGATGAGTCTGAGAAGAAGAAGAAACCCCTAGCGGAAAACACCCAAAAATTATGCACGAAAAACCATGTCTCGCAGTCGTGCAATAGAACATCGAGTCATGATAACTCACGTCAAGTAACAGGAGTACCTGCCCACTAGAAGTAAGGTCGAAAGCGTCCACTGACGTCTTAGTCTATGCCTTAGGTGTCTCCCTCCGACCCAGTGGGAATTGAGACACCATACTAGTAACCACAGAACAAGGACTAGCTAGGGTCACGCTCATCAGCGAGTGTCCTCTGCCCCCAACTATGTGTGCACACACAGACCATCTGCTCTAGGTCGGGTCCTCTAGCTAGTTTTCTCCCCACCTAGACTCAGGCTGCAAAGGTAAGGGGCCCTACGGTAACCAGCCTTAAAATCATCTCACTCGGGTCATGCTCTCCACCACTCCCAAGTGGGTCCACACACACGTGCGCAGGAAAGCTACGACTAGTGAGGACTCACTAAACGTGAACACTGAAAATCACGCATGCACCCATCGCGAGTAACGCAAAGTAATAGGTGGCTCGGAGCCACCCGACTCTGAACAATCCACTAGACCTAATAAACCCAACGGTCCTTGAGTCATGAAACTCTGGTCAAGACCACTGCACGTGACGGCACAGCACCGTCAATCTGGCCTAATCCCTAGGTCCGAAACCAGGTGACACGATCTCTAAGGCAGCTCACCAGCCGCCAAGATAATCCCTCATCCAAGGGACACACGGGAAACCTCCAGCCCCAGGCTGGTTAACTGGACTCACAGTCCGAGGCCACACACATGTCCATGCTGAAACCACTTTTTCGGAGAAACCCACATCGTGCGGGGAAGACCCTCCACACACATACTGACTCACGACGACTCGATCTAGCAAAGCACGAAAGCCCGGAACACAAAGGCCTCCCTCGGACCCTTAAGGCCATGGCAACGTAAATCGAGGTAACATGATACTTTCAAACACCCCCAAAAATGTGAACACAGAACCCACGGTGTTCGGGATGTCTATGAGGCCGAAGGTCAACCACTGGGTCACAACCGGATCGATCGGAAGCCAACTTAATGTGAAACGGACACGATGGACACAAAAACCACGTGGCGGTCCTCTCTGGGCCATCACAGCACCTGGCGATCTCCTCCGGATCGCAAGGCCTGGCCTAGCGGTCTAGCCAGGACTGCAAGGACCCGAAGACGTTCGAACTGCAGGCCGTCGCCTCCAGACCGCCAAGCAGGGTGGCGGTCCTTGCCTTGACCGCTAGTCGTTGGCTGGCACTCAGTCACAAGGCCTCTACCCTACCCGACCCTGAATGACCACAAAACAGACAAACGGTCATGCCTTGATCGTTAGGCACGCCCTGGTGGTCTCCTAGAGACCGTAAAGCTTGGTAGCGGTCCATCGCATGACTGCAAGGCTCGAACCGACATAGGAGACCCCTAGCGGTCTCCATGAGACCGCTTCATCCGGTAGCGGTCCCTGGAACGACTGCTACGCCATCCCAATCGTGAAAATGATGAACTCCTGAAAAAACTCCATTCCACACCCCATTCACACCCATGTGAAAGGAAAAACAAGGAGAAACTAGTCCCCAACCTCTCTAGCACCGAGAGGACCCGTTTAAACCCAAAAAATGTGATCAAAACGCAAGATCCGGCTCACACCCCAAAACATGTTCTTTTCCCCAAAATGTGAAAATAACCCCACTCGGCTCACCTCGGCCTACAAAACTCCTTTATGGGGAGAAGTTCACTATATTTTCCTACGATAAAAGTCTAAAATATATTTTTACCCAAAAGAAACTTAACAAGAGACAAAGGAGATGGCAAGAATACCTTAAGTATTTTGACTTCTCTATCCAGTATCGCCCAGGCAAAGCTAATGCTATAGCAGATGCTCTTAGTAGAAGGCCGATGGCGATTCTATCAAGTCTCTGGAAAGGTATGACTTGTCTGATAGAGAATTTTACCCATTTAAATCTAGATGTTGATGTAGAAGAAGAAAAGGGTATTACTGTCAATATCCAGTCACATCCTATATTGATTGATGACCTAGTCAAATTACAGAAAAATGATCCAACACTAATGAAAATCAAGGCTAATATCGATCAAAGGCCCAAATTCTCTATCCCAAACAATGAGAGGATGTTATTTAAAGATCGAATCTGTGTACCAGATCATGCCGACACTAAGAAACTGATCATGGAGGAGGCCTATAAGATGAAGTATACTATTCACCCTGGTGCTACCAAAATGTATCAAGATTTAAAAAGAAATTTTTGGTGGCTCAACATGAAAAGGGAGATAGTGGATTTCGTATCTCGCTGCCTTACCTGTCAGCAAGTTAAGGCAGAGCATCAAAAGCCCGCAGGTAAGCTGCATCCCTTAGAAATTCTCGAATGGAGGTGAGAAAGTATAGGGATGGATTTCATCATGGGTCTACCTAAGACAAGGGGTGGACATGATGGTATATGGGTGATCATTGACCGTCTGACAAAATTGACTCATTTTCTACCTATTAAAAGTCGATGGTCTGTAGATATCTTGGTTGCTTTATACATGAGAGAGATTGTCAAGCTACACGGTGTCCCTGTGACTATTATTTTTGATCGTGACCCTAGATTTACCTCTCAATTCTAGAAGGGTCTACAACATGCATTGGGGACCCGACTAAATTTCAACGTCACTTTCCATCCAAAGACTGATGGCCAAACTGAAAGGACAAATCAGGTGGTGGAAGATATGCTCAGGACTTGTGTCATTGATTTTTATGGAAATTGGCATGAACATCCATTCTAATGAAATTTGCCTACAACAATAACTACCAAGCTAGCATCCAAATGGCATGTTTGAGGCACTATATGGGAGAAGCTGTCACTCACCTATTTGCTGGAGTGAAGTGGAAGAAAGATAACTTCTAGGCCCAGAAATCATTCAGAATATTACCGAAAAGATAAAGCTCATTCGGGAAAGATTCCATATGGCACAAGATTGGCAGAAATCATATGCTAACAACTGGAGACGTGATCTGGAATTCCAAGTAGGTGACCATGTGTTTCTCAAGGTTTCTCCAAGTCAAGGTATTCAAAGGTTTGGCATTAAAGGCAAGCTCACTCCAAGATTTATCGGCCCTTTCGAAATTCTTGAAAGAGTGGGCGAGGTCGCTTATCGACTAGCATTGCCTCCACAATTATCTAGTATCCATGATGTATTTCATGTGTCCATGCTTAAAAGGTATGTCCCTGATCCATTTCATGTCATAACTTATGACAATCTGGAGATTGGAAAAGATTTAACATGCGAGCAAAAGCCAATCAAAATAATTGAACAAGAGGTACGTCAACTAAGGAATAAAACTATTCCTATGGTCAAAGTCTAATGGAATAAATTTTGGCTACACGAGGTGACTTGGAAAACGGAGGAGGCAATATGCAAACGATTCCCCAGAGCAGAAACCCGCCGTACCATAAAGGTCGCGACGTCATTTACATCCTCTCGGAAAGGGGAACACCCTTGATTAATCGTCGAGAAAAGAGGGCCCTACGGCCTAAATAGTTGTGAACTAATTGAGATTGAGAAAGCCTAAGATTGTACTCAGAAGCTTCGTGTTGCCGGCATAAACAGTAAAAAAGGTGTCGGTCACTCACGGACCATTTTGTGTTCGGACGGATGTTCACTTCGGGAAACGTGACGAAAGTGAGAACAAACATGTACAGATGTCTGTCGGAGATGTGGCAAGTTTAATGTTAAATTCAAGAATGGTCGGACTAAAAGGATGTTGGCCCAAGCGAAAGCCAGCCTATGGCCATGTCAGGGGATGATCCCCGGGGTCCATAGTCAGACAGCAAGGCAATGGTGATGTTCCCGTTGTAGGGTCCGAGGGGGGAGAAGAGACCTCCGAAAATGTGTGCCATGAAACTGCCATTTACCTTATTAGTTTAGTTCCACTTGCGTACGAGTTTTATTCGTCCGTATTTTTTTGCTATTTCTCGATTTTGGGAGCAATGCAGGAAGACCTGGAACCGACACGAGAGGTTGTAACTGGTGGGGGCTATATCAGGGGCATGTGTGAGTTAAAGGGGCGCGTCTACTCGAAGCCTGGTTCGCATCTATGCTGAGTGCGATGCTTACGTGGGTTCGAGCATGCACAGGATAGAATCGAATTTGGGAGTCGGTCCCCAGTACGAGTCGGAGGTCAGTCCTCACGCATAGGGAAGGCTTCCGATCGGGCGTAACCCGATCTTTCACACATCGCCATTTCATATACCGCGGGATCACGACATGCAGGTACACATGAGATGCGATGGTGTAGTCATATGCCAAGGAACATGGCCTCTTTTATTCACGAGATGAGTGTATGGAATTTTAGTCATTTCCTTTCTTTGCTCATGTGACGGATGCCCATGTTTGTGCTTGTCAAGGTGATGCGAGAATGCCATGCCCAATTTCCCCTGTGTCTCCTGCAGTTCTTCTGGTTCAGTCCAAACATCATGTTGTTATTTATTCCATTTGTTTGTTGTTTCCTTTGGTATTTTAATGAATGTATAATTCTAGCAAAAATTCGATAACATCTCCCCCGGACCTGAATGCGGGAGGAGTAAAACGGGTACACGTCCACAAGGAGTGACGCTACCCAAAGTAAAAGATGTCCATCGAAGTGGTAACACCATGAGGAAACCCATGCACCAACGGTCGGAAGGCACAAACCACATTCGAAACAAAGGGGCTGGAATGAAGGCCCCACCGGATCAAGAAAGAGAGGGTGGCAGGGCCACCGGATCGGGGATGATGGGTGGCACCGGATCAAAGGCGCCTAAAGAGTCGTCGGATGAAGAGAGGGGTGGGGCCACCAGATTGGGGCAGTGTGGACGAACTTATTTTTGAAGATGTTCATCTTGTTGGTTTTTTTTATTCGATTTGTTAAGTGCGTGGGCATGCCAGTCACCAAGGTGACGATTTATTCGGACTTCGTGGAAGCCCATAGTGCGCTCGATCTGACTTCGTCAGGTGATTGTGTAGTTCGGGTCGGGACCAAATCCCGTCGTGCCATAAAGGCTACGACGTCATTTACATCTCCCATACGAGGGAACACCCTTGATTAATTGTCAAAATTAGGGGGCCCTGCGGTCAAAAGAATTAATACTAACTGCAAAGGTCCATTCCGCTGCGTATTAATTTTTAAATTTGGGAAATAGATCAACCTATTCACCCCCTCCCCCTCTAGCTTGATCTTCGGATCTCTCAACACTGGCTACCTTATAATGTGGTCATAGCCTTCATAGGACGTCAGCAGACATCCACGGGTCTGTAGCCAAACCACAAGGTCAAGCCAAGAGGATCTAAAACCAAAACATCGGAAGATGACACTCTGCACATACATAGAGGCACATCCTCTGGCAGTCATAGACAGGGCCATGAGGTGACTGTAACGGTCAAAGCTATGGCCGCTAGACTCAGTCAAACTCCAGATGACCTGCCCAAACAAACCACCAAGCGGTCGATAATAGACCCACTACACAGACTTAGCGATTCAAGAGTGAACCACTAGACTAACCTCCCTAGGACATGGACCCAAGATAGACGGACTGTAGCAGCCTAAGAAAGGATGCTACGACGACAAGACAAATGAAGGTTAGGCCGCCAAGGCTAACTGACACAACTACGGACCAAACCCCACTATGCGGTCTACCAAGGGCTACTCAGGGGAACTGGACGGTCTAAGGGAGGCCGCCCAAGCACACGAGAGAGGGACCATTCCATCAAGCTAAACGGTCTAGCATGAAACCATTCAAGAAAAATGGCACGGCCAAACTCGGGCCGTTCAAAGCGGCGAAGGGAATGGCATGGTCAGACATTGGCCATTCAAATGCCACCGCATGGCCACTCAAGTGTCGTTCATAGGACACGCAAGGAACTGCACGAACAGACCAAGACAGTGCGAGGGGGTCTAAACGGTCCTTATTGGGCCGTAAAACCCACAAAATGGTCTGTCGTGCGACCGCGTAGACCCAAACCGACATACTCCTACACGGTCACACGCTGGACCGCGTAGAACACTGAATGGCTACTGCAACGACTGTTTAAGCGTTACGGTGGGAGAACCATGGGGTCGACCGGATTGAGGCCTTTCCACACCTCGTTTGTTCCGAAACGAAGGGGATACAACCATAGTGACACAGCCAAACATCCAGACTCCAACATGGGTCAAATCGACTAATAAACGGTGAGAAATGGGCAATTCTACGGAATTGACCCAAATGGGATCTCCAGGTTTCCCAGGTTCCTATCGGTCCCGAATGACCACCAATTGACACGAATTCATAGGGAATGGAATGCTGACATTCTAGGGTGTCGAACGGTACCAACTGATCTAAAAACCGTCGCCATTTTTTGGCAAACCCTATGAACTCCCCAAAAGCATGATTTTCTCAAATCAAGCCAAAACCCACTCATATGCTCACCGAAAAATGCAAAACTGTAGGGAAACGCAGAGGAGAAGTAGGTGATCCATCTCCCTACCTCCACCAAAGAAATCGTGTGCCGAAGCGACTAAACCGTGCCGAAAACCACCGAAACAATGATCTGTGTCAGCTTTGAATCCACCGAGGTATCGCCTAGCGCCACGCTCAATCCGTCACCCCATCAGGCATCCCGATCACTCCATCACATCCCCGCCTCAGCCAGCTCGCCAACGGTGTGCACCCCACATCGAATGGACCAGAGAGGAGAGAGAACGAGAGAGAGAAAGAGAGGGTTAGAATGAGGGAGGAGAGAGGGTGATGGGGGCATCACTCGCCCTTCACAATTTTCTGGGAGCCCGGAATGTTTGTTGGCATGTGCCATGATGCTCATCTTAATTTTTTTGAACTTCGGTCGCTGGGCTACGACTAGTGGCTCCATCACAAGGAAAGAGAAAGCTACTCTATCAGGATCTAAAATAATGCCATAGTTTTTATAAAATAAGTTAAACATCAGGATCTAAAATAATGCCATAGTTTTTATAAAATAAGTTAAACATGGCGCATATGTAACATGAAATGCATAAGAAACTAAGCTTGCATCGATTAGAATGCCAGGGAGCTTAACGGACCAAGATCACCCCGTTAAAGGGTGTGACGGATCAGGGTAGGGGCGTTACCTTGCTTGTGACGCACCTCCCTCAGTCTGTTATACTCACCCGAACATATTATGGAAAACACAAAGACAGTCACACAGACTATAATGCACCAAGCAAGGGGCGTTAAATCCATGTAATGCGCCTCCTATGGGCCGTTACACTCACCAGAACGATAGAAATCCACGGATTATATACAGAACATGTAATGTACCAGGGCTGGTGTGTTACATGACACTAACGCACGGAGTCAGGTCCGTTAAAGGCACCCGAACACCTAAAATCCACAGTTTTTGAATAGAATGTAATGCACTAAGGATGACATGTTACACGACCATGACAGACCAGGGATGGGCCATCAAACTAACCACCTATCTCAGTCAACGGTCAAAGGAACGGTCAATGGCCAAGTAACGGACCAGGGTTGGCCCGTTACCTTTTAGGTATCGCACCAGGGCAGGTGCGTCATGGGACTATAACGCACCTAGGGTTGTGCATTAAACCGACTGGGTTGCGAACTTGCGGAGTTTGAAACCGAACCCCCTCCCAGTCGATCGAAATCGACGGGAAGCGCGGGGAAACTAGTTTTCAAGCTAAACTATCATGCCATGCCAACACTCCATAAACATGTCATTAAAATCAAAAGACAATACTCATGGAGATGATTTCTTGATTTTACGGCTAATTTACACTAGCATGGAAGATTGCACGAAAATTGAGGAAATTGGCATCAGACCACGATGCATGTGGTACCGACGAGTTCCTATCGAGGAGAAGATTCCATCCCCCTACCTCTTACACGACGGGAATGGCGTTCGAGGCACGAACGGACGAAGGGGCACCGCGGCTCCACTCGGCCCGACCCGCCTCCACACTCCGCGAATCGAGGGAAGAAGGGCGTCACCATGACTTGTGCGACACGACCTTTCCAGTGGTACCTCCCTTGCCTCAATTAGCGGTCGTCTGGATCGAAATCGAGAGAGAAGAATGATTTTTAAGAAATTAGCCTAAAATTCTACAAAATAAGATTTTGCATAGAAATCGATGAAAACGACGATGGATGGCGACGCATGTGGCGTCAATGGGCTCCTGGCGAGACGAGGAATCCATTCCCCTACCTATTGCGTGGCGAAGACCGCGAATCGGTGCAGATCGGGCGATGGGGGCCACACCGTCCTCTCGCTCCCATACGCCTCCACGCTCCACGATCCGAGGGAAGAAGGGTATCAGCCCGATCCTCGCTTTGAGCCCATCACGTCGGTACCTCTCACGCGTCGATCGGAGTCCGTGTGGATCGAAACCGAGTGAGAGGGGGAGAGAAGGAGAGAGAACGTGTGAGGGAGAGGCAGAAGAGAGAGAGAGAGAGAGAGTTAGGGGAGAGAGAGTGTAAAACTTGAGTTTTATAAAAAATTTTGATTTTTTTATTTTTTTAAAAAAATCTCTCAATTGCAATTTAACCCCTTCGCCTTGTTCAAGGTCGTCAATCATGATTAATGATATTCTGAAAAATGATTAAAACTCAAATTTGACGCCTCTCTTGAATAGTGCTATTTAAATGACGACCCTCAAATTGGCGTGATTATTCTTCAATTCTTAAAAAAAACATTTCCTGTATTTTCCTTTATTCATGCCTCTCCTTAAGTCATCCATTTAAATTCATCATTACGGGCGTCAAAATCAATCACTTTGCCATTTATTACGTTCTGACGACGGTCCAAGTCTGCAGACCTTGTTAAAATGACGCCTTTGAATGTGTCGTCAAATATGCAAGTAACGCCTTTTCGAAGGGGCGTCAATCAAACAAATCACGGCTTTCATAAGGGCGCTATTTCATTTTGAAACGCTCGAAACAAAACCCCAGCCTTTCCCTCTTCCCTCCATTCAAGCCATTCAACCTCTTCACCCTCCTTCTCCTTCGTGCAAACCCCCCCAAACCGCCAAACCTAACCACCCTCCCCTTCCTCGATCCCAATCCATCCAATGGTCGGACCTCACAAGCGGCAACGGGTGATGGGCCCCAAGGTCGTAGATCTCGCCGGCGACAAGGTAACTGACGCGGAGGAGCTCCTCACGATAGTCGAGGAAGAAGTCCCCACGGTAGCGCCCGGCGAGGAAGAACCGGCCATAGGTGGCACCGGCAACTAAGAAGAAGAAGGTGGAGAAGGAGAAGAAGAAGAAGATGATGAAGAAGGAGAAGATGAGGAAGAAGCAGGAGAAGATGAGGAAGCACCCCCCCTTCGGTAGCCAATGCGAGAGGGGTGCATGGCCCCCGAACGGAGCAAGGTAGGTACCCCAAAAAACACCCTTCTGTGCATTTTTTTTATTTTTATAGATTTTTTATGAAATTTTTCATAGCCCTCGGGTGAAGGTCCTGAGAACCAGCCGAATGATGCGCCCAAGAGGGGCGCGATTTAAACAGATGACGACCCCTGGGTGGGCGTTAATTCAAAAATACCCAGAAACTCAGAAACAACGCCCCCCAACGGGGCGTGAATTCAAAACGAGACGGCATGAGGCATGTCGTCAATTAACCACTCTTTTCAAAATCACCAAAAAACTTTGAAACAACGCCCCCCCAAAGGGGCGTGAATTAAAAAAGGGACGGCATGGGGCATGTTGTCAACTAATCATTTTTTTGAAACGCTGTCATTACATCAGAGAAGCAACGCCCTGTGAAGGGGCGTTAATTAATGAAATAACGACCAGGGTTTGGTCGTCAATTAATTCACAAAACCAACTAAATAAGAGCGAATATCCAGGGAAAATAACACACTTCCCTAAGGCGTTAATTGGACAAAGAAATAACGTCTGTAGAAGGGGCATCAATTAATAGAGTAACGACCTGATGAAGGTTGTTAATTGCCATGATTTCCTAAAATCACCATATTCTAACCTGAATTTTCTGAGAAACAACGCCCTACCTTGGGGCGTCAATTTACTAGACAACGACCAAGACTAGGTTGTCATTTAAGAAAATACCCATTTGACACAAATTTGTTTGCTTTCTATGTTTTGATGTTTGACAGGGTCTGATGAGGACTCAGATATCCTGGATCCAGGTCCTGGCAGCTTACTTTGGCCTACCTGACTTTCAGAGGGCGAGGGTTGATGCTATGGGTTTTGGGGCCTTCCTTAGCATAGAGCCTATTCGCCCTGACCTTCCCCTTATTCAGGGCCGATTTAGTGAAAATCATAGTTTTGGGGGTTTGTAGGGTTCGCTAGAAAACGGCAATCATTCTCGATGTAGTTAGTGTCAAATTGACCCCTAGGATGTCAGGATCCCAAGCCCACCAGTTTCGTGTCGATCGGTTGTCATTTGGGGCCAGTAGGAGTTCGGGAACCTCGGTAACTCGTTTAGGGTTGATTCGTTGAAATCACCCCGATCTCGTGTTTTAATGCGTGCATGTGCCATTTTTTGACTCCAGATGTGTTGTATGATCGTTTGGCGTTGTTTCCCCTACGCTTGGCGTGAATGGGGCATGGAACGGGCCGATTCGACCATTCCACAGTTTAGTCGCCGGATTTGTGTAACGGTCCTTCCAGAGACCGTCACACAAGTAACGGTCCCTCGATAGACCGTTATGTATCATTCGTCATTTTTAGTCTTTCGAGGCTTTATTGGTGTGACGGACCAGACCTGGTCTGTTACATGAGTATAACGCCCCTGTCTAGGCACGTTACGCTCGGGTGGTTTTCGAGGCATGCTGCTGTTGTCAGCCCCTCGACGATCGTGTTGCCTCGAAGATCGTGTCAGTCGGTTCGCTGTAACGGATCACTCCCTATGCGTTATGGTTAGGTAACGCACCAGTGTGGGTCCGCTACGTTATGTTTGACGGACGTTTGACTGGCTATAGTGGTTGGTGTGACGCGCCTACCCCCATGCACCATGTGGCTGTGACGGACTCAGCCTAGTCCGTTATATGCCTCTTGTCCGTGTTAGTGTTTTGGGTCTGTTGAATGTAACGCCCCTATCCTAGTGCGTTATACTAGTATAACGTGCCTGTGGAGGTCCGTTATATTCCCCTTTGTTTGAGTTCTGGTCCGTTGGCAACACCCCTGTGCTAGTGCGTTATGGTAGGTAACGCCCCTATGCTGGTGCGTTACAGTCCTCTTGTTGGCCATGATGGCCATTGTCCCGTTCTGCGTCTGTTCTGTGTGTCTGTCTGTCTTAGGTTTACATTTTAGGGCGGTGTCTATGTGTCGGTGGTCTCTGGATCAGTCGGTTTAGGTGACTGGGTGTGGTCTTTTACTTGACTGTGACAGTTCCCTAACGACTTGATCTAGACCTGCCAGTGTCTTTGTCTCTGGTCTTGCAGCGACTTTCCTTGACTGTCGGGTTCGCCTAGCGGTTGAATGATAGTTCACTCTACCCAGAGTATAGTCGTTGTCCACCACTCCGATTTTTGCTTGTCATGGCTTGATCTCGTGGTTTGCCCGTGACCCGTGGGTGTCTGTTGAAATCCTATAAGGGCAATGACCATGATGGGAGTGCTTGTGCATGCTGTGTGTCTCGACGGCTTTGTCCAATTCAAGATCATGTTTTTGGATGCCTCGAGATATCGTTCTACCTCAGTTTGTGTGTCCAAATGTGCTGAGGGTTCTTGGTGTCCCTTTGGGTCTCCGTGAGTCATTTCCAGCGGAGTGTCGTTTCCTCTGGCTTAGGAGTAGACCGATTGGTGACTTATTCCGCTGTCTACGATGATCTTGCCTCTGAGTCATCTGACTCAAGGATCGTTACGTGAGTAGGTCTAGTTACCTTGTCCTGAGTTGTCAGTAGTGGTTGTGCTGCCATTGGTGCCTCGGAGTATGTGCGACAGTGCTCTCTTGCCTGTCTATACTTCTGCACTCATGTTTTGAGTCTCTATGTCTTGTGAGCCTCCACTAGGTATTTACTTGCTAAAATGAAACCTAAGCAACGAAAGATACATCTAGAAGCTAAAATACGTTCACCTCCAGAAAAGAATAACTGCAACTGACAATTCAGCTACTTGTCAGAATACTTCACCTCGGCCCCAAGAAAGACCACACTTCTCTGTCAGTAACGCGAACATTGAAATGCAGACAAACGACAACAAAAAAGGGCAAGAGAGCGAGTGAAAGCCCACCTCAATCCCGCGTAGAATGAGCTGCGCAAAGGCGAGAGACATCAAATCCCCTTAGCTACTACTCCGACAAGCCATTGTCGCAAAATGTGCCTTGGAGAAAGGCCCACACTGCGTCACATGAATCTTCCACTCCTACCTTATCAAAAATTAAGTGAGTTTGCTGACCCATGAGATCAGAGTGCGGCTGACACCATGGGGATGTATTGGCGGAATCCCTGAGGAGCTAACGGCATGACATCTGTGAATCTGACGTCAGGAATGGAACCAAAAATGGAGGCCCCCGCCAAGAACAGGAATGGGGAGCAGCGGAAACCTTCTGCACGGTATGGGTATGGCCATCTTCCTGCTCCTGTCCCCGCAATGCACCTCCTTCTACTTGTTCCTCAGTACCCGGAAGCCGGAGACCAAGGGGCTCCCGTAGCTAGGGCTCCGTCCTTCGAAGGGCTCCCGAGTTGTTGCTCTCGACGTTCTGCTGCTTCTGGTTCTTCTTTTGAGAGGCGTGGCGGCCCGTCCGGCTTCTGGGGACCAGGGAGGAGCCCGGCGGTGGCGACCGGCGAGAGGTTTTACCACTCTGTGTGGGCTCTACGTTCTCTCCGGACGGCGCACCGGGACCCGCAGAGAGAGAGAGAAAACGAGAAGAGATGTGACAGTCGGCAGCGAGAGGATGAATAAAGAACGTTACAGGGTACGAGATAAAAAGGGCGGGTCCCACCGTGATTGCCAAGGAGTTGTAAACACCAAAATTAAGCGCTATGCGATATAAGCGCGAGGGACATAAAAAATGACCGTAATCGTCGCCAATAATTTATAGCACAACTAATAATATAAAAATTACAGAAATTATGTTACTTACTTAAGTTAAAAAAGAAAAAGATCAGCCAGATGATACCTGGTTGAGAACAGGGTCATTGAGAGCTACGTTTCAGGACAGAATATGATCTTTGTAATTATCGCGATCAGAACGTAATTTTCGATTGCTACCGCATTCAATCGAGAGGTGCAGAAGATCGAAATTTTGTTCTTCCTCACTCTCTAAGTAGGTCAACGAGCGAGGACCTCATATTTATTTCCTACGTACTCTTGTCAGAGAGATCAAAGAAAGAGAAAAAATCCAATTAGATAATAAGAAAGCGTAGTATCTATCCATCTATGTAATAGAATATGCAAGAGAAAGAGAACGCACCTCGAAGGTTAGATTTTTAACCCCTACTTAGATAAATTTTAACGGAGGTGGCGTGTGTGTGCATGTGATGTAGAAAATAAGATTATGGAATATGTCACGATGTTACGAAGAACAGATCAAAAGAGAGAACTAGAACAATTAGAAAGAACTCAAAAATAAACAAAAGAAAACGTCACCGATTGAAGCAGTGGACTGAAAGAGTAGCGTCACTTAGTCCAAAGCTCCAATTTGTATCTCTTTGAGCCCTAGACTCAAGAGGTCTATTTATAGGGAGGAGAAAAGCTCTAATTCGGCCTTGGAAGATAAATGACGTGATGCCCTAAGAGGCAGTCCGGAGGAGGAAGACACCATGGGGCGCAACGCCCCAAGAGGACAAGAGAGAACTCTGGAGGGTCTAGATGCAAGAGTTGGGAGTGGGCGTGATGCCCTGAGAGAAATCTAGAGGAGGCACGATGCCCACTAAGCAGAGAAAAATCTGGAGGATCTGGATATAAGAGGTGGAAAGGGACAGATGCCCTGAGAGAAGATTGGAGGGGACACAATGCCCAAGAAGTGTAAGGGGACCCAGAGATCCCGAAGGTAGAGGTGAACAAGATGGGAAATGCGGAGGATCCAGAGGTTCCGAAAGGAGGGGAAGATACGGGTCTGGAAACCAGGGAAAGAAGAAATGTAGATGCATGTGAATGCAATGCAACGGATGCGATGAATGCATGAAATGCGATGAGGGCAAAGAATGCATGGGATGAGAGGATGAGATCCTCCTCCTCACCCGTGGAGTGGCCCACGAAGAGATATTGGTGATAGATAGGAGCATGGATGAAGTTGAGCGGAAGGCGGAAGGCCCCTTAGCGGAAGAATGCCCGCCCCTCCAAGGCGGTGAAAGGGTACAGCCAATTGGCTCAATGGATAAAATCAAAGCCCATGATGAAGCTTCAATAATAAATGACAACTCCCTTGGAGAGTAAAGAACAATAATGTGAGGGAGTTGACAAGTTGGAATGGAAAGCATTGTGTCGCCTAAGGATTGTGGCGTATGAGGAGTGTTGAATAAAACGGGCATTCGCCCCTTGTACGGAAGAATGGGTTCGAGATTTGAGAGTAGGAACAAGGGGTGCCCTGCCCGGCCCTTGGTCATGCACGGCATTAAAGCTTGACATCTTCTTCTGACGAGCAGTGGTGGGGACTTGGCCTCTTCAACCATGCTTGGCTCAAAAATGCGGATTGGCATCCGGAAAATAAATTTTTGCATCTTGATTAGCATAGTCGATGCCAAATCCTTCTTACTCAGTTCTCGATCATCTTCAACACAAGTATTTGGGACATTATACCCATTCCGAGTGGTAGAAAAAGGCGAGGCAGAGGCGGAGGCGGAAGGCTCCATGGATGGTGGAGGTTTGATGGAAGGTATTGGAGGAAGGGTAAGTGAAGGTAGAGGTTCAAACATATTGAGCTTCTCCCCTTGCTCGGAAGCGGACGGGGTTGGCTTAAGTGCAAAAAGGGGTGGACCGTGCTCAGGATCTGCCACGGGTTTGGGTAATGAGATAGGTGGAGGAACATGCAAAGTTGGTTTTGAGGTTATGGGAGGGTTGAGGTGGCGGCAATGGAGGGTTAATTGGAGAAGGCTTGGTGGTGGGCTCGGCGGGGGCTGATGGCATGGAGGTTAATGGTATAGTGGGTGGAGGTTTGGTGGAAGGTTCGGCGGAGGCCGGTGTCGTGGAGGTTGATGACATAATGGGAGATGTAAAAGGGGAAAGTTTGGTGCATAAGAAGCACCGGATG
Source organism: Amorphophallus titanum (assembly GCA_024336825.1). Lineage (NCBI taxonomy): Eukaryota > Viridiplantae > Streptophyta > Magnoliopsida > Alismatales > Araceae > Amorphophallus > Amorphophallus titanum. The sequence continues at coordinate 1,512,623 of JANBPO010002734.1, forward strand.
GGGCGAGAGGTGTTTGGAGTAGGAGAGGACTCATGGTGCATCGGCGCGGGTGATTGGAGTATCGACCCATCGTCATAACACCAATGAGTCTCAAAAATGGGGATTGGATTGAGGACGGTGGCATCATCTCGAGTAGGGGGTTCATCTGGTGGTAGTGGAGGAAGTGAAAAGCGAAGAAAACTCAGAATGGGTGCCTCTGGAACTTCATCATCACGTGCTGACTTCAATTGCTCGCATGCCATTTCAACAGATATGACTCGTCTGTGGCCAAATCACCCATGATGGTCATATAATAGGCAATGTGTTCTTTGGGGGAGCCTTGCCCATTGAATTTATCAAACTTTGGCGGTTTATTGATCCCTGGGGGAAGCCGCTTGGTAGCATGATGTGGTGGGTATGGAACTTGGTAAGTTTCAAATGTAGTGTATTCCCCTTCACCTAGCTCAGCTAGCTTCATCTCAATCATCTTTTCGACCATAAGCTTGTTCACAGTGGTCAAGTCGACTGGCTCAGGGTGAAAGTGTGCCGGCTGGAGGTAAGGGGTGACCAGAGTGGTCTCTTGAGGCGTCGGGCATAGCAGAGGTACTTGATGTATCTGTGGCAGCACCGGTGGTAGCAACGGCTGAGGTGGACGTTGCTGGGCAATAGCCTAACTATGCTCCGCAGGCTGGAAGGACGGGAGATCATCGGGGTTAGCAGCTCCCCGTGATGGACGCTGAAGCTTGTTCTGTCTTTTCATGCAGTTGTCTCTTCAAGAGCTCTATTTCTTGTTGATATTTCCGTAGCAACATTAATACTGACGCATCCAGGGCCACCATACTGGGAGCACCCTCAATCGACTTGCCTGAAATATGCTCAGGCGAGGTGGTTAATAGCATCTCATCTTCTTAAGACGTCACCACATTGGCCATCAATGTGGGGAAGGTTTCAGCAATAGCTTGCTTTCCCTTTGCCGCTTTTATCATCTCTTCTGTGGCGGTGCTCCTTCTGGTGGCTAGCCCTGGCCTTTCAGCTAGTCGGGCCAACTCTACGGACTCTTCAGGTAAAGCCCCATATCTGCTAGCAACGTCGGCCATGTTGCAAGTAAAAACTTGCATTCCTTTTCTTTGTCTCCAGACTCTTCTTCTCGGACGACCAGGAAAGGTTAGCCGTTCGAACACAGATATCTTTCTTCCTTCCTCCTGATATGGGAGGGTTTCACCAGCTACATCCATTGAGCCGCCTTCATATCGATTGTCATCCACAGATGATGCATATCTTCTTTCTTCTTGCATGCCTATCATCGGCAAGTACTCATCTTGTTCATTTTCTTCAGTGACCGTCGCATGAAGCAGTCGTTGTTGGCCCCAGGAGGGGTTTCCCAAGCCTCGGAAGTAGCTCCTGACCATGTTGGTCATTTCTTCTTGGCTTTTCCCTTGTGGAAGGTCAGAGGACAGCCGCTGTCCCTGCACCGAAGGCATATAAGCCAGCTTTGATATTCTGGCAATCTGATTACATCTTCCTTTCACCATTGGGACATTGGCCTGTCGTGCGCAGGCCTTGAAAGTAGCACGACGTGGGGAGTCCATAGCCGGGTCATCTTCTTTGGAGATGAGCCTTCTCCTCTTCTTCTTTTCTGCCTTGACAGGCTGGGAATTGCTTCTACTGGGCACAGTTGGCAAGATAGGCTGGATCTTCTTTGGGACCCAGACCTGTTTGAATCTTTTTGACCTCAAAGCCAGCTCCTCTCAACCTTGGTGGTTAGTTACTTCCTTTTCAGCTCTCCTCCCGGATAAGGCTTGGAAGGAGTTGTAAGTTGAGACGGTCAGAACTACACGGTCCGGTATCACCTGGGCATGGCACCTATTCAGGAAGAGGCGGATGCCGCCGATCATTATGGACTTCCCTAAAGCAGAGAGTCGTCCGAAAACAAGAACATATGTCTTCCTCTGAGAGCTCCTTCTTTGGCCGCTTTATCTTGGTGTCGAATACACTAACGCTCTGATTGACATGATTGATTAAACTCGTCATGACCTCCGGGTAATATTCCACGCTCGGGGCGTGACATACTCAATTGAGTAAGGGGCAGACATAGATCTCTGGATAGAGATCGAACCACCTTAAAAATCTCTTTGTAGTGTGTGTGCTCATGTGTGTGCTTTCACTTCTTCCTCATCCTACAACTGGTTGGCTGCTAAGAATAGATTTCTGAATTCCTGATGTATTTTGTCTCTGTTTGAACCTTCAACCAGTGCTGTATATCAAAAGGTTTAGCTAGAAGGATAGGTTATGCCTATCTGGATTACTTAACCTTGTGTGAGGAGAGCCTTATTCGAACCTCCACTAAGTACAACTTCATCTGGTTAATTATTTCTTGGTATTGAGTAAAATCTTGTTGAATTGGTGGTGTTTGTCTTAGCATTTTAATTCTGCATCTTAAGTGCTTTATATTGGCAAGAATTTGCGGTAGATCTATTCACCCCCCTCTAGATCTGCTAGTCATCCATTCCAACACCTTCTGTTTTCATGCACTATATATGGAGAATTTCATGTTTTATTATGACTCCACATATAGGGTTATCACAACATGCATGAATCATATCCTTTGATAAAAGATGATAAGTTTAACTTAATTCACGTAAAACTACGCATCTCCATGTCCTAACTTTCTTCTAGCATGGTTTATCTTTATGTTTACTAGCTTTTCCTATGCATTACGTGCCCTAGAATAGACCTTAGTTGCTTTAGTTTGACCCTTCTGTCTACCGGACAAAAGGTGGTCTCCAAAAAGACTGCATGATCATAAGGCGGTCTATCGTGTGACCGTAACTTCCTTCTAGTTGTTTCCCTATGACCGCATTCTGGTTTTGAGAGGTAGCCCGAGACTTAGTTAATTTCCATGATATTTATACATATACTTATGACCTATTTCATGTAATCATGTCCATATTCATGATAGGGACTCTGGATTAGCATGAAGCATGTTTTAAACTTTATTTTCATTATTATGTTAATTTCATGCCCAAAAGTATATAGTCTTGTATTTAAATTCTTTTCCTTCTGTTCATGGAACTTGGTCTATTGTGATGACTTTTGATCGTTGTTTTCATCGCAATCACTCTCATCTTCAGTCTTTCTTAAGTACATAACACATACCCTGGTATGTGACTATTAGTTACACTTGCATATTATAGGAACACTTTCTTGGACTTGTGAATCTCTCCGCCGGATATTCCTTCTGTCGGACTAGGTGATCTTGTTTCAAGGCCTCCGTAAGTCTCTGCGAGCCTGGGATTCCTACTAAGACGTCGAGCTGGTTGTACCCTAAAAAATCTATTGGTCTAGAAAGCACTTGCGTTACCGGCATTTTTCTGTGCCCTGGCTAGTTGCGGCCATCATGTGATCGTTAGTGACAATTGGCGGCCCTCCCGTGACCGCATTCTGCCAGAACCCCCTATACTATCAACTCGGTTTCTTTCTTGTGTCGACTCCACATGATTGCGATCCTGTCTTGACCACATGTTCCAAGAAACAGTCTTGTCTTGACTACATTCTCATGAAATGATCCGATCTTGACCGTAACCTCTTGTCTTGTGCCCTAACCCATGGTTTGACCCAAGGGTTAGTTAAAATCTATTCCTAGATGGTCCTTGGATTATCTGGAACCTCACATTATGTTTAATCTCCCTTTTTTTCTTTTTTTTCCTTCTATTTTCCTTTTCTTCTTTTTTTTAACCCTATGAAAGCATAAGTAGTGATCGAGCTGTCCGGACAACGATTGTGCAAATCCACCCTAAAACAAGGTGGACGATGATTTTATTCATTGAATGGGGGCACTGGGACATAATATAACCTCAAGTGTCTTCCATTAAGTGGCGAGAACTGAACCTCCCCGCGGTGGTTGACAATCACATAGGCTCCGCCCTCGTAGACATTTTGGACTACGTAGGGTCTGAGCCAATTTTCATTCAACTTGTCCTTGGGGTTGGCAGCCATGATGTCTCTTCTCTTGACCATAACGAGGTCGCCTTTCTTGAATTCGTATTCCTTGACGAGCTTGTCAAAAGCACGCGCTATTCGGGCCTGATAGACCTGAATGTTCTGTTGGGCCTGAAGCCACTTTCCCTCTATACTAGAGAGTTCTTTGAGTCTTCGCTCGACATTTGTCTGTCCCTCCCAGACTAGCTCGTGCTGGATGGCGACCCTGAGGGAAGGTATCTCCAGCTCGATAGGGACAATTACTTCTGAGCCGTACACCAGGGAGAAAGGTGAATAGCCCGTTGGGGTCTTGTATACTGTCCGGTACGCCCATGGCGCCTCGTACATCTTCTCCTCCTAGTCCTTCTTGTTGGAGCTAACAATCTTGGCCAGGAGAGTGCAGAGAGTTTGTTGAAGGCCTTAGCCAGACCATTGGCCTGTGGATTGTAGGGAGTTGACGTCCTCCAGTGAATCTTGTATTTCTCTGCCAGTCGATAGACCTTCTAGTTGCGGAAGTGACTACCGTTGTCTGAGATAATTCGGTCGGGGGTGCCGAACTGGAATATGATATTGCGGCGGATAAATCTGGCGATGATCTCCCCGGTGACCTCCCTTAAGGTGACAACTTTGGCCCAGCGGGAGAAATAATCAGTCACTGTCAAGATGTACTTACAGCCTATGGATGAGGTGGGCAATGGACCCACGACATCTATCCCCCATTGGGCAAAAGGCCAGCTGGGCACCATAGGATGCAGCTGCATGGGTGGCCTCCTGGGTATCGTGGTATGCTCCTGGAACCTCTGACATGACTTAGCATACTTACAACAGTTGTCAAACATCATTGGCCAATAATAGCCAAGCTTCTTCATTTCAATTTTCATTTTTGGACTCGCCTGGTGTGCACTGGCTGCTCTGGCGTGAACTTCCTTCATAACTCTCCAAATCTCTTCAATGGACAGGCATCGGAGGAGTAGCTTCTGCTTGGCATCTTGCATAATTTGAAATAGTATTCTAATTCGGAGCTCATAGGAGTCCTTTGTTCTGATCAGTCTAATCTTCTCTTCCCTCTGCTTGGGCAGTTGTCGGTATTTGAACCACTGCATAAGAGGGTCTCTCCAATCAGGCAGACTGACAGCTTCTATTGTAGCGACCTCCCATTCTTCTTCTTCCGGTCATTCTTCTATCATGCGAGGCACCTATCGTTTGTTGATCACTCGAATGCCGAGTGACCCATTAGGCGGGACTGCTAGCGAGCTTGCCAACTTCACCAAGGCATCGGCTTGAGCATTCTCTCCTCTAGCGACGTGGCCTATCTCAAGGAGGTAGAACCGCTCCATAAGCCCCTTCGTCTTAGTGTGGTAAGGGAGTAGCTCTGACTTTCAGACGTCGAACTGTCCCTGGACTTGCTTGAAGATCCATTAACGAGGATGAAAGGTCCAAGTTAAGAAAAATGTCGACCGATCTTGCCGATGATAATAAGGGTCGAATACGGGTTTGTTCATTGACATCGGTTAAATGCCGAAGTAATTGTATATTCATTAACGAGGACGAAAGGTCCAAGTAAAGGGAAATGTCGACCGGTCTTGTCGATGATGACAAGGGTTGAACACGAGTTTATTCATCGACATCGGTTAAATGCCGAAGCAATGGTATATTCATTAGCGAGGATGAAAGGTCCAAGTTAAGGGAAATGTCGACCAGTCTTGCAGATGATGACAAGGGTCGAACACAGGTTTATAGAAAAAGGATCTCCAGTGGGACTTGGGGTGATTGTCCTTTTCAGAGTTTCATTAGGATGATGGTGGAGAGGAACTTTAAATTACCACATTATCGACTCAAGTGCCCTTTCAGATTTTTACCGAAGTCGGCCCCCTCTTGCTTTTACCCACGTGGCCTTGCAGATTTTCACGTGGTAGGGTACCCAATTTTGCTTGCAGTGCGCTTTCGGGTTTTCACGACAACCGGGTTACAGCCAATTTTGCCCTTGTCCTGATGTAGGAACAAGGATGACGGGGCACCTTTATTTTAAACCCTATTTTTTTCTTTTTTTAATCATATGACCGGAGAATGTTGGCAGGTCAAAGTGTGATATTTGACCCTTGGCGAGGGTAGATAGCTGTTGGCTAAGACACAGGGCCTTGCGCCAGTAGAGCAGTTTATTCATTGGCAAAGGGATAATGCCAGCGCTGAGGAGGAACTTTAGCCAATTCGAGCGTAAGGCCCAAAATGGTAGTATTGTTGATGGATCAGCTAGGACACGATGTCTTTTATCGAAAAATGGTTTATTCATTAGTAAGAAGGTAATGCTAATGTAAAGAGTGAATTTTACGCCGATTCAGACGTATGGTCTGTAATGGCGGTATTGATATGATAGCCAGCTAGGACACGAAGTCTTGCACCGAAAAGGGGTTTATTCGTAAGCAAGAAGGCAATGTTAACGCAATGGATGAATTTCCACCGATTTGGACATAAGGTCCGTCGGGGTGTGTTGCATTTTGAGAGCTCGGCCAGGGCTGAGTGTCACTTGACCAAGATGGGTTTATTCATTAGCAAGAAGGTAATGCTAACGCAAAGGATGAATTTTCACCGATTCGGACGTAAGGTCCGTCGGGGTGTGTTGTAAAATAGTCAGTCGGGACATGAAGTCTTGCACCGAAAAAGGGGTTTATTCATTAGCAGGAAGAGAATGCTAACGCAAAGGATGAATTTTATGTCGATTCAGACGTAAGGCCCCTAATGGCGATGTCGTGTGTATATATTTTTAGAGCTCGGCCTGGACAGAGTGCCACTAGACCAAGGTGGGGAGAGCTCGGATAGGGTGGAGTACCACTAGACCAAGGTGGGGAGAGCTCATCCAGGGTAGAGTGCCACTAGACCGAGGTAAGTTTCGGTCATTCTGGGAATGCCGGTTGAGCTATGTGGTATAGCTTCATATGTTTTCCATTAAGGGGAGGGAACTAGATGACTCCTTTGTGATCTACAAGGACGTAGGCACCCCCTTCATATACTCAGCGGATGACATATGGTCTGACCTAATTTTCAACCAACTTCCCTTTGGGGTTGGAGGCCATTACTTCTCTTCTTTTGACCATTACTAGGTCTCCTTTCTTGAATTCTCATCCCTTGACTTCTACTAGAGCCAAATAATAGTTAATTCATTCTGAACCTTTGATCATGTTGGGTCAAGTAAATCTGCGTAATCCTAGAGGACGTCGGGTTCAAACCACCCTGTCTGGTACCTGTATGTCTACAGTTACCGCATCGCTATAATCCCTCCTTCTATGAGTCTAGTTCTATCGAGGGTATGGTAATTGTCAAACCCTATGATCGTGCCATTTGATCACGACCACCTTAAAGTGTATGACGTCCGTTCTAAATGAACTCACCTGACCCTGGCCAGGGATTTAGTGGAGCGTCAGTGTCATGACCCATTAATTGTCTGATATATACTCGATAGTGAGTAATCCCTTCTTGACCTTTGATGATCTTCACATGTATCTTGATATGGTTAATGACTTGGCAATTCATGACTTATGGTCAAAGTCACTTAGTCAAGTATCAAACCATTCCAATCCCCGTGTACGATTAATGTCTCAAGTCAAAGGACCAACGATGCTACTGAGACAATTAGATCTTCAGTTGACATTAGGTATAATCAACAATCTGAAGATCCAATAGCGAATCAGTCTGTTGTACATCCTCCCAGGACGTACACCTACACATGAGTGTTGGTGCCCTGCACCAGTGACCATGAGATTGCTCAAGCACACATCATGTGTACTGGTTTAATAGGTAATCAAAGTCCCCGAGTGATTACCCTCCAACCAGGAACAAGTTTAAAGTATATGTCCATGTAAAGTCAGTCTCATGATCGAGATCTCATCTCAAGTTAACTTTACAATCACATATCCTAGGGACATCGTAGAGTAATATGCAATTATAAATTTACGCTCAAATATCACTTTGTTAATGATGAACAAGATTATATAACTATTGGGCCTACCTGACCCGAAATTGGCTTGTAGCACACCCAATACTAACACGAGTACCTCTGGGTGAAGTGCTCGCTTTTGCTTATGTCACCCCGTCTTTCCCTTTTTCTTTTTGCCACTTGGGCACGTCTCAGTAGACGTAGCCTCTCTTTTGTACACATTTTTACTTTTTAATAAAATATGTTTACCTTTCCTTTGTAAGTCTTGGTTGCTTGGAGCCTCCTTACTTTCCACGAAGTATTGCTTTTGCTTTCCTCCGCTTAAGTCTTCTTTGGGATACGAGCCAATGGCCGAAGCCTCTTCGGGAAGTGTGAGATGCTTGAGGGTGCGATTCTCCAGATTTCGTCACTTCATTTCTCGTGGGGTCGGGAAGGGGTGAAGACCCCTGGCCTTTTCAGGGAGCTTCATCTGCTTCCTATAAATAGGAGTCCTATGAGAAACCCTAAGGGCACCCAATGCGCTCCTCTTTGCTTGAAGCATCTTTTGGAGTGATGTCATCCGAGATGCCAGAGTCTTCACCGGAGGAGCTTCCCTCCAAACATCCCAGCTTCCACAAGGTAGCGCTGCCATCTCTAGACCCACCAGTGGACGTAGGGAGTAGCAGGGGGGGTCTCCAAAGAGTACAAGCAGGGCTACCTTCAGGGTTAGCGCGACACCCTGATGAAGGTGGACCATTTTTACTGTATCAAGGGAGTGACCAACCTCTAGCCTGACCGATTTTGTCCCAAAGAGGGTGATTAACCACTTGCACTCCCCTGCTTATCGATAAAGATTTCCCTTTTGTTACTTTTGCTCTTGTGTGCTGGTTGCTTGATGGATTCCCTTCCTCAGCGTCTGAATGGTTAAGTCCAAATATATAAGTCCCAAAGGTGCAGCTCAACAAAAGAAAAGTACAAAATCTTGGGGCATACCCCGGCTGGCAAAAGCCAGTGACGCTAAGATCTCAGGCGCTGCTCAAGGCCTCCAAACGACGAGGAGGCACACTGACGTGAAAATGAAAAGAGGTGAGCCTCATCTCATTGTTGGCTTAGTAGGGATCCCGCAGATCTCCACCACAACAAAACAAAATAAACAGTGTAGCAAGTAATAAAATATAAAGGACAGTAAAGTAAGAAAAGCAGTAAGGCAGAAAGAATATCACAACACATAAATAAACACGCTAAACCACTAACTGCTAAAAACCTACACCATGTCGGGATACCTCGAGTATCGGACACAACCCACACTGAAGTAGATTCTCGTAACCTGGGCCACACAAAGCTGGAACACGATAACGTGTCTTGGAATATCTCTCCTAGGACATGAACACTAGAATCTAGGCTACCAGGTAGGCCCTCAATCGATTAACGAAGGAACATGGCTTTGTAGCTGGACCGGACTCTCGAAGATAGCAAGGAACCACGTCTCGATCACGTGTAACAAGGACACTGAGCCGCCAAAACACTGAACCTTGCCAGAAGAAAATTTGAGTCAAAACCTCTCAAGTGACAGGAGCACTATCCACTAGAAGCAAGGTTGAATGCGTCCACTGACATCTTAATCCACTCCCCAGTTGTCTCCCTACTTGTCCCAGGCGGAAACTAAGACACACTAACTACGTAACCACACAATAAGGACTAGCTAGGATCTCGCTCATCAGCACGTGTTCGACGCCCCCAACCACGTGTGCACACACAGACTATGCACTCTACGTCGGGTCCTCTAGCTAGTTTTTCCCCTAGCCCAAACTCAGGCTGCAAAGATGAGGGGCCCTACGGTAACCAACCTCAAAATCATCACACCGGGAAAGCTCTCCACCACTCCCAAGTGGGTCCACACATGCATGCGCTGGAAAGCTACGACTAGTAGAAAAAGTCACTGGAGGTGAGAACTTGCAAAAGAAGTAGAAACCACCGAAGTACCACCGATTTGTACTAATCTTGTTGTACTTGTGAAACATGTCACGAGGCGGCTACATACATATCACAAAACCCTAGACCTCTGACTGGGTGACTACTCCATGGAATGCAATGCAACCGGCACAGACTGAGACTACCAAACACGCAAAAGTGAAAAATCTATTTTATAGGCATACTGGGTTAGGGCGGCCAGTATACTGGGTCTGGGTGACCAACCCACTAGCCACCCATAGCTCTGGGCGGCCACCACTCCCTAAGGCATGGGTGGCCAGGGCCCAGACCAACCCACTGGCCACCCATAGCTCTGGGCAGCCATAGTGGTGGCCGCCACCCTAAGGCATGGGCGGTCAGCTCCCTGGCCGCCCAACAAGCCTAGGCGGCAAGAGGGTTGGCCACCCAGTGCACTGGACTACAGTGCCTAGGCGGCCCAACCAGTGGCCACCCAACACAGGTCGCCACCCAGCACAGGTCTGGGCAGCCATCACCCTGGCCGCCCAAACACCTAGGTGGCCAGCTCCCTGGCCGCCCAGTGAGGCTTGTCCCTGGGCAGCCACCCCTCTGGCCGCCAACACCCTGGCCACCCAACTGGGCTATTCAGAGAACAAGGTCCCCTCCGGGGACCACCCCTGGAGGTTCATTCCCAGGCCCGACGCGCCCACATCTTTTACACCCTTCCACAGGGGTTAAAAACCTCCCCCTGATGCGTTCTCCCCCTTTTATTCATGCTATTTTATCACTTCGGGATGGATGCTACACTTACATGTTTCTAATGGATTTTTCTCTTGTGGTTTGATCTTTGTTTTGTAGGAGAGCATGCATATGACATGAGGCCATCTTCGTCTAACCGGCTGGAAGGAGAGGAGGTTGTATCCACGAAGTTTCCCGCACCCCGTTTCTTAAGTGTGATCAAGTCTTCTTCCTTGTCTAAGGTACACGATGCCGTTCCTCTTCTCTCTTCATCTCTTGGCGTTGTTAATCCTTGGTGGCGATCATAGTCAATTTTCCTATATATTCATCGCCCTCTCCTTTATGCTTTCATGCTTGTTCATGCTTCATGCATATACATGCATGGTTTAGTTTAGGGGGCGGGGGTAACATAAACATCAACACCTTATTTTTTGGCGATCACGGTGGGACACCTAGTGCCCATCACGTTATTCACACTCTTTTGAGAGTTGGGTGTGAGTATATGCATGTTTAGATAGAGTTTTCTCCATTTTTCTATAATTTTGGGTGTTTTCGGGTCTGTCAGGGGGTTGCGGTCCTCTCCGAGACTGCCAGACATGCCTAGCGGTCATCACAGGGCCGCCAGGGCCTTTCTGCTGGCCTTGCGGTCTTCTGGTAGACCGCAAGGGGGTAAAAAATGATCATCTGGTAGACCACTTTCTGATTCTGGCAGGTCTGTGCGTAGGCTCATGGGGGCATCTTTCTTGGGCGATTTAGTTGACCTCCCGAGGCCAGATTGCTCTGTTCTTGGGTCTGTTTTGTAGCCCTTTGTATTATCTTTCCATCCATATATCATTTACATTATTTAGGTCATGTTTGCATAGTTTAATTTTATCTTCATTTTTGAGTTTTCTACATAAAGTCTGCAGACAGGCCCAGGGACAGGTTCACAGGTATGCCTTTGGTTGATGATTTAATTGGGTTCCCGAAGTCTGATTGCTTGTTTCTTGCCTCCATCCTGTTCCCTTTTGTGTTGTCTTTCCATCTATATATTATTTGCATTATTTGGACCACATTTGCATAGTTAAATTCTGTCTGTATTTTTAGATTTTGTGCATAAAGTCTGCATGTCGGTTCAGGGGCAGACTCATAGGTACGCCTTGCATTGGTGATTTAATTGCCTTCCGGGCTCTATTTTTGCTTGTTTCTGATCCTGCATTGTTGTCTTTCATATTATCTTCATTTTCATATATTGTGTGCATCCATATCATTGTGTTTGCATGGTTTAATGTTGCATTGATTTGTTAGTTTTAGGCTAGAAATTGTATGCACTCTGGTGCGCATAGGACCGTACATTCTTCATACCATAGTTGCATTCCCCCTTGGTAAGTGATCCTCTCGCCTCCATATTTATTGGGGTCGACTAGGTGATCTTATCTGGGACCTCCGTAAGTCCCCGTGAGCCATGGATTCCCTCATGGACGTCGGGCCGATTGTACCTTTCCACCCCTTAGGATTTGCATTTGCATACGTGTGAGGGAGTAGGCTTTAGTCAACCCAAAGTTTAGACCTTCCCTATAGGATTCCTATTTTGAGGGAATTATGCTTAACTCAAAACATTAAAAGACCCACCAAAATTTTGACAAATAAAAAATTCTCATCATATTAACTTGTTTGACTTGGGTGAGATCCCTCACATTATTTAAAAGAGTTATGTGAAATTTCCAGGGTTTGTTATATGAGCTCAAATTTAGCAAAACTTTCCATTTCAATGTGGCAGGTGATTTGGAAGCCTTATGCGATAGAGGACACCACTCCTCAGCTATGGGTGAGGGAGGGGCAAGCTTGGTTCTGCAGGGATACTATGCTATTTTGTGTGAACCCGCGGGAGCCACTCTACCTTCATCTAGTGCAGAGGACACTGGGGTGGCATCAACTGCCAGTGGTGGTACCCGCTCAGCATGAGTCAGACAGGGGGCGCCAACAGACCTTAGGGAGCAATCAGGATTGGGCCTCCCTCTACCGTGCGGAGGCAGAAGCACTGCAAAGAGGACCTTCCCTGGAGTAGGACAGGACTGTGACGAGCAGCGAGACCTACCTGGCTGACTATCAGGATCAGTACGCCGGGTGACTCCGCCTTGACACTCGACCAGTGAGTTACCCTTTTAGCTTTCAAGATGTGATGTTTTCATTCAAGCATTGCAGCTATATGAGTTTGTGGATTCAGTGTGCAGATGCGCGAGACTGAGGCTGTGAGGATCCTTTAGGATCGGCTAGCTGTCCTTAATCAGATGATTGTGAACTTGAGGCATGAGCTCCGAGAGATGGTAAGCCAAACTTGACTTGAATGCTTTGAATCTTTGAGAATTCATGAATCTTAACTGACCATTTGCCCCTGACTGACCAGTGAGGGGAGTTGGCATATGTCTGGATGAGGGCAAGAATGGTCGGCGAAGCTGGACCTTCATCCCGAGCGGATGCTAGAGAGGAGCTAGAAGACTGCCTGGCGGGGGCCCTCGAACGGGCTGAGGAGCAAGAGGTTGAGTTAGCCGATACGGTGAGGACTACACATCTAGGTTAAGAGTAATTTCTTCTTATTTATCTTTGTCTGATTTGCATGATGGTTCTTTTCTACAGAGGAAGGAATTAGAGGCTACCTTGGCCGCTCGGCGGGAGTAGGATGCCCGTATAGGGGAGCTGACCCACTGCCTGGGAGAGACGAGCACCATGGAGAGGCTTGAGGGTCTCCTTCCTGCGATGAAGGAGAGAGAAGCTGAGGCACGCGCGTGGGAGATGGCGTTGGCGGTTCGGGAGTAGTGAGCTCTCGATCAGCTAGAGGCTTTGAGGCAGCGCGTGTTGCGGAGGTACCAGAGTAGAGGTGCCCCAGGAGAGGGAGCCCGACCGGTGACCCCTTCAAAGTCACTGTGGATCGGCGGAGACGTACACTTCACGATGGAGGAACTCTTGGGTATGATGCAGTCTCCTGCAGGGTAGGGAGTGATCTAGCAGGCAGCATCGGGTTTAAGGGCTTCGTGGCCATCGAGGCTGTGAGACAGGGGGAGTGGAGGTGGAGATGAGGCTGATAGTCGGCATAGCCAACCCCGCACTGATGGGGATTAGGGAGAGATAGATAGCTAGATGGCAGCTACTTTTGTACATAGGGGTATGCCCCTAGAATGATGTATCACTGGAATGTAATGGACATGTTTTGAAAAAGAAATGAGCTGCCTTCAGTGTACTTTGCTTGATTTGGCTTGACGTAGTCTTCCCTTTTTACCTGTTTCAACCACACTTAAAGGGAAAAAGTTTGTGTAATATGATTTTAGCCCCATGTCGACAAATAGACAGTGCATTTCTGGATGCAGGGTCAGAGGGCTAAATCTTATTAACAAGATTGAGAAAAAAGAATGTAAACCCACTGCTACTCCCCTACCTCGGGAAAGTCAAAAAGAAAAGTAGCATCTCTAGAGAAGGTTGCCATGGAGTGGGCTAAAAGAGCCCGTAAGGTTGCAACTGAGCAAGCAGCTTCCACAGCTCCTACTGCTGAGGTGTCTATACCTCAAATACCATCATTTGAATAGTTCATTGCTTCCCAAGCTCCTTTGGCTAGGGATGAGGGTAATTTTGTGCCATTATTATTATGGTGACATTTCCTTGACAGGGCTTCTCTATGCTTATTTTGTATTCTTCTATCTTGTAGTAGCACCAACAAATGTACCAAATCTGACTATCGAGGTAGACGTTGGTGCAACTATCGAAACAGTGGCAGAAGTGCTTATCGATAGCCCTAAAAGAGAAAATCTCCCTTTCCCCACACCAACCAGTGAGGCACCAGGTAGATCGAGGAAAGTTGCCTCTAATGCTTCATATTCTGGAGTTTATGACTCCTTTATCTTATCATGCATCTCATGACCTACCTTAGGATTTCCCGTGACTTTCCTTGAGACGAGGGTCTCATCTTCAGGACCTTCATCATCATCAAGAGGATGTCGTACATCGTCTAAAAAGGTGATAACCCTACTACGACAAATAGCTACTCGCTCGACTATCCGTCAAGAGGCAGAAGCCGCAATAGAGCCAGGTTTTCAACTGCAGAGCTCTTCTGAAAGTTCTCCTTCCTTGTCTGAAGACCAGGTGAATTATGGTTGCTCTGATGATGAGGGAGCTACCTGATGAAGGTGGGACCTTGACTTCCTTTCCTTTAATAGAGGGCTCGTCTATATTCAGCCCTCCACGGCTCGTTATCAGAACCCCTGAAGAGACTTCGTCGGAAGTGGCTGCGGAGACTGGCATAGAGGAATGTCTAGCCTCTTCTGTGGTTGAATCTTTAACGGAAGAACCACCTATTTAGCCAGCCCTTGAGTTGTCAGCTCTTGAACCTGCGGCAATTGATGTGAGTCTTCTACTTTTGATGCTCTTTTCTTTTCATTATCCGGTCATTTAGACCGTCTAACATTCTTTTATCTATTTTCTCTTCTTTAGGTGCCAATCACCCTAAGTCAAGTCATAGCTCCTGTTATCAATAGTGTTCCCCTAGCCGACGCACTACGTCCTCCATCTATCATGCCTTCGGCCTCTCAAGAAGTTGTGCTCATATTGCGGCTTGTGCCTGTCAGAGCCTAGACTGGGTCCGATGTAATGCCAATTGAGCTGGATACGTCAGGGGAGACTCCAAGGCCAGCCCATGCTCCTGAGTTAAGGCGTGAGACCCGCGCATCAGCTTTTACCTCCATGACGGTACAAGTATCTGTTCCGGTGCTCCCGACTCTTGAAGAGCGAGATGTTAAGCTGGGGTCTGAGACAATTCCAACACTTCCCAGCGCGGCAGCATCAAAAGAGCCTCCCTTGACAAGAAAGAAGCTTTTGGGACAAGACAAAGCTATTGAGGTGTCAAGCACTGCTATTGTACCAACCTTGCCATCCTCTTCTTCAGCCATGGATGCCGACCTTTGGGCCAATGTTGATAGTGAAGTTGAATTCCATTTGCCGCTAGTAAGATATTTTGGCATCACTTCTTTAGATGAGTTGGTCTGGCAGCATCTGGAGACATTGCGGCAGGTAGTCTTGTCTCAGCCGGCCCTAACTTAACCCAGACTGCAGGGAATTACCGAGCAACTGTCAGTTGGCCTTCAGGCATTAGGATGCCGTATATAGTTATGGACTCAGCAGGTGATCCTTTTGTTGAAATTTGTAAACTGTCGAGACTTCCTTGGGCGTATTAAGAGTGACAGACTTGCCAGGCCGAAAATGTAAAAAATTGATTGCCGAGCGGCTATAGAACCTCTGGAGTTCGACATTCAAGAGCATCATGCTCTTGCTACAACCTTATCGTCACACATTCAATTATTGCGGGATAGGCTGGAGGAATTGCAGGCAGAGATGGTCTCTACTCAGGTGGAGCTACATCTTGCAGAAGATATGGATGCTAAAAGTTCTGAAGAGACTGCCGTGCTGGAGGGTCAGGTGACTTCACTGCACAACGAGTTAGCTTGGCTTCTAGAGGAGGAGACTCATCTTGGTGAACAAGAGGCAGCCCCTGCTATTGGGCTTTTAGACTTTGAAGGCATCTTTCATCGGCAATAGCCACACTTCATGTAATTCTGCTCCCTCAAGGGGAGTTCTTTCTTAATTTCCTTTTATCGTAATGGAAATCAAAATTTTATTCTGTTGCAGCCTCTGGGCTTCCTTCATATGTTTTCTCGTCGCCTTCGTGCTCTGATGACCAGGTGTCAAAGACTTTGTTGCTTTTCGAGGGGAGCTACATGTAAAACGTAGGAGAGCGCTCACTCTTTCAGAGATAGGGTGAGGGGTTTGCTCCATCGCGCCGCGAGTGCCTCAGAGGTCCAAAGTTTGGATTTGGTAAAACTATTTGTTTAAGCGACTAGGAGGATTGGGATAGGGGAAGTGTGGGCACAAGGTTTTGAACAAAGGGACGTTTTGCTTTAGTGGCATAGCTGCAAGGCTCTCACCAGGGGATTTTAGCATCAATCCTAACAATGATGTCGGGGAATCGACAGTCATTTATTCATCAGCATGGGGTAAATGCCAAAGCAAGGAAAGATTTTATTTTAGCAGCATAGGCATAAGGCCTACACCAGTGTGTTTTAACATCGATCTTGATGATGATGTCAAGGAATCAACAGTAGTTTGTTCATAGGCAGGCGGTAAATGCCGAAGTAAGGAACGATTTCATTTTAGTAGCATAGGCATAAGGCCTACACCCGTGGGTTTTAGCATCGATCCTGATGATGATGTCGACAGTAGTTTATTCATCGACATGGGCTAAATGTCGAAGCAAGGAAAGGTTTGTTTTAGCAGCATAGGCGTAAGGCCCGCACAGGTGGATTTTAGCATCGATACTGATGATGATGTTGAGGAACTGACGATAGTTTGTTCATCGACATGGGATAAATGCTGAAGCAAGAAAGGGTTTTGTTTTAGCAGCATAGGCATAAAGCCTACATCGATGGGTTTTAGCATCGATCCTGATGATAATGTAGATGGTAGTTTGTTCATCGACATGGGGTAAATGCCGAAGCATGGAAAGGTTCATTTTAGCAGCATAGGTGTAAGGCCCACATCGGTGGGTTTTAGCATCGATCCTGATGATGATGTCGAGGAACCGATGGTAGTTTGTTCATCAGCATGGCGTAAATGCTAAAGTAAGGAAAGGTTTGTTTTAGCAGCATAGGTGTAAGGCCCACACTGGTGGATTTTAGCATCGATCCTGACAATGATGTCGAGGAACTGACGGTAGTTTGTTCATCGGCATGGGGTAAATGTCAAAGTAAGAAAGGGTTTATTTTAGCAGCATAGGCGTAAGGCCTACACTGGTGGGTTTTAGAATCGATCCCGATGATGATGTTGAGGAATCGACAGTAGTTTGCTCATCGGCATTAGGTAAATGCCGAAGCAAGGAAAGGCTTTGTTTTAGTAGCATAGGCATAAGGCCTACACCGGTTGGCTTTAGCGTCGATCCTGACGATGATGTCGAGGAATCGACAATAGTTTTTAGATTTTTTGGTGGGACGTATGGGGAAGATCATGCAGGGTGTTTCCATGGCAAGGTTTGAAAATAATGA
Organism: Amorphophallus titanum; assembly: GCA_024336825.1. Lineage (NCBI taxonomy): Eukaryota > Viridiplantae > Streptophyta > Magnoliopsida > Alismatales > Araceae > Amorphophallus > Amorphophallus titanum. The sequence goes on from JANBPO010002734.1 coordinate 1,530,218, forward strand.
TGTCTCATCATTCATTCATTTTTTTAATTACCACATTACTGACCCAAGTGCCCTTTCGAGTTTTCGCCAGAGCCAGCCGCCTCTTACTTTTGCCCACTCGCCCTCATGGATTTTCACGTGACGGGGTACCCAACTCTGCCTGCAACGCCCTTTCGGGTTTTTGCCACAGTCGAGTTATAGCCATTCTTGCCCTTGCTCAGTAGGATGCTCGAGTAAGTTCGACGGGGCACCTCTATTTTAAGCCCCATTTTTTTGAGAGAAAATGTGTGGGTCGAAGTGCAGTGTTCGAACCCAAGGCTAAGACTGGGTGAGTGCAGATATGGCAGCTCAGTTGCAGAGCCATTCACTGAAGGTATATCTTCATTGATGTGGGGTTACCATCAACGTAAGGAGAGAGAGGTTTAAGCGTCGATTTTAGATGAAAGGTCCGAATTGATGAGAGAGCATAACGGCTTGGGCACAAAGCCATTCGCCAAAGTGTGTATTTTTGTTGATGTGAGGTTAACATCAACGCAAGGCACAGCCCCACTCCCACCTCCTACAAACTCCATCTCCCAGCCCCATTCTCCACATCTTATAGCCTGGTTAGACCCCCCATTGACCCCCCTAACAGTCAGGGGATGCCCCAGCTCATTTCCACCCCATTCCCCTCTCCTCATCTCCCCACTATCACCCCCTTCCACCACTATATAGTGTCCAGTTCGCAGGCAACAACAAAGGCCCGAGTTGCAGATCCTGTCCCAGAGTCATTTGGCATCATATGAAGACGTACCATATATTGATGGAAAGATCGACGAGAAAGCTTCGCAGCCGTGTGGTCTTGCCAGCATCCGACATCCTTGCTGTCCGAGAGGCTCGATCTCCCCTGACTACGCAGATCAGGACTAGCTAGCAACCTGAGACGACTTCTTGGAGCTCCCACGGTCGCATCCCACAATGTCTGAGGGCGCCACTTGGCCGAGGACTCCAAAAACCAGTCGGCATCTGACAGCAAAAGGCGACATCCCGTTCTGCATCTGGAGGAGAGTTTTTTGATTTTCTTCCCCCAGGTGCATAGAACAGGTCACCCTGGACCTGACCTGACCCCTCCCCACTCAATGAGATCCTCCTCTCTCCCCCGACATCGTCTGGTGCTACCTCTGGTTGCTGCTCTAAGAAGACTCATCCACGATCATCCTCGACTTGGTCCTACCACGATTGAACTTCGGGAGCGGCCGTGGCGGCCACAACCAGCTACTGCTACACCCTGGGATCATCCTGAGCTAGAGCACAGAGAGCCAGTTCCAGAAGCCACCTCGGCCTATGGCGATGACGAGTCCGTTCACAGAAATTCTCCAGCGTACCAGGGTCCATCAGCAACGATTCGGCACCTATCCCGGTGAATTCCAAGTTCGGTGGGGTGCGTGGCGGCATCTTCAGAGACTCACTGTCCAGCAGTTCTGGATCCGAACAGAACTGGAGAAGTGCTCGCCGGGCACTAGTTTTAGCTAATCTCCCCACCCCGCGTGGCCGACTTAGCACCCCTCCCTATGTGGAGGTAGTTTTGATGTAATCCACAGTTCCCCACCTCTTGACCAACCCTCCTACGTGAGGTGTAGTACATGTAACAATAGGTCGCCATCTGAAGTTACATCGGCGCGGCGTGCGGGGGCATACCCACGTCTCCCCGCTCGCCTTCGTCTCCGGCCAGGATCGGTGTCTTCACCCTGATCAGGTGAGCCTCGGATCCTCTCCTTGCTGGTTTAATTCTGCTTAAGTTAGTATTGCTTCTAGTTGCGCTGTCAGCGGTGAGAGAGTGCTCGTTCCAACTTTCCTTCAAATTGAGCGACCACCGTGGAGAGAGTTGAGAGTGCAACCCTACAACCCACGCCCTCGACGTACTGGCCGCCCGTGAAATTGGGCATCCCAGACCCTTAGCGGTTCAGCCTCAAGCTAGCCAAACCCTGGAACAACGAGGTCCCACTTCGGACCCTCATCCCCTATCGTCGATCCACCTACAGACCTGGGTGTGTGCTACGCGAGTGAGTCCGCTAGAGTGGGTCCACCGACTCGGTTGTTTGCTTACAATTTAGGCCCAAGGAGTGGTTTCACATCAAATTGGTATCAAAGTAAGTTTTAAACTTGTCTCTACTAAGTCTAGTCCTAGGGCGCATTTTTATCCAGTTCATTATCATGGCTACCTCTCTTTGGTCGTACCCATCCCACTCGGCTCTCCACACGGGTCCGATCTACACACTCCTTTTTATCCCTTTGAAGTTTCCCCACTGTTGGGAGGCCTCTCAGGATCCAAGTGGTATCGAGTTTACCTGGTATCCAGGTTCTGAGTCGTCACTGGTGGTATCAGAGTGAGGGATGTATGGAAGTATATGGCAATTTGAGATATTACAGTATTCAGAGTCCATAAGGTCCAGTACAATCGATAGCTAGCATAGGTTTTATGTTTCTTTACCATTTTGCTTCTCGTGTGAGAGCTTGCATGTGCTGTGTTGGCACTACAAGGTGGTTTTGCTCTCCTCAGGATGTGGTGGAGAGTGGTCTTTCGTCGTAATGTTGGTCTCGGTTGTGCTGCATTGGACAGAGTTTGGCAGCAAGCATGAATCTGTGGTACAACGTTTGAGTTTTCTTTGGTATGGTTAGGTGGCTGATGAGCATTGTTGTTGTTGGTGTGATGGCCGTGCATGTTCTCCGGAGGAGATTAATGTCATTTTGTCTGTTCCAACTTAAGGTTTGGTCCTCCCCTAAGGTGTTAAGGTTGTGGTTTGATGTGGTTGTTTAAATGCCTTGATTGAGAGAGTGCTCGGGCGAGCTAAGGATTTCTCTTCCTGGTAAGTTGTTGTTAGCCAAGCATGACTTTCTCATTCTGCCCTGTGGCATTGTTGTGAGGATAAGCTGAGGCAGGTGCTC
>JANBPO010002734.1:1533131-1613440 GCA_024336825.1 Amorphophallus titanum
TCATTGTGATTTGTGTTGTGTCTCTTGACATGATGGTTTGCACTATGACGATTTGCGATCGACTGTTGGCAAGATCAGTGCTCGAGGTGTGGTACATTATAGTTTCGTGAATTACGATGGCACCAAGAGGTGTACTGAGATATGGATGCCGAGTTGTCTATGATGCCTGTGTGGGTTGTGTTGAGTGCGCAGTGGAAGCGTGTGGGCTTATAACCCACAGGTTGAGGATCGTAGGGTTGGACAATTCTGACCAGCTGAGAGAGTTGTTTCCTCGGTGTGAGGTTGTATTGGCTGTGTGAACCTTGATGATGTTGGTTGCCGTGCCATTGCTTGAGGCATTATGGTTGTTGGCATTGGCAGTTTTGAGGATTGGGAAAATATGTCGACGAATATGCCGATTGAGTACCCCTTGTTTTTTACATTATTGGAAGTTGTGCTCTCAGGACGTGATCGTGGTCCTAGAGATGTGTTTTCTGATGGTTGTTTGTGGGTCCTTGTTGGCAAGCTACGAGCAGTTAGTATATTTTAGCTATGTGGTCAGCTGTAATTGTGCCTTAATGTGACCCAGTTTATGGTTGTGTCCCGTGGTTCTATGTTGAGAATTGAGCTGGAGATTGGCAGGTGTCCATTGTGAGATGGTGTGTTGGGTTGTGTTTGTGGTCAGCATGGGAGGAGTTCCTTGTGAGTCTGAGTATGGCATTGTGTGGACCGTGATCTTGTCAGTTGGTTTTGCTATACTCTCCTAAGAGGGTAGAGTTGGCGTGAAACTCGAATCAGATGTGGTGTCCGAGTGAGGACAGGCTTGATTGTATTTGTGGTCCAGTGCTGTCATTAGCATTCTACGTGCAAATTTTGATTACTGTTATGGTGCAGAAGCTGATGGTTGGAGCAGTCAGCTGAGATGATTATTTTCCTTGTGAAGAGCTGATGCTTGTTTTGTCTACTTAGTATGAGATGTTATTGGTGGCTGTTTTGTGGCATGGGTTGTGTCTCCTCGATATATGAGACAGTAGCGATGATGCCATGGGTCAGATCGAGCGCAACAAGGGCTTCCTCAAAGCCCGAATAAATCGTCACTCACGTGACTGGCACACCCTCGCACTCAATAAACTGAACAAATGAATAAACAAATGAACAAAAGAATAAAAAGAAGTGTCCCCAAAAGTGCGTCCACAAGTCTAGCACGTCCGGTGGGACATGGCTTCCCTTCATCTCTTTGCCAGGATTAGGGGCCCAACGGCCACTTCTTAAAACTCTAAGTGTCTAGTTTAACCCTATAGGGCTGCAACCCGATAGCTGTGATGGTGGTGACATTTGGACCCCTTGTCGTCGCGAGTCATGCTGAGCATGGCTATTTGGACGTGCCGACAAAGTTCAGCAATTTTCCTACTGTCGTTGGCTTCCCTAACTTCTTGGGGGTCACATTCGTGGAGCTCTTGCATATCTAGGAGATGGAATCAATCGCCGTTGCCGAGGTGACCCTGACAGAAGCTGCTGTTGTGGGCTACTACGCTCACCACTTTCATTCTTGCACCTCCGTCAACAAGAATTGCGCACCAACCGCCAGGAGGGTGGCCAAGAAGAACACCGACACATTGCAAAGTCAGCTATCGACTTTAGGAAAATCTGTGCTTATCGGAGGCGTTCAGGTCTTTCTGAATGGCCGACAGGCCAAAATCACACCCGATAGGACAATCCCAACGGTGCCAACACATAACTCCTTCCCAGTGCTAGCCCATGAAAAACTGGACCACTTCAAGGCCAAAACAAAGGGGGGGTTGGCCCCAAAGTCAACCAGATTCAAGCATATTCAGTGTCCAAGCGAGCTTGGTCCCGAACTCCAATTCAAGTCGGAGAGGAGCTATGGACCCTTGTTGAAAAAACCAGCCAGGACGAGACTGTGACGGTCGTCACGGTCAATGTAGTTGTGGCTGAAGGCGACAGTGGGAGACCATCCACATCGTCCGACGAAATTCCAACTGGGGAAGGAGGTGTTGCTCTCAACCCCACCATGCATGACCCTATGGCACTAATGTTGTTGCAAGAATACCGGCAAGAGGTTGAAACATTGAAAAAGTAGCTGAATGAAAAGAATGCACAAGCATCTAGCTCCAGATAGGCCGAAGTACCTCCCGCGACATCGAGAAATAGCGGCCACAGCCTTGAACCTTTGCCCTAAGCGGCTGCACCTCAGCTGGCGCCTAGCTACACAGGGCCCCCCCCTCCTAGCAACCATAAATCGCTACAACACAACCCCTAGTTCCTCCATACTAGGGGATTGCCATTACACCTCAAGCAATAATGGCGATGTCGCAGATGCAGCATGCCCATCCCTCCCCGACTAGGTAGTGGCGAATAAAATAATGATAGAATAGATGATCGAAAAGTAGCTGGGCGACAGGGGCAATGAAGATTATGCCACATTTGATGTGTACAGGGTGCCTTACCCTGTCCATCATGTGGATAAAAGGCTACCTTCTGGCGTCACCAAACCACTGAAGTTTGATAAATTTAATGGACAAGGTTTGCCGAAGGAAAATATAGCCGACTACGTCAACGTGATGGGCGACCTTGTAGCCGATGGGTCCTACCTACTAAAATTCTTCTGGTCCACTCTCAAAGGACTTGCTTTTGAGTGGTATTTGATAGGATCGGTTCGATGGATTCAGAGGGCCTTGGGGCCAGCTCATTCTTTAGTCAACGGGTCACTCCAGCATTCTTCTTCTCTATTCTCCCTTGATCAATTTCCTTATTTATAGGTTGCAAGCCTTGAGACCTATGGAACTTTAGGCGTTATCGTGAAGAGACGAACAGGCAGGAGGCAAGTTGGTTTTCTCACAAACCGGCATGTTGCTGTTGATTTGGATTACCCAACCCAGAAGATGTTTCATCCTTTACCTCCCAATCTTGGACCTGGAGCTTATCTTGGTGCTGTTGAAAGTTCAACATCACTCATCATGGATGACCTTTGGTATGGCATATTTGCAGGAACAAACCCAGGTAACAACATTGTGGATCATTTGACATTGTTCTGGCTGTGTGCTCGTGTTCGTTGAATTAGTGTTGAGATATCAATGCCTTCCCTCTATATATGTGGAGGATTCTCTCAACTTATGCAGAGGTTTTGGGTTAGAGTTTGGACCTTTAACATGGTATCAAAGCTGGGCCTACTCATTAGATCATCTATCTCGGGCATACTCTTTTCTACCCATTCGATACATCAATCATACCGTAACCATTCAGGTTCGACGCCAAGGAGGGTGTTAAGGTTTAGTTCCATATTGGATGTCCATGGGCACCTTCCCTCTATATATGTAGAGAATTCCCTCAACTTAATGCCTAGGTTTTGGGTTAGAGTTCAGACCTTTAACAATTAGGATCTATGTATCCACCGATTGCATTGGATATCATCTGACAAATATGTGTCATTAGCTTTTTTGTTTGCCCAGTAACCCTAGTAGAATTGCTTAATGCAAATGTGACTATAGCATGTGCTCAATTCCATCAGCTACTTGGAAGGGGATTATCAATCATGTGGAGAGCAGCTTTCCATGGTAGGGGCTTCACAAGCACCTTACTCCAGACTTACGCATCAAGAAATGTATCCTTCTGTTGCTTCAACATGGGGTTAGAAAGCAGGTTTTTTGGCTCTAACCTGTAACTAGCATTTATTGCCTAATATTATAATAAATGAACAAGGATGATGTGCGCTCATGAGACGTGTGATGCTCTTTATCATTGTAAAGTTGATGATTTCTCCAATCAGATGTGGATGAAGCATGGCGGGTATAGAGCATGCTCAATTATTAGCTACTATTTTCTAAAATAGTTGGGGACATCTTAGTTCTTAGCAAGGGTGCCAGTTAGCTGTTGTGTGGTGTTCTGATTCTGAAACATACTTGTTACATTGTGGTACACGTGCAGAGACCTTTGTGCGAGCCGATGGTGCATTTATCCCATTTGCTGATGATTTTGACATGTCCAGTGTTAGCATATTAGTTAAAGGAATGGGTGAGATTGGCAAAATCAAGTGCATAGATTTGCAGTCTCCTATCAGCAGGCTTGTTGGAAGGCAAGTGATGAAGGTTGGGAGGAGCTCTGGCCTGACTACTGGCACTGTAATAGCTTATGCACTCGAGTACAATGATGAAAAAGGATTATGTTTCTGTACAGACTTTCTTGTCATGGGAGAGAACAAGCAAACATTTGATCTTGAAGGTGATAGTGGGAGTCTCATCATTTTAACGGGACAAGGTGATGAGAAGCCACGTCCGATTGGGATTATATGGGGTGGGACAGCGAATCGTGGCACATTGAAGCTTGGACGCGGTCATGCCCCAGAAAACTGGACAAGTGGAGTTGATCTTGGACGACTTCTTGATTTTCTGGAGCTTGATCTTATCACTACTGATGAAGAACTTCAAGGTAATGTCTTGTTCTCCAAGCATACAGAAAAGAGGTTTCAGGCCAATTTATATGTTGACCTTTATGGATTTTATGAATAAGAGGAAAAGAATTTACTTAATTACTTATGTTAATTGTTACTTTATCCTTATAGATGGACGGTTATAGAATGAGGATCGGGACATGTTCTGACTCACAATTGTAATACATTGTGGAAGAGTGAGCTCAGGTATATTAAATGTTTGTGCTTTTGTGCTTAAATTGAGTCAATATGTATTAGTACATCATGAAGAAATGATCTTCATTTACATCTTACATTTATTTGTTTATGATTGGTGGAACAGTTGACTGGTGGATAATAGTGAAGAATAGGGATTTGGGCAGTAATGCATTGGCTTACATTACAATTAGGGTGCTGAGTCAAACAACATCAACAAGTTAATGTGAAAAGAATTGGAGCACGTTCAGCCTTATACACTCAAAGATTCGCAATCAGTTAAAGGCTGAATGATTAGAAAAATTGGTTTACTGTCACTACAATAGGTTGAGATCAAGGAACATGAAGCCGAGACAACAGCTGAGGGACAAACGCATTGCAGACAATACAACTCCAGAGATGATGTGGACGCATTATTTGATGATGACAATCCCTTGCAGTCTTAGGTTGAGATACGAGCGCAGGTTGATAAGCCCATTTTTGATGATGATGACAAAATATGGGCAGAGGGTATATTGGATGAAGATGTGCCAAGGGATCTAGAATTCAGAGGATCAACCAAGAGGTCAAGAATGATTCATGCGTACTAGAGAGAGGACCCAGCTTTGTTTGTTCACAACACTGAGCAACAGTCTGAGATTGAGCCAGGTAGATACTCAGAATCAGATAGCAGGTCAGTCACTCCTAGAATTGTCAAGCCACCTCCATCCTTAAGAAGAAGTACATTGGTGCATGAGATGACTGAGAGGACTAGTGTTGCTGTTCGAGAGGACTCGACAATTGAGCAGTTGAAGCAAGTTTATGTGAGACACATGCCACGGGGAAAAGATTGCTTTAAAAAATGAAGGATAAAGTCAGGATGAGTTGCATGTGCTACTATTGGCGGTGACATGTATGCACCTACTTCTTTCTTCCACGCTGACATGGGCAGAGTATATAGTCATAGTGAACGAGATTATGATTCACATAGCCAATATGGACATTCAACAGGTTATGGAAGTGGCCAACACAAAGAAGGCATGTATGGGTGGGGTCATCAACCAGAATTTCAATTCCATCCAGTTTCAGCTAGTAGCAGTTATGGGTCAATATTCTCTTCTAATTCTCAAGGTTCTGTTTCTTATGTTGATTCTATATTCTAATCAAGCCAACAACCTTATACTCCAAGAGAGATTGAAAGAGAGATGCACAACTTGGCTGCATCATTGTTTGGTTACAGTGAATATATAGAATATATGTAACCTTTTTGTGGGTATCAACAGTAGAAGCCAGACGATGAGGGTGAAGGTTCTTCTAGTTTTTATCTATATTAGTGCATCATCATTTGGGTAGGGATCATTTAACTTCTATAACATTTACTGTGTTTGTAATGTTTATTGTACTGCTTGAACCTGCTTCATGCTTAATATGCACTCAATAATATTAATTTAACATGTCCAATGTCTACTTCTAGCACTTAATCCAATTTATTCACACTCAAATGCATGTCCAATGATTTTTTTTCTGATTCTTCATAATTTTTCTGATTTTTATGAATTTTCGGGTTTTCATGTGGCGGGGTACCCGATTTTGCCTGCAGCGCCTCTTCGGGTTTTTGCCACAGTTGGATTGTAGCCCCTTTTGCCCTTGTTCAGGATGTCTGAGCAAGTCTGGCGGGGCACCTCTATTCTAATCCCCATTTTTTGATGTGACATTTGAGTTTGCATGTCACCTTTTGAACATGTAAAAGCGTTCATCATTGGTGTGGGGATTAACATCAACGCAAAGGAATATAAGGTTCCATTATCTATCCAGATGGAAGGTCCAGATTGATGTTGGTATACACCGGCTTGGGTGCGAAGCCGTTCACCAAAAATGTGTGAGTTTCATCGTTGATGTGGAGATTAACATCAACGCAAAGGAATATAGGGTTCTATCATTTATCCAGACGGAAGGTCTGGATTGATGTTGGTATGCAGCGGCTTGGGCACGAAGCCGTTCACCAAAAATGTGTGAGTTTCATCGTTGATGTGGGGATTAGCATCAACGCAAAGGAATGTAAGGTTCTATCATCTATCCAGACGGAAGGTCCGGATTGATGCTGGTATGCAGCGGCTTGGGCACGAAGTCGTTCACCGAAAATGTGTGAGTTTCATCGTTGATGTGGGGATTAACATCAACGTAAAGGAATATAAGGTTCTATCATCTATCCAGCTAGATGGTCCAGATTGATGTTGGTATACAATGACTTGGGAGCGAAGCCGTTCACTAAACATGTGTGAGTTTCATCGTTGATGTGGGGATTAACATCAATGCAAAGGAATATAAGGTTCTGCCATCTATCCAGATGGAAGGTCTGGATTGATGTTGGTATATAGTGGCTTGGGCGCGAAGCTATTCACCGAAAATGTGTGAGTTTCATCGTTGATGTGGGGATTAACATCAACGCAAAGGAATATAAGGTCCTATCATCTATCCAGATGAAGGTCCGGATTGATATTGGTATAGCGACAGAATGTTGATCATCATAGTTTTCATCATTGCATTACCCTTTTTTTATATATCCTCATCAACATCATTCATTATCATTTTTCCCTTCTTTTTTTTTTCTCTTTGACATGCTTACTCAATCACTCGCCACCCTTTCAAAGGGCAACAACGCCGCATGATAGAGCTTTAGATGCTTCCCATTGAGAGGTGGGAATTACACTTCTCCACGATGGTTGACAACCACATAGGCTCCGCCCTCGTAGACCCTTTGGATCACATACGGACTCAACCAGTTAGCGGCAAGTTTACCTTTTGGGTTGGAAGCCATTACTTCCTTTTTCTTCACCATGACTAGGTCGCCCTTCTTGAATTCTCGCCCTTTGACGAGCTTGTTGAAGGCATTTTCCATGCGAGCTTGGTATACTTGGATGTTCCTTTACGCCTGAAGGCGTTTTCCCTCCAGTTTGGCCAATTCTTCAAATCTTCTTTCAGCATTTATTTGTTCATCACGGGCCAGACCATATTGAATAGTGACCCTAAGTGACATAACTTCTAGCTCTATGCGGACTACCGCCTCGGAGCCGTATACCAGTGAAAAGGGTGAACAACCCGTGGGAGTTTTGAAGACAGTACGATATGCCCATAATGCTTCATACATCTTTTTCCCCCGGTCCCTTTTATGGGAACTGACAATCTTGGCAAGGAGCATGCAAAAGGTTTTGTTAAATGCTTCAGCCAATCCATTTACTTGTGGATTGTAAGGGGTGGAGGTCCTCCAATGACCTCAATTCGATAGTTTGGCATGCTCGGTTAGGACACATAGGGCAGGATAGAATGACTAGATTAGCTAGAGAAGGTCTTTTAGGCCCACTTGCTAAAGTCAATCTACCTGTATGTGAATCGTGTTTGGCAGGCAAAGCATGTCGAAAGCCTTTTGGGAAGGCTAAAAGGGCCCACTGAGCCATTGCAACTTATCCACTCTGACATCTATGGACCTATGAGTGTGAAGGCCCGCCAGGGGGCATCCTATTTTCTCACATTTATAGACGATTATTCGCGATATGGATATGTCTATTTGATCACTCACCGCTATGAAGCGTTAGATTGCTTCAAACACTTCTTAGCAGAGGTTGAGAATCAATTAGACAAGAGTGTAAAAACTCTTTGGACAGATCGAGGACGCGAATATCTATCAGATCTGCTTTAAACTTTATGTGAAGAAAAAGAAATTCGTAGGTAGCTTACTATTCCATATACTCTACAGCAAAATAGTGTAGTCGAGAGAAGGAATAGAACGTTGATAGATATGGTTAGGTCGATGATGACACATGCTAACCTCCTACGCCAATATCTTTTTGGGGAGATGCTCTTCTAACTGCGGCCTACATCCTCAACCGCGTGCCTTCATAGCCCTTTCCTTCCACCCCTTATGCAGCATGCACCGTTCTTTCCCTTTTTTGTGCCTATAAAAGGGGCTAACAAGGCCGAAAAACACACACGAAATAAAGGGGCTAACTCACTCACACATATCCTCTCTCTTGTTCTCACTCTATGGGCTCATCACCAAAAGGCCAGGATTTAGAGTGTGGTTCTTCAAGAGCGACTCTAGTAGCCGTCCTATTACGACCTCCGAGTTTTGGGAATGCGAACTCCAGGTATTCCTCATCTCATTGCGTCCCCCACAATAATTTTCTATCATTGGTATCAGAGAGCATTACTGTGTTCTTCTCTCAGGCATTGCTTCAGATGATCTCCTTGCGTAAGATATTGATCGAATTGCTGCAATGGTAGACGACCAATGAGAGCCTGAGGAGATCTCGATGGATGACGATGGTGATAGTGTGGTAAGCTGCAATCCTGCCTCCATGTGGGAGTTCGTGGCACTGGCCAGGCCGTCATGACGTGTCAGGAATGTAATGGCTTATCATGCTTTTGGAAGAGACATGCTTCAACGCGTCAAGGAGGACCCATCTGCGAATCCCTCTGACGGCTCGCAACATGAAATGCACCATCATGATAATGCATCGGAACGCTGGAGTCTAGTACATGTTGTAAGCGCAATTGCATCACGTGCGGCACGCAACATCGACCTGGATCCCATAGATGATGCAATAGTCCTTCCACGTGTACCTGTAAGTGCATCATCGGTGAGGCCTCCAGCAAGATGAATGAGGTGAGGTCAATGTGTGCCTCTACTACCACATCCACGTCAGGCTCCACGTACATACGACCGAGGTCCGCATGGTGGAGCAATAGCACGAAGGTGGTGGTTTCGTAGAGCCCGCGCTGTACGCCCCCATGCCGTACACCAAAATGCCATGTTGGGTGTTCGTCGCCCTCATCTGCGACATGTCCACCATTGTCCCGTGATGACACTCCGACAATATCCTCATTCTTTAACCCGGTTAATGGACAATGGTCTAGAGATTGTTATTAGAGGATATCTAGGATGATTTCGTTGTCCTAGCTCGTAGGTTATAAAATAAATTATCGAGTCGTTCAAACTATGTCGGTCTGCCAGCAAGGCCCCTTCAGCGCGTCGAGCCAAAATAACGTCACGCTTCCCAAATAAATTGAAGCGCCTGATGAAGTCTGTTAGATGTTTGTCCTTCGGGTGGTCCGGTCAAACTCTGTCTCCCCGCTCATACTTGAAGTGGTCCCGAGGGAGGACCATCAGCCAGCTAGTATTGACTGTGTCAGTCTCTGAATCGGATGATTCTGCAACCACTGCCACTTTCTTGAACCCTCGGTTCAAAGAATAAACATTGTCCCACATCACAGTGACACGAGACGAAGATGAGGAAGAGCCGGATGACATTTTATCTGCAAAATAGCGCCCGGAAGAGAATAAACAAGTCAGAGATCAATTGATTAGAATGAGATTTCTAAAAAAATTTCGGCAGAGTCTCCCCAGCCTGGGAGTTTGCCAAAATAAGAGACGAACCCATCCACCGAGGGAGCAGCCCCTAAAAATAGCCATAGGCTTCAAGCCAAGGTCGACTGGGATGCCCGAGGGATCTAGCTCCGAGGACAAGTCCTACGAGGAGCCTCCCGGGGCCCGAAAATAGGGTTTTAAACCCAAATGCAAACTCACCTCTACTCAGGGTCACTCGCTCACGCGCTGTGGAGAAAGAGGATGAAGAGAGAGGAAGGTTCGTTGCAAATGAACAGTAATAAGGAAAAAACCAAAGGGAATGACTTTATATAATGGGTTTTAACCCCTTTAAAATGGCGCGCTCCATGGGCACGCCGTTTCAACAAAAAGGCACGCCGTTTCAAACCTCCCAAAGCTATGGGGCACGCCAGTTAACCCTGCGCCATTTCAACATTTCGATCAAGGGCGTGCCGTTTCAACCACGCCGTTTAAATCCTCAGTCACATCGTTCGAGCATCCGACGATGAAATTAAGTGCCATTCTGAGCTGTCGTCATCAAAGGAGATCAATCCAGACGAAGCTCATCCGTCTGTCCTGCCATGTATGTGTCTCACTTGAAGCACCCATGTCTGGGGGGCATTTGTTGACGCTCAAAATATGATAACTAATGATCAATCCGCAAAGACAAATGACACAGCTTATGGGAGCATGGAAGTCGAAGAAAAGCAGACCGCTGAAGCCTCTAAAGTTGCCAGAGCTTCGAGTCACCTGGAATGAATGCCGAGAACTTCGCCTCAGGAGAACCGATATGACTCCACTACCAACCGGCAGTGCAACCAAGCCTACCAAATGATACGGTGTCGAATCTATCCGGCCGCTACCCTACGCCGCCGCCCGACCTAGGACAGTGATCCACCCAGCAGCTTTCCACCCCAATGAGGACTCTCCTGAGGAAGAAGAGTGCTATCGGCCCTTCACAACCGGAAGCTAGAAGCCCTGGCAGCAAAAGGACCCGAACACCCAATATGGGTTCAGCTTCTTGCGAAGGTGGGTCCGTTAGAGGCCAAATGACCACCAGTCTAGGCAAAATATCATCCCGCATGGGAGCTCTGAGAACGAGTCGAATCGAGCCAGAAGCACAAGTCATAGTGCCAAAGGTCGTGTCAGCAGAAGATCCACATGCTCGAACCAAACACACACGGAGCCTAGACCAAGGCCGTACGGCAAACCAAGAGCTTCGTCAACACCCTGCCAAGGTCTTTTAGGAGCCGTGGCATAAAGAATCGTGAACGGTGACTTCCGGAATCATCCCCGGACTCGTCGGCTATTCACAATTTCCTTTTTAACATGACTCAAATTCATCAAACATTCATTTTAACCATGAATAATCTGAACTTCACTCAATCATTTAACATGCCATTCAAAATTCACTTTCATTAAAGATACGTCAATGCAAATCAGAGAGAAGATTTCAAGGTGACTTCGTCACATATTATCTTTGTCAAAACAACCCGGGGCACAACACTTGAGATATAATTCCTACTGAGCATTCGCTCACCTAGTGTTTTCCCCTATTTTTTAGGTAATATCGATGACGAAGATCATTCAGACAGGAATGGACATGAGTGAAGAGTTTAGAGCCATTCTAACCATCAATGCCGTTATCTAGTCCTGTCTTTTTTATAATCTTGAGTCATCATTTCTAATTTTCTTTTATTGAGTCCAAGTTATTTTTTTAAGAGTTTGTAATAGAAGTACTTTGATGTTTATAATGAATAAAGAACTTGGTTACCTTTATATGTGCACACTCTATCTTTGTGTCGAATACACTTATGCTCTGATTGACATAATTGATATAACTCATCACGTCTCCGGGTTCCTTCCATGCTCGGGACGGAATTGGACCCACACTGGGCGATGTGGAGGTGTAGCTGAGACCCAAACATGGGTATGTGCTTTCAACTGGTTTCATGTTTTATGAGAGCCACGTTGGCTTTACAAATGGGCCGAAGAGGCCAAAATACAACTGGTGCAAGCCACGGGACAATTCCGACGCGTTGGTCGGTCCCCAGGTCAATGCATAACAAGGCGGATATTCACATGTTTTTACAGAAACTCTCCATGGGGAGATTGAGAAGGGCCCAAATTATTGAGAGAGGGCTAGACTAGATGGCAGGGGTGGCCGTTGGTTAGTGCCTGAAGGTGGCCGGACGCGGCTTGAGGTGAGTAGTCAGCTACGTGTCCTAGAGGGTGAGTGCCTTCTTGCTGAGGAATCAGGGCCTGTCCCAGGAATATTACTTCCGGGGCAGGGTCCGTCTGATTCAATTTCATGGTCAGGGCGGTCGGTGGCCAGCTCGGGGTGAGCGGTGGGCAAGAGGTTCCGTGACGGAGATAAGTGCGGCATCATGGCGTATGTGTAGCTGCCATGAGGTGTCGTACACGGGCGGACCCGAGATGCGAGTGTATTTGCCATTATCATAACGCCTTATGTGCTACGGAGATGGACTTGTGTTAGACGACTAGAAGCCATGTGAGGGAAGCATGTGTGACATACGCCTGGCATGCACACGCCAATCAACAAGCCAACTGTGCGCACTTAGCTCTTTGCATCCTTTCTTCTTGTTGGGTGCCTACAGAGGCCAAGTGTTCGTCTCCTCGTATCCTGCCATGTGTCTCCTCTTTGCCCCTTGAGCTTCTAAGGGGTTTTATAGAAGAATTTGAAGGGTCAGGAGGGCTTTACCCAGATCAGATTGACGGGGGAACCTGGTCCGCTTAAACCCTTGAAAAAGTATTTCTTTTTTATTTTTTAGAGTGGGGGAGGGAGGTTTAGGCGGACGAGCCCATGGGGGCGGTCTAGTCCACCTAAACCTGCCCCACAGGGGGGGATGCCACGGGTTCCCTCACCCGCTGTTCAGAAGTATTAGTTCCAGTCTCCGCAGCCCTTGGAGAAGCCATTGCAGTAGACAAGATGCAGAGGAAGAGGCAAAGGGAGAAGCTTGTAGGAGAAGAAACGACGCAGAGGGCGGACGCACACGGAGCACATACATACGACGATCACAAAAAACTCTTGATACACTTCTCCATCTTAACCAACCTGTCTTAATCCTATGTATAACGTCGTCATAAATCTTCCTATTCTTCACCTTCTTAATTGTGTTGCTAATAAAGACTAAACACTAACGGCTACCTTTTGAACAACGCAAAACTAAAGACAGACGCATCGATCAGACACCAAGTCATCCTTTACCGAGATGCCTTCCTGCACTAACCGTAGCATCTGTACTGCCCAAAGTCAGCAACAGCAAGGAGAATTATTCAAGTTTTATAAATTGTCAACGGATATGAAGTAATCTGTTCAACGTATTGTGTTGCAAGTTGGAAATGCTTTGAAAGATCAGAAAAGAGCATGGCTAATCATATAGACCATAACAACGGATTACACAATAATTCTGATTTGTGAAGAATCCCCTTTCCCGGGGGGAATTGTAACAGCAAAGAATTGAAACCTGACACCAATACACATCCCCCTTATAACCGTCAAAATTTCAAATGGTGACAGTGTATGATACAAGGATTCTAAAACAACCCAGTAAGAAGAAGCCGCAATGTAAAAATACAAGACCTTATGCATTTGTATACAGGAATAAATGATCTATTTACATGGACCTTTTGTATAGCAGATTCCAGCAGCTTCCTGGAGAAAAGATCTGTCTACGACAAATTACTTGGACGCCGCCTTCCTTCACCACGACGGCATGACCAAGCACCATCAACTCAGAATTGTATGTGCTGTATCATGGTCCGGGCACTGACAGATGGTCCATCAATCGCGGTGATTCGATGTATCCGAGTCCCTGTACATAGTTTATTATGTACACGGGATGACAGGAAAAGATTCTGCTCAGTAAAACTTCTATTAGTGTCCATTTCATCTGTCCGACTGTTCACTTGATCCTTTCTGGATAGGGATCTGTCCAACAATCATCTTCACTGACCGCACTAGTCCATCTCTCCTTGAAAATCCCTAGCTCGGCATAGGATCGTAATCTAACCTGCAAAAAGTAACAAAAGTTTCATCTGACACAAAGCACAGGCTATATGACAACAAATATGTAAATCCCTAGGTCCCTAGGTCATCATTTGGTAGTTCACATGGCAATCTCCTTAGCACACTGTAAATACATGCAATGGCTTTATCGCTTCAATGTATGCATGTACACATAGAATTCTACCTCTATCACTAAACAAATTGGAAACACACCAGCTAAAATTATTGTTGTGCAATGACTTTTCAGATAAGGGAGGTGCCAAAACCAAACAATCTATTGGCAACTTAGAAAGACATCTAAAATGATCTGATGTAAAATCAGCCTGTTTCCTTCTATTACTGCTTACATTTAGCCTATCATCATTTCCAGCAGATGATCCAGATGATACCTGCAAGTCGAACAGCATGCAGTCAGTTTCACAGAGGAGTCGTCTGAGCTCTGAACTGAGTCAGGATAGGTTAAAAGAACATACTGATGTATCCAGGTCGGAAGAAGTTTTAGACTGCGAATAACTGGGTGCCTCCGCCACTGACTGCGAAGAAGAGCATAAGAAATCATCAAACAAAAAACACAACAGAACATTCTTCTTCACGGAAGAAACTTATTGAAATGCAACATCATTTCTAAAAAACCCCAAGGAAAATATCAGTCTAATAGAGCAGGCATTACTTCAGAAAATCTGTTCAGATCCCAGATCACAGTATGCACCAGACTGCATTGTTGTGGATGCTAAAATTGCTCTGTGAGCATCAGTCAGATCATATAAATTAGTCACGACTCGTTCTATATGTGTCATTCCCATGGCAATGCATATGTACCATGGAAACCTGATATTCCATCTTGGGCAAGAAGGCCATGAAGCAGTGCTCTCGGAAGAAGCTAAAGGCAGTGACTAGAATGAAAGTTTCACAACTGAAGTCTAAAGAAATAAAAACTTTCATTTTAAGGTCATAGAAACAGATGAACAGTACCAAGCAGTTATTCAAAATGAAGGCGATTTTGGTTTTACAGATTAATTCCACCAACTTCATGAATGGTCATTCATGGCAAACCAATCCTTGGCTGACTGGTTAGCTACATCTCCTTTCAGTGTTGCGGGTGACAGCCATTTAGTCCCATGCCAGGCATTCATGAGCCACTTCATACCTATAGTTATGGGCCTCTCCACCTAACAACTCAAGTTTTAGGTTGGTGGTTCGGTTCTGAAACATAGTATGAGAGTCAATTCTTTTTTTATGACGGGAAAAGGTATTAGAGCCACATTTGCTCTTTGGGTTCCCCTCTTTGTTTGGCCTTAGCGGTTCCAAGGAGTGCCACCGCCATTTGTTGTACAACTTCACCCAGGTTCATTGGAAGGGGCTGTGTTGCCAAAAATTGTTTAGTCCCACACCAAAGTGTTCATGAGCCACTCCGTACCTATGTCAGTTCTGGGCCTCTTCACCTCACAACTTGAGTTTTGAGCTGGCAGTTCAGGTCAGTAACATGGTACCAGAGCCACATTTGCCCTTGGGGTTCCCCCCTCAGTTTGGCCATTGCAGTTTCAAGGAATGCGGCTGCCATTTGTCATATCACTTCACCCAAGTTCGTCGTAAGGGGGAGTGTTGGCGAAAGCTGTTCAGTCCCACACTGGATATTCATGAGCTACTTTGTACCTATGTTATTTGTGGGCCTCTCCACCTAACAACTCGAGTTTAGAGTTGGCAGTTCGGCTCAGTAACATTTGGATCAAAGCCACCATTCCCTCTTTGTGTTCCCCCTTCTGTTTGGCCATTGCAGTTTCAAGGAGTGCCACTGCCATCCATTTGTCGTACGACTTCACATAAGTTCATCATAAGGGGGGTGTTGGCAAAAGCTGTTTAATCCCACACGGCATTCATGAGCCACTTTGTACCTATATTATTTCTGGGCCTCTCCACCTAACAACTCGAATTTAGGGTTGGCAGTTTTGTTCAGTAACATGGTATCAGAGTCAGTCCATACACAACATAATGTTCCTGGATGTTCCGTCTTCTTTTCTGTCAGGCTGGACACAAACCCATTGCCAAGGCAGCATGTCCTGTAACAAACCTCAGCACCATGCCATGGTCCATCAAGCTAGACATGCAGGCAAATAGCTTCTCTTGGTCTGTCACTATCAGGAAGAAACCCATTTGGCAGTTGACAATGGATAATCAGATAATGATGTCCAGATCGAAATGATAACAGTGACAAAACATGGCCCATCCATGATAAACATAGTCATGTTTGATAATCTTGATAATTTATATTTTTCTAGTACAGAGATAAGCCACGTTGGGTAAAAATGGACCAATTCTTAGCAATTTTGGCCAGGTGTCAGCCAATCAAGACCAATTCCAGAATCAGATTAACAAGTCAATCATTTTCTGCACCTACAATGCAACACTGCTTGTTAAGTCTGTGAACATTGTAACTAAGAGAGTCTGTAAAGATTGAAAGATGTAATCAAGAGCAGCAAGAGGCCACCACAAGATGCTGTACGGAGACTCTGAACCAGTAACAAACAAATCTATCTGTCAATAGATTGATGGGAACATGTTCCCTCATTCCTTAGTCACATTCTCTGCTCATGCACCAACTTTTGTGCCTTGGCAGCATCACGTCAATTCTGTGTTTTGAGGATTAATCGTGTTAAAATGACTCACCCAAACTCTCTCAACTCCGAGGTTTCTGAGAGGGGCGGGGATCAGGAGATGTGGTGGGGTCGGGCCCCAGTTGGGGCCGCTAGAGGGAACCGACCACCTCCTCGGAGGAGTTTCTGGTGCGCCACCCCAGGCCACATCCGCAGGGAGTGCAGAAGCCCGGCAGGCGGGAGAGAGGCGTTCGGTGCAGTCGGCAGGCGTACGTATGCAGAGGTCCTTCGTAGCACTCCGGTGGGTGACAGCACGGGGTAGGGTGTAGACACTGCATCAATGCGGCCCCTTAGCCCGCCGGGAGTGGCAGAACAGGTGTGTCTGGGTTAGGCCGGTGGAGGGCAGGGAGTCAGAGGACTTGGTGAAGTAGATGTTGGAGGATAGTGGGGGGCCAACAAAGAGCTGGAAGGTCTCGCAGATGCAGCGGTGCGGCCTCCCAATGGTAGCTCTCACGGTGGTGGAGGCGGAGGAAATAGCATAGGCACACTTCATCCTCCGCAATGGTGTCCTCTTGAGAGTGGCGTTATTGCTTAAATCATAGCCAAGGAGGGCGGCACTTACAAAATAAGCCCGAAATCGTGCTTGGGAACGAACCAATAAAGTAGATGGATGCCTCGGGGCAACAATAAATAACAATAAGAGAAATGACTTGACTCATTGGCAAAAAATAGGTGTCAACAGTACCCTACTGAACTTGCTCAAACACCCTGCTGAGCTAGGGCAAGAATGGCTATAGCCCAGCTGTGGCGAAACCCCGAAAGGGCGCTCCAGGTAAAATTGGGTACCCTACCACATGACAATCCACAAGGGCGCATGGGTAAAAGTAAGAGGGGGCTGGCTCCGGCGAAAACCTTTCAGTGTAGGCCTTACGCATGGTCAAAAGCAAGAAGGGGCTAGTATTTCCCCTATGCCCCATTAAGCTACTGTTGATTCCTTGACATCATCATCAGGATCTATGCTAAAACCTTCCAGTGTAGGCCTTACGCCTATGCTGCTAAAACAAAACCTTTATTTACTTTGGCATTTATCCCATACCGATGATTAAGCCACCGTCGAGTCCTTGACATCATCGTCAAGATCGACGCTAAAATCTTTCAGCGTAGGCCTTACGCCTATGCTGCTAAAACAAAGCCCTTCTTTGCTTCGGTGTTTACCCCATGCCGATGATTAAGCTACCGTCGAGTCCTTGACATCATCGTCAAGATCGATGCTAAAATCTTTCGGTGTAGGCCTTATGTCTATGCT
The DNA here is from genome assembly GCA_024336825.1 of Amorphophallus titanum. Classification (NCBI taxonomy): domain Eukaryota; kingdom Viridiplantae; phylum Streptophyta; class Magnoliopsida; order Alismatales; family Araceae; genus Amorphophallus; species Amorphophallus titanum. The sequence goes on from JANBPO010002734.1 coordinate 1,551,042, forward strand.
GCTAAAATAAAACCTTTCTTTACTTCGGCATTTACCCCATGCCGATGATTAAGCTACTGCCAAGTCCTTGACATCATCGTCAGGATCGATGCTAAAACCTTTTGGTGTAGACCTTACACCTATGCTACTAAAATAAAACATTTCTTTACTTCGGCATTTACCCCATGTCGATGATTAAGCTACCGTCAAGTCCTTGACATCATCGTCAGGATCGATGCTAAAACCTTCCGGTGTTGGCCTTACGTCTATGCTGCTAAAATAAAATCTTTATTTACTTTGGCATTTATCCCATGTCGATGATTAAGCCACCATCGAGTCCATGACATCATCATCATCAGGATCGATACTAAAACCTTCCAATGTAGGCCTTACACCTATGCTGCTAAAACAAAGCCCTTCTTTGCTTCAGCATTTACCCCGTGTCAATGATTAAGCCATCGTTGAGTCCTTGACATCATCGTCAGGATCGATGCTAAAACCTTTTGGTATAGGCCTTACATCTATGCTGCTAAAACAAAACCTTTCTTTGCTTCAGCATTTACCCCAAGCTGATGATTAAGCTACTGTCGATTCCTTGACATCATCATCAGGATCAACGCTAAAATCTTCCACTGTAGGCCTTACACCTATACTGCTAAAACAAAACCTTTCTTTGCTTCGACATTTACCCGATGTCGATGATTAAGTCACCGTCGAGTCTTTGACTTCATCATCAGGATCGATGCTAAAATCGTGTGATGTAGGCCTTACGCCTATGCTGCTAAAATAAAACCTTTCTTTACCTTGGCATTTACCCCATGCCGATGATTAAGCTACTGTTGATTCCTTGGCATCATCATCAGGATCGATGCTAAAACCATTCGGTATTGGCCTTACACCTATACTGCTAAAATAAAACCTTTCTTTGCTTCGGCATTTACCCCATGTTTATGATTAAGCCGCTTTCAAGTCTATTACATCATCATCACGATTGATGTTAAAACCTTTCGAAATATGCAAGCAGAACTTGCGAAGAGAAGTGTTGGAAAGAATGATAGGCACTGAAATCAAGTCTTTTGATCGACTGAACAATGTGCTAGTGGAGGTCGAGGCATTCCTCTCAAAATACTCCGCCAGTGCTGCCACTTCAAGCCAGAAGGCTAGGTCGATCGACAAACTACCGGCATCTCAAGAAGTGCACACGGTCGACTTCAGGACCTTCGAACAGCAAAAGGAAAAGGATAAAGGGATAGCTGAGTCTCCCCCGTCCAAGCCCACTGATCGGCGAGAAGGCCCATCCCTACGGGATAAAATGAAGAAGCTATATTCATTCTCTCGAGATAAGACTCAGCCCTTGTTTGAATGGGCTGTGAAATTCGACAAGATCACTCTCCCAGAACCAAAGAGGCCGGGTGATCTCAGAAGAAAGGATGATCCTCGCTTCTACCTGTATCATCAAATGGTCGAGCACCCTATCGAGGACTGCTATACCTTCAAGGACATTATTGAGTCCTTAATCAAGAAGGGAGAATTACAAATGGGGGAACACAAAGTCAATCTCCTGCGCCCGCATGAAATGCCCACTCTGGGAGTAACAATTAACATGATATCTCTTTATCAGCAGCTACCCGAAGAAGTGGTAGAGACTTGCACTCAACATACCTATGAGGCCGATATCCTAGCGCCAATAGAAGATTAAGGGAATTGGCACACAGTACCGTCAAAAACAAGAAGAAGGGTAGCACTTCATCGTGGCCCAGAAATTCATATACGGGGTGTCACCCCTCAACTGGAACCCCCAGTCGTGACCCCCATCTGGCATGAGACGGCTCCTCCGCTGGTCATTATAAGATTCACTAGCATAAGAAGAAACACATCCCTATGCAGGTGCATAAAGAGGCCAATCCGGCGGTGATACGGCTTCAAGAAATCATCAGTGGGCTAGATGAATATGAACATCCTGAAATTCAGCCTGTCCAGCATATGGGACGAGCCTCCCCAGGAGTAGCAGCTGACTGTGAAGAAAAAGAAGAAGAAATCCAAGAATAGCCCTTGCGGCCCTTTTTGAAACAGTCTGAATCTTAGAAGAAGAGGATGAAGAGACATGCCTCGCGCCAGCAGAGGCAAATCAAGTTGAAGCTTCCACCTCTCAACATGCTACTAGGTCGGGAAGAGAATGGGGACATCCTCTCGAAGCCAGCCGCAACATCATGTTATGCGGTGAGCCACCATACCAAGTTCCCCAGCCTAAAGTCAAAGGGGCAGAGATTCCTCCTCCACCGGGGCTCTACCCCGAGCATGCAAGTAGCAAGGAAGCCCCCTCCTTCACTGAATTTCTATCCTCTCGAGAGGGCAAGTGGCCATGTCTGTAGCATCAATGGAGGGTCAAGGGTGCTCCTACTCTACCCTCAGCGGCCTCTCCTCCAGCAAATAAAGACTACGCGAGCATTCCAAGCTTCGCTGAATTTATGCAAGAGAAAGAGGCAGTCGGACCGGCACAACAAGTTCAGAAGCCACCTGAAGAAAAATATGAACTACATTTTGAGCTAGCTCCTCAAGAGCACCCTAAGGGCAGGCATAAAAGGTCTGAAGAACTGAGGCCATCCAACGTCAGAAGCACCAGTAGAAAGTGAAGTGCCTGAAGAGAATCCCGACACATGACATTTGGGCGATGGTCCAATCCTTATATCTTTGCTTCCAATGAAAGCTGCACCTTCGACCCTCTAAATGAACATCAAATGTAACTTGAGTGGTGACTTCAACTTCTTGTAATTCTTGCTGAAGAACTGGAGATATGGCTGAGTCATCAATCTCTTTTGTCATTTGAGGTTCTGGTGTGGCTGGCACAATCAAATCCATAGCTATCTTTGAATTAGCTGATTTACTGACCTTCTGTTGTCCCAGTCTTCTCATTTTATGAGCTTGATCAAAGTGAAACCTACATCTTCTTCTAATGTGAGGAGCTCTCAGTAGGTATCCTTCAGGATGAGAAAGATCTAACATGCCATCACATTCTGCCAGCCAATATTTATCCACAATAATATTGAGCTCATCAGAAGGATCAGGAATTACCCAAGCATCATCAATATAATGTAATTTCCCAAAATCATGAGAAAATTGCACAATGATCTGACCAGTTGGTGTAATCTCAATGTCATTTGTTTGGGACAATACATCAACGACAGCTTTAGAAATACGATTAAGCCCTCAACTATCATCAAAAGTGAGATTTGCCCATTGGCCATTAAGAAGCCGCACACTTGTACTAAATATGATGAGATTCATAAAGAGATTTAAGAACCTCAATTTATAAAAATAAATTGATTCCCTAAGCTCCGATACCTATTTGATGCAGGACAGAAACAGTTTACCCCATCAAAATAATTTAGTTCACATACATCATGTCTCAGAATCAAACACCACCGTAAATAACATGGTTCCAACCTTTGAGGATATAATCTCACAATAATGGGTGACTCAATAGAATAGCTTGTAATTCATGTCAACACTGCAACTCGCCCAGTTCATCACATGGAGATTAAGAAAATGAAAACCACTCCTATCTTTCGAGAGATGCTGTGTACCAAGTCTAAACTTTTCCCAGTAGAGACTGTTACCTTAGCTATCCATGACCAAGCGGGAATAAAAATAATAACTAATGCTTTGAGAAAGGAAGGTTTCAAAATCTTCACCTATGCACCGTCGTCAGTTTACGGCAGAACGCCCCTCATTCCTCCACATTCACAAGTTCATACTCAACAAGGGATAGATTGTTATCCTCCTTTTCTGTAAAGTCAGCAGGTTCAGCGACTTCAACACGGCCCCGCTTGTCAACTGCCAGCCTCACAGCTCCTTCAACATATCAATCTTTGCATTTCGTAGAATCACTGTATAAAAAGAAATAACTAAAAGAAATAGTGTAGCTTGTGATACAGCGGAGGGGAAGGAGGAGAAAGAAGGAGAGATGGAGATGGGGTTACGGTGGATAATATGACGTGATGGAATCAAATCAAAAGAAGAATAGAAGTGGGGGGCTCGGCCTCACGCCAGGAAGAATACGGAGGGGGTTTGGCATCTCACCAGAGAAAGAAGAAAGGGGTTGGGCATCCCGCCAGAAGGAGAAAACACAGCCATGCTGCACAATTTTTCATCTAACTATTGCTTAACCCTAATTAGGGCTAGTACAAGATTATTTATAGAGAAACAAATATACAAACAAACTCTCTTTTGTTTTTGCTCTAACATCAAAGTATCCCTACTCTTAAAATAAACAACAATACATAACCGATCAAATAAACTCTAAACTAAAAATAACCCATAAATTAGCTGTGAAAATATAAGAAAATAGTAAAAATAATCTACACCCCGGATCTCTTCAATGGTTCCAGATAAATCTGCATCTTCAAATATAATCTGTGCAACTCGCTCCGCACTCAGCTCCCACCCTTGGGTGGTGTATCTTCCCACTTCAGATCCTGCTTCTATGATCTTCTCCTCTCTTCTGGGGTCCACAAACCCCCATTCCTCTTCTTCTTCCTATCCGCGGCCTCTAGATTCTCCATCCTCTCACAATTCTAGGCCTCATCCTATGCCTGTCTTTCACCCCGGGTTTGGGACCTCTCCTGATTCTTCCTCTTCTCATCCGGAACTTCTGAATCTTTCCTTCCATCCCGATTTTGGGACATCTTCTAATTCCCTGGGACTTTCGGGTGCTGCCTCTGCTCCTTCTCTGACCCTGTCGGATGTCTACAATTCTCCTTCTCCGACCCTGTCAGATGACCATTACTCTTCTTCTCGACCATGTCAGATGATTACTCTTCTTCTTCCTCATCTTCATAGTAATCCTCTCATTGTCTTTCCATTCTCTTCTCTTCACCCTTTCGGGATTCTTGTCCTTTTTTATACTATTTTCGAGACTTTAGTCCACCTTAATCTCAGCTGATCCTTGTTTCTTCTATATTTAGTTCCTTGTTATCAGGGTCTCCATGCTTTTACGTGGGAGTTTTAGCCCTCGTGTCTCTTCCTTTTTATCCTTCTTCGTCTAGTTTGGTGTCTACCGCTCCTATGTGTCAATGAATCCAATCCTTTGCTATCCTCTCCCTTTCGTCTTGTCAAGCAAGGAATACAAAGCTACTTGCGCTCCTCAAAGCTCGATGATCAAGCTCTCACTTCAGGATGCCGGTCTCCATGCTATGGATTTACAAGGTATCTTTATTTTGTGCAAGAACATACTATCATTTCTATTTACTTCTGTACATGATCATAACATTGGTTCCTTAAAACATGTTTGAGTGGCTTAGTTAGGCTTTATTCAATTTAAGTCAAAATGAGTTCGCTTCTGCAGCATCCTTAGGCTGGAGATAGCTCTGCGCTGGGAGTCTAGTTTCTTTCCTCGATCATTAAGGGTGACCTTTTTAATATGGGTTTTTTACACACTACATGGCAAGCCATAGCCAATCTTCTATAGGGAAACACTATTGCTACTTTGGCCATACTTTGGGTATGCACAAATGCCTTTTCTCTTCTTTGATCGGCCGAGTGCAGGGGCAAGAGATGGATGGATGAGATGACCAACTTAGGTGCTCCCCAGTATGGGAGAGGTCTCAAATAGGGGCAGTCTTGACTCTCAAAAGGTGAGTGTTCATGCAATATCTAGCCAATAAGGGCAATCAAAAATCAAAGCAATATGAAAATCAAAAGTAATATTATGAATCAAAGGTATGGCAAGAGTGGCAAAGTCCCATGGGATGTCATGAGTCCTGTCGTACGCGTGTTTAAGGGTCCTAAAAATCAAAAGACACAAAGTTTCGGTGCAATAGACTATCTCTTTGAGGGGTAGTGCCCTGGAAAGAATTCGAATCCTGATATCTCTTATCCTGCATGAAGCTTGTCTCCCAGTTTTCTTCTGATTCTCCCTCTAAGGTTGGGTTGTATCCTGGGTATAGCCTTAGAGGGGGCACCATTCTTTAGAGGTAGTTGGTTATGGCAAGCCACCCTCAAATGCACGCCCTATTCAAGGGAAGTCTTTAATGAGAGGGGGCAGAATGATGACCCTAGCTAGTAGTTTGAGCTCGTCTTTGGGTGCTACAAATTGCTATTGTCAAAATCTAAAAAAAATTAAATATGTCAAAATAAAAAAATATATCTGTCTAAGTCCGGTAAGGCATCTCTATTTTAAGCCTCATTAATTTCCATTCATCATTTTAATTTACATTCATCATTTTTTTGACTTCATTTGCGGAATCGATGCCGAGATGGGCAGGGATTTGTTCGTCGGCATAGGCTAAATGCCGAAGCAAAGATAGGTTTACTCATTAACATGGACGGAAGGTCCGGGTTAACGAAATACCCCCTGGTCTTTCTGATGATGACAAGGGTCAGTGCTGGTTAGTTCATCGGCATTGGTCAAATGCCAACGCGAGGAGGGGTTTATTCATTGACGGGGATGAATGGTCCAGGTTAATGGGATACTAAGCAGTCCTGCTGATGATGACAAGGGTTAGAGCTGATTTGTTCATCGACATTGGTTAAATGCTGAAGCGAGGAGGGGTTTATTCATTAACAAGGATGAAAGGTCCGGGTTAATAGGGTACCGACCGGTCTTGCTGATGATGACAAGGGTCAGAGCTGGTTTGTTCATCGACATTGGTTAAATGCCAAAGCAAAGGGGGGATTTATTTATTAACAGGGATGAATGGTCTTGGTTAATGGGATACTGACCGATCTTGCCAATGATGACAAGGGTCAGAGCTGGTTTGTTCATCGACATTGGTTAAATGCTGAAGCAATGGAGGTTTATTCATTAACGAGGATGAAAGGTCTGGGTTAATGGGGTATCGACTGGTCTTGTAGATGATGACAAGGGTCAGAGCTGGTTTGTTCATCGATATTGGTTAAATGCCAAACCAAAGGAGGTTTATTCATTAACGAGGATGAAAGCTCTAGGTTAATGGGGTACCGACTAGTCTTGCCGATAATGACAAGGGTTAGAGCTAGTTTCTTCATCGACATTGGTTAGATGAAGCAAAGGAGATTTATTTATTAACGAGGATGAAAGGTCCGGGTTAATGGGGTACCGACCGGTCTTGCCGATGATGACAAGGGTCAGAGTTGGTTTGTATATCGACATTGGTTAAATGCGGAAGCAGAGGATGGGTTTATTCCTTAACGGGGACGAAAGGTCTGGGCTAATGGGATACTGACCGGTCTTGCCGATGATGACAAGGGTAAGAGCTAGTTTGTTCATCAACATTGGCTAAATGCCAAAGCAACGATAGCTTTATTCATTAACGGGGACGAAAGGTTCGGGTTAATGGGATACTGACCGGTCTTGTCGATGATGACAACGGTCAGAGCTAGTTTGTTCATCGACATTGGTTAAATGTCAAAGCAAAGGAGGTTTATTCATTAACGAGGATGAAAGGTCTTGGCTAATGGGTTACTGACCGGTCTTGCCAACGATGACAAAGGTCAGAGCTGGTTTGTTCATCAACATTGGCTAAATGCCGAAGCAAATATGGGTTTATTCACTAACATGGATGAAAGGTTCGGGCTAATGGTTTAAGAGAAGTGGCTCTCCAGTGAGACTCGTGGTGAATATCTTATCTAGACTTCCACGCGGGTGGAGGTAAAGAGGAACTTTAGTTGCCACCTTACTGAGCCAAGTGCCCTTTCGGGTTTTCACCAGGGCTAGCTCCTCTTGCTTTTGCCCATGTGCCCTTTCAGATTTTCACGTGGTGGGATACCCAATTTTACCTGCAGCGCCCTTTCAGGTTTTCAACACAGCTGGGTTACAGCCATTCTCGCCCTTGACCTAGTGTAGGGACAAGTTCGGTGGGGTACCTCTATTTTAAGAGATAAACGGCTATTCCTAGACCATTCATCCACAAGAGCGGCCAATGGCCAACCGCTCTTCCCTTGTCGGTGGAAAATCAGAATAAATAAGATAAATGGATAATTATCTGAAAACCAACGACCTTAGGACTTTGGGACATGAACGACTAATCATATACCGCTCAATGGTGTTGAACGGCTATACCCAGACCGTGTGTCAGCTTGTCGGTGAAAATTTAAAAAAATTAACTAAATATCCAATAAATATATGGACGAGTCAATATAAACCACTCATGTGTTGAACGGCCAGACGACTGACCATTTATTCTTGGGCGCTTGAAATCCATAAAAATGTTAAATTAAGTAAAATCTGGGCCCATTAAGTCCTTAATTGAAGCAAACCTAGCTAGGGAGGGAGGCCACCCATAAAATAAGCCCAAAAGTGTGCCAGAACATAGCCCAATGAGCAATGGACAACTCGAAGCATCAAAAATTGGGAGCAAGAGAAATGACTCAACTTATCGACAAAAAATAGGCGTCAACAGCACCGCCGGAGGGAGTGGCAGAATCTACCACTCAACATACCTGTGAGGCGTGTTTCCTGACGCCTCTAAAGGAACAACAGGGATGGCACCAGGTCCTTGCTTAAATAAATAAGAAGCCTCTTCCCCGCCCAGTGACAGGGGCCCACATCCGTGGTGTGACACCATGACCAGCTCTGTCAACTCCAGCACTAGTTTGGTTGGACTAGCCGTTAGTGATCAGAATACCCACCAGTAACCGGAGGAAGCAAACTCCGCTGGCAGTAGATAAAGAAGTCAGTCCAGTAATCCGACGACTCCAAGTTCTTATCAATGGGCTAGAAGAATATGAACAGCCTAAATTGCAGCCACTACTGATAAAGGACCACGTCCCGTGAGAAGAGTTGCAGCACCTATCCTTAGAACATAAGGAAGAGTCTGAGAAGGCTAAAGAAGATGACAGCCTATTCTGGGGGCAAGTGCCATCCGAAAAGAAACAGAAGAAGAAAAGAAAGGCCCGCAAAGTCTAGAGGGAGACAGTGTTCTCCTGTCGTACTCTCTCAGTTTTCAACTTGCCCGGGGAAGAGGAGGATGGGGACATTTACTTTACACCTACACCTGAGGCAAGCCAGGCCGAGGCTACAAGTACTGCTCATGCGACCCGCTCAGGTCAAAAATGGGGCCGCCCACCGCTTGCTTACCATAACATCATCTTTAGAGGTGAGCAACCTTATAAAATACTGGCACCAGAGGTCAAGGGAGTTCAGGTCCCTCCTCCACTAGGGCTATACAATCAGGCTGGGGGCAGTAGCAGCACTCCCTCATTCTTGGAATTCCTGAAGACATCTAGGGGCAAACAACCATGTCAGGAGGCCAGCCCTTCATCTGGGAGCGTATCCTCTCCACCTCATCAGCCTTCCAACCAGCCAGAAGAACAAAGGGCCAGGCCAGCAGTTAATATCAGGGGGCAGTCAGGTGACATTGTTGCACTGCAAGAAGAATTGGACCCGGGGTCCAATGAAGCAGGTCCATCTGGGGCTGTTGCACAAGATTCCTCCAAACTAAGGTGGGTAGAGGAGATGAAACTGTCAAATGTTCGGGTCGGAAGCCGGGCAGTGAAGCTACTAAAAAAGCTCCCGGTGAGGTTCACTGTCTGGGAGATTCTTTCTCTAAGTGAAGAAACCCGGTATGTAATTATTACAGCCCTACAGAAGACAAAATCATCTAGGCATGCTAATAAAACAACCCAAGGAACTAGGCCAAGGTTAAGGAATACCTCTGGTTACTTCATCGTCAGCAGGTTCGATTCGTCTTATTACTTTTAATTGTCCTCGATGTCATGCTTCCTTGTGATCCTTTGCCTGAGGGGGTTGATCTTTGGGAAGGGGGCAGTCAGCTACCCTATGTTCCTGGCTTCCACAGTGAAAGTAAGCTCCGTTCTTCCAGCGACACTTCTTGGATTTGTGATCGTCATTCCCACAACTCTTGCACTTTTCTTCCTTAGGCTTCTTGCCATTTGGAATGTTGTTTCCCTCATTGGGCCTCTTGTTGTCATTACCTACTTTCTTCTTCTCCATTCTCACCTTAACTTTGTCAGATAATTCCATAGCGTCTTCTAATAATTGAGCTCTCTTAACCATCTCGGCGTATGATTGAATATCTATCGGTGCTAATTAGGGTATGTATTGTAGTCCCAATCCATTTAAGAACCTCCTAGCTTTCATCTTTTATGTCATGAGCAAATGAGGCACATATCGTCACAACCTCAAAAATTGGGCTTCATATTCTGCCATGGACATACCCCTTTGTTTAAGGGAGGCAAATTCTCTTGCCTTTCTTTCTCGAACTCTCTCCAAGAAATACTTCTTGTTGAAGTGTTCAAAGAATTCTACCCATGCCACTTGATCATTTGGCAAGGTTGCTTCCACAGACTCCCACCAAGCCCTTGCATCTTTCTCTAGTTGGAATGTTGCTAACAGGACCTTATCTTGGTCTGAGCATTGCATTACTCTGAAGATTCTTTCCATCACCTTTGTCCAGTCTTCAGCTATATTGATATCGACCGCCTTATACTGCGGGGTATCAGAGTTAGCGATGTTGGAAGAAATCAGCTGTTGCCTATAGCTACGCAGGGCTAGCGCTTTTTCTTGAAATGCAAAGGCTTTATCAATGCTGTTCATGCTGCCGAAATCCCAATAAAAATAGATGACACGGCGAATTAAGCATTATCCATGCCAATCATCAGGAATGGCTTAGATAAAGGGATTGCGGGGTGTTGTCAGAAAAAGTCGGGCGCATAATGGCAAGAGCTTGCCGCTTGTGGCAATAATGCCAGGCCGCTAAAGGCTTATCGGCACAGCGCCAGATTGCTTGAATATCGTACCGTTGTTTTACAACTCATTGCTCTGCCTGGAACACGCGGTTGCGCCCGGCGTGCTTGGCGCGATACATGGCTTCATCGGCACGCTTGACGATATGCTCCTGCAACTCCATGGGCTGGCGCTCGGCAACGCCTGCGCTGAAGGTAATCAGCGTCTTCTGGTTCTCATGCATGAATATCCTTTTGGTCAGGTCGCGCTGTACCCTGGCCATCACTTCCATGCCCTCATCCAGGCTGGTCTCCGGCAGGATGATGACGAATTCCTCGCCGCCGTAACGCGCCAACACATCGGAGGGTCGTAAGGCTTCGCGCGTCACCTGTGCCAAGTGCTTGAGCGCCGCGTCGCCTGCGTCGTGCCCCAGGCTGTCGTTGAGCTTCTTGAAGTGGTCTACATCGAGTATCGCCACGCTGATCGGTGTCCCGGCACGTTCGGCGCGGCTGAATTCGCGCTCGAACGCCTCATCCATGCCGCGCCGGTTCAAAGTACCGGTCAGGTAATCCTCGTGCGCCAGTTCGCTTAGCTGGCCGATTTCCAAAGTCAGGCGACAAGGTATTCGATCTGGCCTGGCAACCGGCCGATCAGAAGCAACTGGGTGCCGAGCTGCTGCACGAATACCACCTTTTGGCCAAGCTTGAAAAGGCAGACCGAGCATTTTGCTTCACCAGCGGAATGGCAGCTTTAGCTGCTGTCACCCATCTTGTTGAAAATGGTAGTTGCTAGCTTTTCTTATATTCATTTTGATTTCCACAGTGTTCTTCAATAAGTTCCCTTGTTCATGAACTCCGATATTAGGTCAGGATATTGTTGCTGGAGATGATATATATGGTGGGTCTGACCGGCTGCTCTCACAGGTGATCCCAAAGAGAGGAATTACAGTAAAGTAAGACTCGAGAATGTTTGATTCCCTAGCCTTTTGCTTTCCTTTTGTTTCTTATTCATTAAAGTGATTGCTATGATTTTCTATGCCCCCATGTGTATAATGCTTTTATTTATTATGGAGCAGACGTGTTAACACAACTAATCTGGCAGAGGTTGCATCTGCCGTTGGCCCCAGCACAGGGCTTGTGTGGTTAGAGAGTCCAACGAATCCTCGCCAGCAAATTTCTGATATACGTGTAAGGAATGCTTTTCTACACCTTAATAGGACCATTTTCTTAGCATCTAATTCAGTCAATAATTTGCTTAGTGGAAATCACATTTTGTTTGTAAAGAGAAAAGTCTGTATCAGTCACAGACTCACAAAGAGAAGTGAAATGTGGCCTTATGTTATTGATTGAAACCAATTAACTACATTGTTGTTGTATAATCACTCCATTCTCTTGTGTTTAGTAAATTAATCCATTGAGAACTCTGATTAATGTGGAATATTTTGTGTTGCTTTCTCATAACATCACATATTTTTGGAAGTCTATCATGACATGATTATAGGTGAAAGTCTGTCATAAATAATCATAATCTTCTTTGGTCATTATCATCATTTTAAGCCTTATCCCATCCATGTATCATGGGTGGCATCAAACAAGGGTTCCGAGGATATGGAAGATTTCCTTTTCTGCCCCCGACTTGCTACCTTTCCAGTGATATGGATAAGATTTTAAACTGTCTACCGTGCCTTACAATGGCCCTCTAATACGAGTGGTGATGAGAACTAAGTCAAGCCTGCTTTACATAAGGCAGTCCATTTATACACGTATGAGAGTGATACATTCTGTTGCCAATGCCTGTGTGCACTGGCAGAGGACTCTATCACTGCTATCTGATTGCAATCAGGTGGTTTCACTTGAAAAAGGAAAATAAATGTGCACACAGTGCCTCTGTGGCAAAGTGCACCTGCCACGTGATTGTGCTTCTGCATTATTGAGTGGTGGGGTGAATTCGCCTCAGGTGATGTTATCGCCAGTGCCACAGAAAGTGAACAATTGACTGCATCTTTCTGTAGAATTGACATTGAGAATATTTGTACTAGAGCATTATCTTTTATTTAGAATTGGAGTGGGCATTTGTTTAGAGTCACTGCTGTGCGTTGGCAAGGACACTGAAGAATCTCTTACTGTCTTCTCTCACTTTCTTTTATCTGTTTTAGAAGTCTTTGAAGTTGGAATTTGGGTGGACCTCTTCTCTCACACCCAGTGTTATCAGAACCGGACCGGACCGGCCGGTCCCCCAACCGGTCCGATTAGGCCCGGTCCGGTCCAATGGTAAAAAATCGCTCGAACCGCCCGAACCGCGGTCCAATGGTAAAACTTGATTCCCAAGAAATAGGGAAAAGACATGACTAGATGACGATATTGGTAACTGGAACGGCTCTACGCTCTTCACTCATGTCCGTCCCTATCCGAATGAGCTTCGTCATCGAAATTACCTGAAAAATAGGAGAAAACACTAGGTGAGCGAATGCTCAGTAGGAATTATATCTCAAGTACTAGCTTACTTTAAGTAAATTACATGTTGTATGAATGCAAGTATAGCTATGCATGTTAGCGTGAAACGACAATGTAGAGAGTATAGCAAGAGACAATAGAGTGAACTAGCAAGATTTCAAGATTGCAACTATATCAAGATGGTCAAGCATGTTTAAACATACAAGTCATGTCATGTGAATTGGCTATCACATTGTCAAGGAAGTAAATACCCTTTTCGGGCCACGCAAGTCATGTCATGTCAAGTCAAGTACAAGTACAAGTACAATATTATGGAATGTCAATCAAGCAAGTCATACACTTCGGTGCAACGCCAGACTGTGATCAATAATAGCTCCCATAGGCACAAGTACTTTCGGGTGCTCCTTCTAGGACTAGATCGGGCCCTATATGCGTAAGCATTAAGTCATGTATTTTTCAACATCCATTATAGTTATAGCCAATGTAGAATTCCAAAGGAATGAATTTGGTAGGAATTTAAGGTAGATCTTGTGGAAAAGAAACTCAAGGATAGAACTTTAAGTAAGGATGTACTACGATTAAAAACTGTCCAATCACGATGTGTATTTGGAAAACTGGGTAGAATTGGCTCCCTAGTGGGTGCCATGACTTCTAGAGTAAGCGCCCATATGTATATGGTTGCTTGTTTCGTGTACATGAAAGGTATAAAGAATTAGAAGGTAGTAATATGGTTGCTTGTAGGCACTCAATCCTTAATTAAAAGGCAATAGTATGGTTACCCCATACCACTAACTCAAGAAATATTCTCACGGCAGCTAGATAGCATATCATGAGGGCCAGTCTACCATATTTCTTTAGAGTGACATGGCAATTAAAAAGTGTTCATGGATTTTAATGGTACCACCTGCCCGACGACCTTGAGAAAATCCAAGACTTCACATAGACTTACAGAGGTCTCTATAATAAATTCACCAGTCCGAAGGAAGAAATTTCCTATGGAGGGCTCATTTATCACTGAGAAATAGTTGGGTAATCGTGAAAACATCAAAAAATGCCGGACCATATCCACAGACTGAGATATAGTGCCACATAGACCCTCGGTATGGGTCATAAGAAATCATTCGGAAGAAATCAGTGAACAAGTAATTGGCACCTCTCACAATGTCATTATTTTATAGAATAGAGTCTGCTTGTTAAGTCGTTCAAATTTTAGAACTTCATATTATATATATACATATTAGTCTTGGAGAATATGTGCTCAGGGTAATTGGCACCCTGGGCTGAGCCACTATTTTAGTATATAGCACCCAGGTCTAGGGCGCTGTATTGAATAGTGATAGGGTCTCAGACGTTGTTTCAATCATGTGTAATTTGATCATGAATAGTAGCATAATCAGGCATGAAGCATAACTCCCTAGATAATGGGGAAGGGTGGAACTGAGGGAGAGAAATACATGGCGTTGACATGGCCGACTTGTTGATAAACTGAGGGAGATTATAGAAAATGTCCAGAATGTCCTTTGAAAATGTTGGAGATGCGACCAATTTCCCCTTGAACATAGAGTGCATAATCTACTTGGCGGTCGTATGAGTTAGCACTATTCGAGTGGAGAATCCTTCTACGCCAATAACCTGAATATCAACAGAGCAAGAGGAAATAACAACATTAATGGTGGATTCCCCGACGAGCACTGAAATTGCCACCGACCTCACTTTCGAAGAAACTGTCACTAGCGCAAGTGAACTCCTCTTAGCAACGGTCAATGGAAGTGCAGGCTCATCAACTCCGAAATAGCCAGGGACCAGGATGCGGATCGACATGCGACAGATGAAATCTTGAATCTTGAACTGAGCAACCGACATAGCCTTATCCTGACTTGACTTATTGTCTCCCTAGGGACCAGACCCATGGGGTGCCAAAGGTAGCACACACCCACTCCGTGGGTGGAAGTAGATGGATAAGAGGAAGAGGTAGGAGGCTTGGAAGGCGTGGAGGCTTCAATGGGGATGGTGACGTCGAGTGAAGGTGAAGGTAATAAGGCAATGATAGGCTCAGGTGAGGGTGAAAGCGGAGGTGTAGGTGAAGCTTGCTCAGGCCCAGGTGAGGAAGATGAGGGAGATGGAGAAGAAGACAAGGGAAGTAGAGATGGCAAAGATGAAGGCGGCGAAGATGGCGGAGATGGTGGAGAAGACAAAGGTGGTGGGGATGGTAGAGACGGTGGAAATGGTGGAGATAGTGATGGTGATGGAGAAGGGTTAGGGGATGAGGATGGTGACGAAGGTGGAGGTGGTAACACAGGCAATGGGGATGGAGAGGAGGAAGAGGAGGGTCACGGTGTCCATCGCCAGTGTATCAACATAACACATCGGGCGGTGTTGGGAGTGGAAGTGGCAGTAACATAGAAGGAAGAAGAAGGGGAGGCACCAGCCTGAGCAGAGACTTGGGTTTGTGTAGATGATGGTGACAGGGTAGGAGATGGCAAAGGTAATGGTAGAATAGGTGATGGGGGTGGGAGAGTAGGTGATGGAGCGGGTGCATCGCTAGATAAAGAACCACAGGGGTGCCCCTAGTCTTGTAGGGATGGAGATGGCTGCCTGGGCGGCGCCTGCTGCTGCTGCTTGCTGCGAAGATGTCAAACAACTGTGTGAATGGTGGCCCAATCGATCTTCTTCTGATCTTCCAAGCTATAAACAAAGTCCTAGAACTTGTGGCAATCTTCAACCAAATGTCTCTACTGGCGATGAAAATCACAGAATTGAAGCATATTCCCCACTATGGGTCGACAAGGCACAACTGGAGGGAGTTGCAATGCGTGGGTAGCCATCAAAGCCCAAAAAATATTGACAAAACACTCTGGCAACGGAGGGTAAGGAGCCTGCTTTGGGAAAGAGGGATGTCGAGGGGTATGGGATGAAAGGGGTGGAGAGGGAAGTGGCGGTTATGTAGGCAATGGAGGTTGCGTAGGCAATGTAACGTGGCGACTAGTGGAGGGACTCGGCGGAGACGTATGTAGGGATGGAGAAGATGGTTTGCAGTGGATGGCATCCACTTGCTCGGGGTGTGGCATTCCCTTGATTGGAGGCGGAGACGGATGGGCACATGCGGAGGTGGAAGGCTGACTTGTGGGGGTTTGGCTAAGGATATATGTGGATGGTGAACTCGTGGATGATTGATACATGGTGTATGAACTTATGAAGGGTGAGTAGGTGGTGGAAGGCTGACTCATGGAGGGTGCATGAGGGGTATATGTGGATGGTGAGGTGTATGAGGATGTAGAGGGTGAAGGAGACTTGGGGTCAAGGGAACCTTGGAGTTGTTGGTGGACGAAGCGGGCTCGGCTATAAAGTTGTTGTCAGGAAGTTATATCATTCAAGGCTAAGATAAACCGATACTCGGGTATGATATTAGAAATAAGCATCTTGATTTGCTCTCCCTCCAGAATGTGCCCTGAGACTTGCGCGGTGAGGCGACGCTAGCTGTCGGCAAAGGTCGAGAACTCCTCATCAGGCTTCATCTTCTCATGGGTCAGATCTACAACATAGTACTTGGGCCCAACCTGGTCTTGATACTGCTAGATGAACTTCTCTTAAACAACTTAAAAGTTCACAACCTGCTCTTGCGGTAGGGAAAAGAACTAATCCCGAGCCGGGCCTTCTAGAGACAGACTAAATAGATAGGCCATCAAGCATTGGTCATGTCAGAATTGGGCCGACTCATAAAGAAACTCCTTCAAGTGCACAAAGGGGTCGCCGACTCCACCATAACGGCGATAAGCAGGAATTTGTGAAGGAGGTGGAAGCCAGAGATTTTGGAATGTGAATGGGACACTCAAGGAGGGTTTGGGATCAATTCGGCATTGGAGCTCATCAAGCTGGCGTTGGGTTTGAGCAATCATCTCCTAGGTAGGGAGAGACCGAGAATGATGCGGGCTGACTTGAGTAAGGGGTTGTGAACTTGGACCAGGAGCATGATATTGGGCTGGATAAAAGGATCTGGGCTGAGAAGAATATGGGCCCATGCCGGGAGTAGAAGGATATGCGGGCCTGGAAGAAACAAACCTGCGCCCTCTCTCTCTCCCTCTCTTCCCTACCTCTAGCCGCAACCCTCTCACCTCTCCCCTAGCTGCGACTCCAGCACCGCCCCCACTCCTCCATCACGGTCCACCCTCTCCCACAACCATTAGCATCCAACCCCTTGCCATATCTCGCCCCTCTTGCTCTTTTCACCATGGGTCAACTTCAGGCCAAGCTATAGCTCACAGGCATCAGAGAATCTTCTGGTTGCAAAGGCTGCCCCAGAGTTATCATGCATCTTCAGGTGGCGTGCTATACATATCTGAAAAGCTCATCGAGGCAGCTTCGCAGCCAAGTTTGTCTTGTTGGCATCCGACATCCCAGCTTCCCGAAAGAGCCATTATTCTCAGACTGCGTAGGATTGGTCTGCCAGCAACCTAAAGTGACTTCCAGGAGCTCCCACGGCCACATGCCTCAGCTTCTGGAGACGCCACTTGGCCGAGAGCTTCTACCACAAATCATCTTCCACCACCAAAAAGTAGCGTTCCGTTCGGCATCCGGAAGAGTGTTTTCCAAATTTTCTTCCCCAGGTGCTCTATTTTGGGCTTCTTCGGTCTGCTCCGACCTCCACCGGCATTCGTAGAGGTGTCATTCCGAAGAGGACTTGACGACGGTTCCAAAGACTCTGGCCACGCTCAAATCACAGTTTGGGACTACTCGTAGCGGCCTCTTCTTCCAGCTACTGAGGTATCTTTGCGGTCAGAACCAGAAATCAGAGGCCCTGTTCGCAGCCAGCCCCTGACCAGCATTGGCCGCTAGAGAATTCAGCAAAATTCAGACGTCATCCTGAGTCAGCTATGGAGCTTTTCCAACTAGTATCATCATCGAAAAAATTCAGGAGCAGCCACAGCAGTGACAACTCCAACCATTTATCAGCTGTTCCAGAGAGCGGGCAGAACCAACGTCGCCCACCCGTTCAGTCTCATTTAGGCTTTTCCCTTCCCCGCTTGGCCGGCTTACTGCCCCTCCCTATGTG
The DNA here is from genome assembly GCA_024336825.1 of Amorphophallus titanum. Lineage (NCBI taxonomy): Eukaryota > Viridiplantae > Streptophyta > Magnoliopsida > Alismatales > Araceae > Amorphophallus > Amorphophallus titanum. The sequence continues at coordinate 1,569,187 of JANBPO010002734.1, forward strand.
GAGGTAGTTTTGGTTGTAATTTGATTCTCCCTACCCCTAATCCACCCCCTCTATGAGGGCGCAGTGCATGTATTAGCAGGTTAGTGATCCAAGCTTCGTCAACGTAGCATGCGAGAAATACCCACGCTTCCCTGCTCGCCCCTTCTCCGGCAGGGATCAGTGTCTTCACGCCGATCTGGTGAGCTTCTGACCACACTTCTCTGCTGGATTACTTTGCTTGCTTAGTATTGAATCTTAGTGCCGTCAGTCAGTGGGTGAGTGCTCGGACCATATTGCAAATTACGTGAGTAACCTCCACGAGTGAGTTACGAGAGAAACCTTACATCCCACGCCCTTAGCGTGCCGGCCACCCGTGACTTGGGCATCCCTGACCCATTGGGGTCCTCCCCTAGCTAGCCACACCACTGAAATCCCAAGGTCCAACCTCGAACCCTCATCCCCATCGCCGATCCACCTTCAGACCCGGGTGCACGCTACGCGAAGGAGTCCACTTGAGTGAGATCACCGGGTTGTTCTTGCTTGCGAATTTAGGTCTAAGAGATTGTGTCACATCAATTTGGTATCAGAGCAAGTTCTAGACTTGTCTCTACTAAGTCTTATCCTAGGGCCATTGCATTATCATTGAGTCTAGAAGGATCATCCCTCCCCGCTCCACTACCCCCTTCCCAAGATGAATGCGTGGGATAAGCTTGTCATAGGGATGTTGAAGGAGCGAGCGTCCGAAACCAATTTAATACTTTTTTTTAAAAAAATGATAGCATTTGGTTTCGGCCGAAACCCACTCTTTAGTGTCGTTTCGGACCGGTCCGAAATCGAACGAAACGTTTCGGTTTCGGCCGAAACTGCCTTCCTTGGTACTTGTCGACCTTCCCTGCCCCACCAGCCCGCAGTCGTCTCCAGATTGCGACTTCCTTCCCCCCTTCGGCTGTCGTTGACTTTCTTGGTCCTGCCGGTTTGCGGCTATCTCTCGATCGTGACCGCCTCGGCCACCGTCGACACCCTGCACTGTCGTGGCGCAGAGCCACCATCTCCTCTTCACCATCTCCGCACCACCACCACTTCTGGCCACTGCCCTTGCAGGGGGTCGCCTTCCTACCCAGTGTGCCGCCACTCCGCCTCTCTCTCTCTCTCTCTCTTTCTCGGTGTTTTCCCCTTCTGGCCGTAGCGGCCAAGCCCCATTATGGCAACCCCACTATCTCCATCCTTGATCAGCAATCCTGTTCGCCATCCTCCTTCCCACTCTCCTCCCTCTGTTCGATATCAGGTGCCTGGCCCCTTCGGCAGTGCCGCCGTTCCCTCTCTCTGATTCCCTTTTCCCTCTATACTCTCTCTACCCTCGTCTTCTCCCTCTCTCTCTCTCTTGTCACTTTTCTCTCCCTGTGCTGGCACCCACTGCACGGACCCCAACCAGCTGCACCCTCTCCGCACAGCAGCAGCAGCCCAGGACCTCTGTGCCGGACGCCTCCAAGCGGACCACAGTGCCGTAAAGGCTCGACAACTCTCAAGAAAAGGGATTCAATTTGGCCCGGACAGATTCGTGTTGTGTTCCGCATCAGCGGATCTGGTGGCTCATCCTCTATGCCGCCTTTAGGCCGTTTGGGGGGTGAGGAGCATAGGATTTTTAGAAGAGGGGCCACAATATTAGAGAGGGTTGGGGATTTTGTTGGAGATAGGGTGAGAGAATGAGCTATTCTTCTTTGTAATGCAGATACCCACAACTCTCTCTTTTGCCATTTTTGGGGGGCGAGGGGGTGCCACATCTTCTTGGTGTGACCCCTTTTTGTATAGGGATGTTTTGAGAGCACACAGCTTATACGTGTAAATCCCTCCATTTCATGTAATATATACAGTGGTACTACAAGGCATATTGTATCATAACATGTCGCTCCCTTTCTTGTTGTGTGCTCATACCAGTTCTTGACACCTTGTCATATTTTTATTTGAGAAACAAATGTCTCTTAGTGGTTGCAAAATCCTTCTTTTTACTAATCATTGTTTACAGTCTATTTCTGTTCGGACTCATGTTTTGATAGGTTATTTCCTTTTGGTGGTTCTATTTGGGTCATGGGAACTCCTTCGGTTTCGTAACTAATGGTATTCAATCAAACATGGTTTGCAGGTCCACACAGAGTATCGGAATGTTGTCTTACACATACTTGAAGAATACTGGAAAAGAGGATATTGTGGTTCCTATGGTACATTCTCAGCATTTTCTACAAATCAAAGAGAGTAGTTCTGTTTTGTTCTTTCATTTTTCTCTCGGAGTGGTCTGTGATATTTTAGTATTTGAATTTGGGTCACTCTTTGTCCTTGTGATGTTTCTTGAAATTTTTGTTTAGATATTTTTGTTGGTATTGTTGATTTTAGTGTTTTTTGATTTTTGGTTTTTCATTGTGTTTATGTGGGTGTTTGGAATGCGTCATCTTGTCTGGGGACATAAGTAATGTCATACTCCATCAACAGGAGGGCCCATTTTCCCAGTCGACCTGAGAGGATAGACTGTCGGAGGAGAAATTTGAGGGGGTCGTGCCTAGATATGAGCTCGACCCGATGGGACAGGAGGTAGTACCGTAACTTCTTGATGGCGAAGAGCAATGCCAGGCAGACTTTCTCCATGGGAGAATAACGATACTCAGCACCGATCAATTTTCGGCTGAGGTAGTAGAGCAGCTGCTCTTTGCGTTCCTCATTGACTTGTGCCAACAGAGCCCCTAATGAGGCGTCCATGGTAGCGATGTGGAGTATGAGGGGTTTACCCTTGACTGGTGTGCCCAAAACTGGAAGAGTGAGGAGGTACTCCTTGATTTGCTCGAAAGTCACCTGGCACTCTGAGTCCCATATGAATGGGGCATCTTTCTTCATGAGTTTACTGAAAGGCGTACATTGACTGGAGAGGTTGGAGATGAACCTCCGAATGTAGGTCAACCGGCCTTGGAATGACCTGAGCTCAGTGAGGTTGCTGGGTGGTGGAAGCTCCCGGATCGCTTTGATCTAGCTGGGGTCCACTTCGATCCCTCAATATCGGATGATGAAACGGAGAAACTTGCCACTGGATACGCCAAAGGCGCATTTCATGGGGTTCATTTTGAGCCCATATTGTTGGAGATGCTCGAAGACCTAGCGTAGATCGCGCAAGTGGTCCTCCTGTCTCTTAGTCTTGACGACGAGGTCGTCAACATAGCATTCGATGATGTTGTGTAGCATTTCGTCGAATATTCTGGTCATGACCCTCTGGTCTGTAGCACCGACGTTCTTCAAATCAAAGGGCATGCACTTGTAGTTAAAGATCCCTTTGGGGGGCCTGAAGGCAGTGTGACTTTTATCTTTGAGGGACATCCGGATCTGGTTATAACTGAACAACCCATCCATGAAAGACAGAGCTTCATGACTGGTGGTCATATCGACCATTATTTCTGTGATCGGGACTAGGAAGTCATCCTTCGGACAAGCTTTGTTGAGGTCCCAGAAGTCGACGTAGATGCGGACTTGACCACTTTTCTTCTTGACCGGGACAATGTTGGCGAGCTAGATCAGGTAGATGTACGGCTCGATGAAGTCGTCCTCTGCCATTTTATTGACTTCGACCGAGACCTAGAGTTCCAGCTCGTGGCGCATGCGCCGCTATGGCTATTTGACTAGAGTAGCCGAGGGAGATATGGCTAGTTCATGCTCCACTATGGAGGGGTCTAGCCTTGGCATCTCCTTGTACATCTAGGCGAAGCAGTTTTTGTATTCAAGTAGGAGTTGCTTGTAGTCCTGCCTTTCTGCTTCGATGAGAAGAGCGCTAACAAACGTTGGCCGGAGGACTTCATCTTTGCATAAGTTAATTTCCACGAGTTCATCAACGGTTGCCTAGCCACCGTCCTCCAGCTCTGAACACCACAAGGAAGACAGGTTATTCCATCTCTAATACGTCAGAAACTGAATTTTCGACGGATTTCAGACGTATTTGTGACGGAAGATGGATGTCGGAATGCTGACACCGCAAATTTTCGATGTAATATAATCACGTCGCCAATTCGTTAGAAATTATCGATGAAAATATACTGTCAAAATTTTAGTGGGTATTTATGTCAGTAATTAATACTACAGAAATTAATTAATATTTATGATGGAACCTAATTTAGTTGAAAATTCATGCAACATCCTGTTCCTAATTACTGCATCGACCTGTCTCTTGAGTGCTTAGACCTTGCTAGTTGGAACTTTATTCTTCTGCCTTGACCTGCCTCTTAAGTGCACCGACCTCCTTATAAATGTAGCACTTGAGCGTCTTGATGCATCGGCCTGTTGGACATTAGTGGCTTTTATGCATCGACTTGATAGACATAAACACTTCAGCTGCATCGACCTTATAGGCATAACCTCTTCAGCTGCATCGACCTTATAGACATAACATCTACAGCTGCATCGACCATATAGACATAACATCTTCAGCTACATTGACCTTATAGGCATACCATCTTCAGCAGCACCGACCTGACTACTTTAACTGTAGCTGCTACATCGACCTTCTTTATGTGAGATGCCAAAATAGCATCGACCTATTTTGGCTCCAGATCCACTATGCTTTGACCTGTTGGTCTTGTAGAACTGAGGTGCATCGGTGCATCAACATTGATGCATTGAGGCATTTAATATAAATCCTTTTTGAACAGAATGCTTCATGTATGCATCGACTTGACTATCATAAAAAACCAATGATGCATCGAGTCCACTAGCTATCGTTCTGACCTGATGAACATGAGACATTTTAGATGCATCGACCTTACTAGACGTAAGTCCCATTCTGCATCGACCTGATAGGCATAAAACCACTGCTGCATTGACCTGTCTACTTTTCTTCCAATGGTGACCTGGCTTCTTTCCTGATCAATTGTTCACTATTCAGTGGCCCTTTTAGACCTGCTCTTTTTAGCATCCAGACACAGACTACTACACATAATGCAATCATAATAGAAGCAATGGTAGCAAGCAGTTGCATTAGGTTGATTAACATCAAAAGTAATGTACTAATGCAACATCAACACATATGACATCATCATATAGACTCAAGATGAGTCATAGTGTTTGGCATCATCCAAACTATAAGGGCACAACATTCTACCCCTTTTTGATGATGGCAATATTATGCCTGTCAAACTATGAGTCATCAATCATAAATCATAACATCTTGCAATGGCAGCTTGCAATGACTCATATCAAACTATTCTCCCCCTTTGAAATCATCAAAAAAATAGTTTGATATTCTCGATAAAGATATAAACTGAGTCATGAAATGTGCATATTATTCTCCCCCTTGATAGCAATGGATACTGATGACGCAATCTCCCCCTTTTTACAAATCTGAAGAATTGGAATTGAATGAAAGACAGGGGTATGACCATGAATAGTTAATAGGAAGTATCATGCAGATCTTGCAGACAAATCTCCCCCAAGAAAAATGAAACAATCTCCCCCTTTGACAGAGTAGAGGGATTGGAATGGAAGTCAATCAGCAAAAACACAGGGTTGATTATGCAGAATCGCAGGTCATGTGAGATAATCTCGGGATGTATTGAACAATAATGAGTAGAATTTAATATTGAATGGCATATGCAGTGAAGTTGGAAGAGATGATATGAGTAGATCAAATTCAAGAGTTTCAGTAGGAATGAAAACTGAACACAAATTTTTTGCCTGAAGGTCTAAATGATTAAGAAATTCAAGAAGATTTTCAATGAGATATCAATTTCATAAATCTAGAAATGAAGATATTTCAGAGTCTTCAATTATAAGGGCTCATTAATGAATCCTAATTGAACAGCATGGTTTAAATAAGATGTATTCAAAGTTTGTCAATAAAATTATTGTGTGTGTGTGCACCTCTGTGCAATAGAGAGAGAGAGAGAGAGAGAGAGAGAGAGAGGGAGAGAGAGAGAGAGAGAGAGAGAGAGAGATGAAGCCCGAAGAGGAGGACAAAAGGTGAAGACAGTTGTGGGACAGACGGAGGAGGGGGAATAAAGGCGAGGAAGAGAAAGGGGGGGGAGACTGGGAGAGAGAGTGAGAGGACGCTGCAAAATGGAGGAAGAGAGGAGGGAAGACAGACTATGAGAGGAAGGGGGAGGGTAGAGAGACCGAAAGGGGGACCGCAGCCCTGGGCCACAACGAGAGTGTGAGACAAAGAGGGGACAATGGCCGCTCCGGCAGTGGACAATCATGCAGCACGGGAAAACCATAACAGAGCTCGATCAGTTAGAGACGGAAGGGGGTGAATGGCATCAAGGAGGGCATTACCCCTTTAATTACTAAATCCGATTCGCCGAATCCAGTCTGTCGCAGGCCGATCATGGGCAGTCTCTCATGGGCCGATTTCATGGAGACCAAGACTAAGGTCGCATTTGGTAATGGTGCTCGGGTGGCTTCCAATCATTGGAAGCACCCGACAACTTTTAAGCCGAACCAAACGCACCCTTCCTCCTTGACTTCCGCACGTGAATGGCTTCTTTCCCCTGAAGAGAAATAGACACATGGGCGAGACATACCCAGAATCCCAAAAAGCCCAAGGAACCCAACTTTTCGTAGGGCTAAGGTGCTTATGGCAGCATCATTTACCAAACTAGCCCCCTCAGCCTTCTTCCTCCTCTCATAACATGTGGAGCAACACCGTTTGCTATTGTGGCCAGGATCGACGGCAAGAACTGGGATTGTCATCGTGTCGGGATTGATGCCGTCAATGCCGGGAACCAACTTCTTCCTCGACGCGTCGTGTGATGCTCTTTGCGTTGAAGAGAGGAGAACAGTCCGGCAAGCCGTCGCAGAGACCCAAGTTCTTCCCCGACGCGTCGTGTGATGCTCTTTGCGTTGAAGAGAGGAGCACAGTCCGGCAAGCCGTCGTCGGCGCACCCGCAGAGGCCAAAACACCCCACATCGGAGACGACAACAATTGGGGAGGAACAGGGGGCAACAAAGGGGGAGATCTTGGTAAGGTCACTAGTGGTGTGGATTGGGCATCACAATCCCTGCAGAGGTCGGAAGGAGGGAGAAGTGGCGGTGCTTTCCAAAAGAGGCCGGTGGACACATGCATCACAAGCGACGCAGAGGCTGGCCTCATTGTCACAGCAGTTCCCATTGCTACCGCTGCCGATCCACACCAGAAGAGAACAAGCAGAGGAGGATGAAAGCAATGTCAATAAAGGGAGGGTATTTTTATAATTGGAAATTCCCGGCCATTTGACGTGTGGTGCCTTGCCAAAGCGTCCATGGGCTGGCCCAACAAAGCTTGAGTCTGTCAAAGGCGGGATTTTCAAAATTTGTAAAGCCGAAGAAGCCCATCCAAACGCGACCTAAGTGGAAGCCTAGGCATTTGGCCCACCATGGTCACTTTTTTAACCCAAAATAAGGCGGTCCAACACCTTGCAGACGCCTTGTTACCTAGGCGATGCCTAAGCGCGTTGATCCAAAAAGGGTAATGCTTAGTGCACATCCTGAGGTATTACACATCCTGATATTGTTTCTTGTTATATCTAAAAAAAATGGCATGGGAGTCACATCCTCTTAACTTGTAGTACAAATCATATTTGATGACAGGCTTCTCATAGTTAACCTGTTGGCCTAAGTAAGAGCAGAAATTAGAGATGCATTGTAAATAGGTAGACAATTCCTCCACGTAGTTCCTCAATGTTATCGGCAAGGAGGAGATGAAACATGGGTGGAGCCTCGCTGTTAATCTTCATGCCCCCAATGACCTTTGTGTCTACGGTTGAGAACATTTATGTGAAATATGAATATCTAGAGGTTTCTCAAGTTTACACTCTCGTTTTACCCAATGGTGAATGCATGGAGACGTTTCAAGAAAAAAAAATACAAAAGCGCACAGAGGTTCATAGAAAATGGATCTTCTGATAAATATTCCCGTGAACGAGTCCACCAAATGATAAGGTCACATATACAAATTACAAAAACAATTTCTTGGGATGGCTTTCTTATAAATACCTTCTCTTCTTGTCCTCTCTATATAAGCCAGCACCACTCCACCTCCTTCCGTCCCGTGAAGTGTTACACCGTGCAAGCAGTAGCATCCCCGCTTCCTCCCTTCCTCCTCCTACCTCCTGCCAGCGTTGTCTATGGCGCGCGTCCGGGTTTTCCCTGCCGTCTTCCTCCTCGTCCTGCTGCTCGTTGCCACCGGTAAGCCTCCCTCCTCGCCGCTCCGTGGCTTGTCTCACGTCTCTCCTCAAGTAGTGGGCTCCGATCCCTCCATCTCTTTTATCCACTCTGTAGTGTAGTCTTGCTTCCATTTACTGCTTCCCCCCCCCCCCTTCTTCTTTTATTCCTAACTAAAATGTGGGTTGCGGGTGTTGGTGGTGGGGACTGCTGGATGGGTGGTGAACAGGGGAGATGATGGGGACGACCAGGGTGGCGGAGGCGAGGAACTGCGAGACGTCGAGCTACAAGTTCAAGGGAGTCTGCCTCAGCAACCGCAACTGCGCCAGCGTCTGCAACACCGAGGGCTTCCCGAATGGAGACTGCCAGGGCTTCCGCCGCCGCTGCATCTGCAGCAGGCCCTGCTGAAATCTATACAGCCGGGCGGGGTGCACCAGGGATGGTGGCCCTGCAGCAGCTGCGTGGCCTCCCCTCCTCATATTTGTCTCTCCCTCTCTAAGATATATTTGTGGTACGTCAGCATGAAATAAGTGTGTTTTGTCACATCTTGCTCCTCCATGTATGTGGTCATCAGGCGATGACGGCCAACTGTGAGCTATCCGTTGGTTCCGCTATGTAATGTTGTTCTTTTTGATTAAGCAAGTGTTCTTTCCTTTCTATTATTTTATTATCTTTAAATTAGATGATAAAAAAAGAGTGATAAAAAGCATGTGATCCACGTACGAAAGATGTCGTCAAATCGCAGTTGGTCCGGACAGATCTCATATGACTCGATCCAGTGTAATAATGCGAATGAGTAGACACATGTCTGGGTCCATCGTGAATGCCCCAGAGGCCTACTTGAAATGCCAAGGTAATGGGTCTCACGACCCGTTATTCTTGGAACCCAGTTTAGTTTATAGTAAATCGGGTCATGAAAGCTATAGATTTATGGAGAAGCACTCTGTCACTGACGTATAGGCTTAGAGAAATGATAGGGAGAATCACATTCCGGGTCATTATCAATCAAGATTGCCTCTCCAATTAATTACCATCATCTGCCATTTGTGTCTTTTAATTAATTAAAATACATGGATGACGAGGTTTCCTCAATATCAGGAAAGGCTCGGTGATTAGTTGAGGAAAGGCTTAAAATTTCTAAATTCATGAATTAAATTTTATTTTGATACCAGTAAGGATCCGTTAACGAATGGGCCTTACAAAACACATTGAAATAAAGCATCATTTTCTTTGGGATGAGGTAAGGAAAAAGAATTTTGAATTCTAATTCATTGTAACTGAGAAGCAAATTGCAGATATCTTTACTAAACCTCTGAGCAATGAAAGGTTTTCTATCTTAAGGAGAGAATTGGGCCTTTGTAGACCCCCCACCTAATTGAAATTGCATTGTTTTGATCATCTAAGTCCAAGGGGTCACTAGTTGTTGTTGTTAGGGGGAGTTCATTTACATGTCTAATTGTGTGCATTGTTCATATATTGTAGATTGCTTTGTCCATCTGCGTGACCTTCTAGTATATGAAATGGCGGTGTGTGGAAGGACAGGAACACCCTGTCTGAAAGCACCCATTATGCATGAGGAGATCCTCCGTCAAGTACCAAGGGTATTCGCACATTGCATTGTAGTGTCCATGGGTTGAGGGGGAGTGTGTGTGCTCTTCATTGCTTGAATCGTCCACTCCTGGTTGCACAACTTCAAAGGGAGATTCCTTTCTAAGATTGCTTATTATTGACTGATATCTCTGAATGACATCTCCTGCCTTCTTTTATCATGGTTGTTTAAATGAATTGGGGCTTAATGTCAACAACTTCCTGAAGACTAAAAACTAGCAAGTTCGAGTGACCACAGCCAAGTCCGAGAGTCGACCCTGACATCAAGCTCAAATATTTAAGCTTCACAAGGTCAAGCCTGACATCTACATGGTCAAGCCTGACATCAAGCTCGGATATTCGAGCTTCACACGGTCAAGCCTGACGTCTACGAGGTCGAGCCTGACGTCAAGCTCGGATATTCAAGCTTCACAAGGTCGAGCCTAACATCTACAAGGTCGAGCTTGACGTCAAGCTCGGATATTCAAAGCTTTACAAGGTCGAGCCTGACATCTTCAAGGTCAAGCATGGTGTCACCAATCTCGGACACTCAAGATTTACAAGGTGGAGCCTAATGTCACCAAGCTCGGACAAGCTTAGACCAAGCTCAAGCTCGGACAAGCTCAGATTTCATAAAATAGAGTCAAGCCTGACTAAGCTCAGACTTCATGAAGACCAGCTGAAGAAGTGTCAGTAGATGTTGAAAGATATATGCCGTGCGAAGCCTGCAAAGAGGAATATTGACAAGCCAGCTAGGTCCGAGAGTCGACCGCTGAAAGTTGACCCTGTGGCAACTAAAGCTTAGACTCCAGTGGCAATCATGCTCAAAAGTTGACTGTTGAAAGTCGACCTTGTGGCAACTAAAGCTCAGACTCCTGTGGCAATCATGCTCGGAAGTCGATGCCTATGGAAACCAAGATCAAAATCAACCCTATGGGAATCATGCTCGGGAGTCGATCAATCATGCTCGGGAATCAACTTCACAATCTCCTCCAGCAAGTTGAGGTCTGGAAAAGGTCTCTAGGATAACTATCCTTATCATCATTGGCTTACTATATCAATCCTTTTGGTCAATGGAAATGTTAGTTAGCAAATGTGGGAAAGGTCACCTTTCATGGTAACCACCTTTTTGCATCTACCCAATCAGATTGTTACTGCAAAATGCACCTGGGGGAGAGGATTGTACCTCCTTATCTTAAGCCAAAAAGGAGACAACCTGGAAGCACACAAGGATCAAGTAGCATCATTATTCAGGCCGACCAGTCTTCGACTGAGGTAGTAGAGCGCTTGCTCTTTTCCTTCTTCATTGCTTTGGGCCAGCATTGCCCCCAGAGAATATTCAGTGGCAGCTATGTACAGGATCAGTGGTCGCCCTTTAACAGGTGCCCTCAAGACTGGCGGGGTCTTCAAGTATTCTTTCAGCTGGTCAAGAGCCCTTTGACATTCTTCGCTCCACTGGAACGGGGTATCTTTCATCATCAATTTATGGAACGGCTGGCACCATCCAGACAAGTTGGAGATGAACCTACGGACGTAGGATAGTCGGCCCTGTAATGACCGTAATTCTGTCAGGCTCCTAGGAGGAGGTAGCTCCTGAATAGCTTTAATTTTTGCGGGGTCTATCTCAATCCCCTGGTATCTGACGATGATGCCCAGGAATTTTTCACTGGAGACGCCAAAGGCACACTTCATCAGGTTCATTTTCAGCTCATGTAGCCGTAGCCTTTCAAATATAATTCTGAGGTCAGCCAGATGGTCCTTCCTCTTCCTTGTCTTGACGACCAAGTCGTCGATATAGCATTCGACTTTGCTGTAGAGCAACTCGTCGAATATTTTTGTCATTGCCCTTTGATAGGTGGCGCCAGCATTCTTGAGGCTGAAAGGCATCCATTTGTAATGGAAAATCCCTTTAGGTGATCGAAAAGCTATGTGGATTCTGTCATGCTCAGCTATCCAGATCTGATTGTAGCTAGATGATCTGTCCATGAACGACAAGACCTCATGGCCGATAGTGGCGTCGATCATTACTTCGGTGATTGGCACCAAAAAATCATCCTTTGGACAGGCTTTATTCAAGTCCCAAAAAATCCAGGCAAATCTAGATCTGGCCGTTTTTCTTTCTAACAGGCACAATGTTGGCCAGCCATGTAGTGTATTGATTTTCTGCCACGAAGTCAACATCTATCAGCTTGTCGACCTCTTTGTAGATTTGACTTATCAATTCGGGCCTCATTCACCAGGGTGATTGCTTCACCAACTCGGCTTTAGGGTCATTGGCCAGGAAATGTTGGGCAACTACAGGGCTAAGGCCTGGCATCTCCCTTTAATTCCAAGAAAAATAGTCTCAAAATTCCTGGAGCAGCTCCACATACTCCCCCTCTCTTCGAGTGACAAGAGGGCACTGAGGAAGGTCGGCCTGGGGTCATCCTTTGTGTCGAGGTTTATTTCGACCAATTCGTCGATAGTGGCTTGGCCGCCATCTTCTATTTCCAGAGGAGCCGACTGTAGGTCTACAAAGCCTTCATCATCTTCTTCAACTTCAAGGGCCTCATAGGTGTATTCTTGCCTTATATCGCCTAATAGCGGGACTTCAGCTTTGCCTTGTTCCGAGCCAGTTGGCTGCTGGTCGGGTTGGATGAGTAGCTATGGTGCTGACCGCACATGCCCTGTGCAGCTTGGATGCCAACTTATGGGTGGAGCGTCCTCAAGGATGGGATGACTTTCTTCAAAATTTGCCTCTTGCGAGTTGTTGCTGGAGTTTGTGGTTGCCTTCGTGGAGATGGACTCCCAACATTTGCATGGAGTGACAGCTCCATGATCGTCAGGCGCTTGTGGCCGAGATGGGCCCAGGCCCTTTAACTCAGCAATGGCTTCGCTATTTCATAGTCTCCTATGTATTCGTCATAAATTGCCCCCCGGGGGACTTTACTCGTTATAGTGTAGGAGGAAATCATATCAATTTCTTTTGGACTGGGGCTCAGGCGGCGGCGGGCAGCGGTCGCGTGGGCCAGTCGAGCGCCGCTGCGGATTGCGGCAGCCCGGCGGCAATTGCGATCGCCGCCAGCAGACCGACCTGCAGCGTCCGGCTGCGGTTGTTGCCGTCCAGCGTGATGGCGAAGGACGGCGCGGCGAGGCCTGTGCTGCGGAGCTTTTCGGGCGTGGCGTCGAAGAAACGCCGGTATTTCAGCGCGACGAGCGAGGCGAGTTCGTTGTTCACCAGCGCCGTGTCGGCGTCCGACGTCACCGGAATTTCGAAGGTCCAGACGGATTTGAAATCGCCGCCCGCGAGATCGCGCCGCGTGCGCACGAGCCGTTCCCGGATGCCGGCGCCTTTTTCCGGCGACTCGACGTTGACGGACCTGATCTCGAAATTTTCGAGATCGAAGACTTCCTCGCTCCGGATCGCGTCCGGCGACTGCAGGAGCGAGGTGACGAGCGCCGTCGGCACCGGAAGGACCGTGACGCCGTCGGCGGCGAGCATGTAGCTGGCGCTGCCGTCGTCGGTCCGCCGGCCGATTTTCACGGTCACGTCGCGACCGGCGGCGGTCACGGTGAGCGTGCAGACCGGTTTGTCCAAGCCGTAGTCCTTGTCGGTGGAGCCGCCCTGCCGGCGCGCGTCTTCGAGCGAAAAACTGTTGGCGCGCGAAATGAAGCGCAGCTCGTCGAGCATCTTGCGGACGGACCACGCGTTCGCCGGCCAGCGGTAGGGTTTGTCGAGCGACCAGCGCGACGCGTCGCGCACGAGCGCGTAGGAAGTCGAAGCCTCGCCGGTGGCGACGACGATGCGGTCCGGATCGGTCGGGAAGACGAGCTCGGCGCGCGGCGGCGCGACGTTGCGACTGCGCGCGTTGTTCCAGATCAGACCGAATACCGCGAGGTTGGCGACCAGCAGGAAAAGCGTGAAACGAAAGCGCATGAACGCGCGTCATGGAGACGATGCGCGGTCCGAAGGCAAGGCCGCTCCGGAGGCCGTTCTCCCGGGGCGAAATCGCCGCTTGCGCCGCTCCGGTCGGGCGGTAGCAACGCCGCCGACTTCCCGTTCCTTCCCGCGTTCCCGACGCGACGACGGCGCCGCCGAAAGCCGGAGCGCCGCCCCGCCGCCGGGAGCCGAACCTCTTTTTTCTCCGGATACTTTTCCGATGGATATCGCCCTTCTTACCGGCGCGAACGCCGAACCCGCGCTCGCGATCGCACGCCGGCTCGTCGGCCTCGGCTTCCGCGTCTTCGGCCTCGCCAACAAATTTCCCGCCGACGCCTTCGCCCACCGCGACTTCGTGCGCGTCGCCGTGAATCCGGCCGATCCGGCCGCCGTGCGCGCCGAGGTCGCCGCCATCGTCGCCCGCGAGGGCGCGCCGAGTCTCGTCGTCCTCGCCGGACACCATCCGGTCGAGGAATCGTTCGAGGCCGCGCACGCGGAGGACGTCGCGCTCGCGCTCGCCGCCGGCATCGTCGCGCCGGTCGCCGCCGTCCGCGAAGTCGTTCCGGGGCTCGTGCGCCGGCGCGGACTCGTCGTCGCCATCACGCGTCCGGTCGCCGGACCGGGCGCGGCGCTCGGGGGCGCGGTCGAGGCGGGCATCGCGGCGTTCTGCGACGGCCTCTTCGGCGAACTGCGCGACACCGGCGTGCGTGTCTGTCATTTCCGGATACAGGAGAACGCCGGCCCGGCCGATCCCGCCGTCCTTCTCAGCTTTTACCTCACTTCGTCTTAGATCTACATGAGAGGGCTTTGCCTTATGATTGAGAACCTGGCGGTTCTTCTTCATTTTGATCTTGGGTCTTGATTGAAGCGTGTTTGTCATGTCTTTTGTCCCATGAGTGTTTGCCCCGCGTATTTTTTATGTCCCTCTGTGTCGTCCCACACGTGTCTTTTGTCCCCTGTGGTTGTCATCCCACGTGTCTGCTGTCCCACCATGGTCTTGTCCCACCGTGTGTGTTGTCCTACCGCCTGTGTGCTGTCTTGTCCCACTGTGTTTTCAGTCCCGCGCATGCGTGTTGTTTGTCCTTGTGATATTCTATCTATGATTTATTGTGATGTTTGTTATATTGTTTTGTCCCTCCTCGTTATGTTATGTTTAGTTCATTTTCACTATATTTTGTTCATCTTCTTTGTTATGTTATGTTCGTGCATGTTGTGTTTGTGTCTTATTGAAAACCCATAAAAATTTGAAAATTAAAAAAAGATAAAAAATGTCATTTCACTTGGTAGGTAAGTCAGGTATGGCTTTCAATCTCTTCTCATTGTTGCATTACTATATAGTATCTACGTTATTATAGCCTCTCAAGGACCGACTAGTTGTCTGTGTGGTCTAGGATCAGATGTTTCCCTTTAACAAAAATGATGATGATCTAGGAGCATACGATTAATCGTTGGATAGGCCTTCAGGTTGAGTCAGGTGGGGGACGATGGACTCTGTCTCGCACGCCGTGGTTACAAAAGACTCTTGACCCTATTTTACTGGGTCTAACAATATTATCCTTAAGTACTTTCTATTTTATGCTTTCTTTACATTTATTTTGATGATTTTTTTATTTTAGCCCAGCATGCATCACGTCATTTTGAGCACTCATGCCTCGTAATTCTCTCAAGGTCTCTCCTCAGTAATGGCTAATTGCTCCTCAAAGTCTCTTGTATAAGAGATTCTCATTCCACTCTAAATTTGAACATCTTCTCTGATCTGTCCGCTTGATCTGGTTGCCCAGCGTGATTCCTGTCAAGATTTTATCTTAATTTCAATTCCTTTTCTAGCTTTTCAACTGTGTTCTTTTCAATCCCCTCATTGGCTCTGGATTGTCTCCCCTAATGAGGTTGGTCGTGTTTCCTTTCCTCCCTTAGTTAGTTAGTTCTCTAGGCATGTCTTATGTGTGTCAATCATTCCTTGTGGTTAGTTCGACATTTTTGAGAGAATTCTTGTTGCTTGTTGGTTATGATAGGGTCTTTTGCCTTGATGCCCACTTTTCAGTTCACTCCGCTTCATCTCTGCTTCATCTCCATTTTACGTCGCTATTGCTTTCACTCCATCTCCTTTCCATTTCGCCTTCATGCCGCTTTTGCTCACTCCCTTGCAAAGTGGACATCAAAGAGGGGCATCTGTTGACACCCGTTTTCAGCCTACAAGTTGAGTTATTTCTCTTACCCATCTTGGTGATGTCCCGAATTATGCATTATTCTGGACCATTCCTTGAGCAGATTTCGAGCTCATTTCCTGATCATTTTTCAAGCCCTTTGAGCTTTGGAGGCTATTCACCTTGATTACCCCACTTTCGGATCCATTGCGCAATGTTCGGATGGCTGAATGGTCGTCCGGTGCAAAACCTGTTAGCCCTTCGATAGCGGTCAATTGTTGATCGTGACCAGCAGGTCACGATCCATAGTTGACCGCATTTTGCCATGTGGAGATTCTTCTACTGTCTTAGAATTTAAATTGTATACTCTATAGGCTCTAGATGTTTCTGAGTCGGGATCACTTTTCGGTTCAAATTTATCAAGATCTCTTTCAGCATTAACATGCATAAAACACCTACAACCGAAGACCTTGAAATAAGCTAGAGAAGGTTTCTTGCCCTTAAGGATTTCATAAGGAGTTTTCTGGGTAACTGACCTTACCATGGCTCTGTTGACTACATGGCATGCAGAGTTGACTGCCTCAGCCCAAAATTTCCTTGGTAGGTTACCTTCCACTAGTAAAGTTCGAGCCATCTCCACAAGAGTCATGTTCCTCCTCTCTACTACACAATTTTGCTCTGGTGTCCTTGGAGAAGAGAACCTGTGTGTTATACCATTATTCCTGCAGAAGTCATCAAACTGTGAGTTATCCAACTCAGCACCATGATTAGACAAAATACTCTGAATATATTTGTCATTATTCTATTTTATTCTTAAATAGAACTCCTAAAATTCATTAAAAGCTTCATGTTTGTGTGTGAGGAAGAACACCCATGTAGCAACCCAAATAAATTAAAGGATTAGAAATAATAAATAGATAAAAATAAAATATTTAGTTAAGGCTCAGACCATATATAACCCCACACACACATACGGGCCTTACACTTAAACTAATTGGGCTAGAAGGAAAGGATGCCCCTTGATAGGGCGCCAATTCCTCAAATGGAGCCTCCATGCACGGGCGGCATTTCAAATGCGGAGCAGCATCTGTGAAGCAGGTTGAAGGTGAAGGGCGCCCCCTGACCGGGTGCCAATTCAGGAAATGAAGACCCCTTATCTGGGCGCTATTTCTTGAAATAGTGACTCTTTCAGTGGGCATTATTCTCCAAGGAATGAAGCAGCCAGCGTATACATGGGATAGCAGTGAAGGGTGCCCCTTAAGCAGGCGCCATTTCGTGAAGGGCGCCCCTCTCTTGGGCGCTATTCACCTACAGATGGAGTTGAGGAAACCTCGTTGTAATGTCATGTTCGAACAGGGAAGCTGCGTGGAATCCTTGGAAGAATTGATCTAGGAAGGAAGCATACGTGGGAAGCCTTATCTCCAATAGGATTCTTACATGGGAATATTACTCCCAATCAAACTCTAACCACGAAGGCTCTTATTCCCTATAAATAAGTCCCTCCAGAACCCTTCCGAGGTTACTGCCAATGATGTCAACCTACTTCCTCTGCTCCTGCTCTTTGTCCTGCTTTGGGTTGCTGCTTCTTTTCGTGAAGAGAAGCATGCTTCCTCTTATTGCCGACTGCACGTGGAAGGGAAAAGGCCTCTATTTTCCCTTCTTCTTCCCTGCTTCTTCCATGTTGGGAGAAGACTAGTTGCTGTTGCTATCATATTACTTCTTCAGATCGTGGGTTGCTGACTGCTGAGGAGAGTTCTTCATCCTCTAAGCTGCATCTTTCTCTTCTTCCTGCTACTGTAAAGAGAGGAGCTTTAGGACCTGTTACTATGTTGCAAACAGAGTATCATATCTGCGGTTATCAGTACTAAATTCCTCAATCTCTTCTCTGATTCTATCATCCAGACCTCCAGTAAGGTAGGTGTTCTCAAGTTCTAAGCCAAACCCTGTAATTAATAAGTCTTCTGCATGCATATAGGTCATTAGTTATCAGTAGAAAGACTTGCAGTAGCAGATTTCGTGGTTCCTGCATATACAAAGGGAGTGTAGGACATATTTGAAAAAAAAAATAAGGGAGATCAGGCTGAGTAAAATTTCACAGATTCTTTGATGAGAGTAAGATGACAAGAACGTACTAGGACATGTAGTCATCTCCTCTAAAATTTTGCCTATCTTGGTACCACGGGACACGTTAGATGAGGATGTTGATTTTTCTTTGTCTTGGGCATCCCTTACAATGTTGTCTTGGGATGGAGTCACAAAGAGGAGCTTAACTATCGCACTCCCCTCTTGAGGGACTTCCGAAGGTGGCTCTTTAGTCAGAGAAGATTTACCTGATGGGGAGGGTACATCATGTCCTTCTCCCATTTAGTCGGTGCCAATTGCTCCTAAAAATAAGTCCAACATTGAGCTCAAGTGTGCACAAATTGCCAAGGGGGATGAAGGGAAAACAATAACAAAACAATTCTCATATCCTCATTCTCAGATAAGATAACATATTGCTCATTGTCCTCCTCTGGCCAAGCCTCCTCATAGTCATCGACCTGACCTAAAATATTGCGCTGATTGTCCTTGTATGAGAGTTGGCCCTCTTCTACATCATCCTCCACCCCATTGCCTGAGAAGGTTCCTCAATATAAGGGCAGTTAAATAATATCACTAGTCTACTGTGATAATTGAGAAAAGGGAAGAAGCTTACCTCCATAATTATCCTGAGGCGAAAGAGGAGTCACAAAAGATGATGATGGAAGAGTTGTAGTACGTTGGCATGAAGACCGTGGATCCCCTGCCTTATCAGCTGATTCTGGCTTTCTCTTTCTAGCCTGAGTTGTGCCCCCTTGCATTTGGCTATCACAGGCCCCTAAAGATAATCCTCCTTCCATAGACTGGGAAGTAGTCAGGGTAGAAGGAGTAGCCCTACGATGGGGCCATTGAGGAGCCTGAGAAGTGGAACCAACAACTGTGCATGCAAGGGGAGGCATAAATATATGCATACAAAAATGAGAAAAGTGAAAAAGAAAGGGAAGTATATGAAGGAAATAAAGAGAATAAGTGCTCACTAGAATATGAGGAGGAAATACTAGGCCTCAAGATCAGAGTATGTTCACACAGATGTAATTTCTTAGCAGCAGTCTCCATTAAAGCCCAAATGTCACCAATGGTCCTAGCTTGCTCAATGGAGAATTCATCTGACATAGGCCCCAGCCTATCAAGGGTAGAAGCGAGATGTTTACACCATTCTTCCATTTTGTTAAATCCACCTAGAGGGAGAAGAGTATCCGCTAGAACATCTGTCGAAAGTTCATAATCCCTGAGGAAATTTCCCCCAACAACCATATGTCGCCTCGGAGAGATGAGCACAAGGGCCCAAAGGAGAAGAAGATTTCACCATGATGGAACGGTGTGGTTCCACCATAGGGAGCATTATACACACAAGGCGCTCTTGCATGGTCGAATCATGACAAGCCCTCTAGGTAATGAAATAGTAAAGCACCAATATCTGCGCTCTCGCAGAAAAAGGATATGCATACACACGCGCTTAAACTATAGGGAACCTCAGAACAACACTACCAGCTGCAGGTAAACCATCTAAGGCGGATGACGAAACCTTGGCAACACCAGCCTATAGACTTGTACCTGAAAGTCTAGCCACGATCACAGCACTCGCGGGGGAATACCTTCCGTGGTCACAGAACTCTCGCAGGGACAGTCGTCAATAATAGCCCAATCACAACAATGACAGCTGACACCACCAAGCCTACCCACTGCCTTAGAAGGTGGAAGTCATGGCCTAAAAGGGGACAAATCTACCAAAATCCTAAGAGAAGTCAATTCCAATCAAATAAGCATGTCAAGAGGGCAATGTCTCCACAGGGAAAACCCTCGGCGTAAGCTTGCATGAAGCAAAAAGAATAATGCAAAATGAGCATGTCAAGAGGGCAAAGTCCCCACAGGAAAAACCCTGGCCATAAGCATGCACTACAAAAGGTAAGGGCAACTAAAATTTTCCTAAGCCACAAACCGAACCCCAATAGGCAATAGGGTAGGGGAGGGATGTCCCCCAACCTTTCGACCCACCTCGTAAACTTCCCTCAATTGTTGTCTTCCTTCTCCCTCCAAGGTGTGCCATAATCCCGAGGGGCGGTGAAGGCAAGTTTAGGAAAATGTGCCCTGCGAGGTGCCAAGTGAAAGCAAAATCCAAGCACGTTGGTCCTTTGTTAAGCTGTTTAAGAATGTTTAATGAATTTAAGGTTGTGAACAAGTAAAATCCCTTTAGGAATGCGCACTCTACCATGCCTCTAAAATAAACAAAATAAATTAAAAAAAACATAAAAAACATAAAAAATGTGTGCGTCATTTGTGTGGTTGCATTTCGCCTAGGCATTCTTTTAAATTCCTGTTCACATCTGCTTGCTTGCATGCTACATTTTTATTTATTCATTTCTTTCACCTTAATTGATTAAAGGCTTGCCCCCTTGACCCTTTATCAGAGTCAAAAAAGGACATGTCGTTGCTTATTGAGCAAGGGGCCAAGTCTAACAGATTAATTAACCTATTTGCCAAGTGTGAACGCAGGGGTGAAGAGGAGCAAATCACACAAGTACACAAGTTCAGAAGGACAAACTCAGGTAACAAAACATGCTTTCCATTTCATAATCATAACTATATGCATATGTGTGTACAAAAGTGCAGGAGGTAACGTACAAAGGTGATCTCTCTAGCTCTCTCCACCGCCCACTTCTCTCCTCTCTCCACTCTCTACCTCT
Source organism: Amorphophallus titanum (assembly GCA_024336825.1). Classification (NCBI taxonomy): domain Eukaryota; kingdom Viridiplantae; phylum Streptophyta; class Magnoliopsida; order Alismatales; family Araceae; genus Amorphophallus; species Amorphophallus titanum. The sequence continues at coordinate 1,589,742 of JANBPO010002734.1, forward strand.
CCTCTCTCGTCCCGATCCCTAGCTGGAATCGGTGGTGGTCCCATCGACCCCTGAGTGACAGTTGACCTCAGGGCGTATACTCGCTCTGTCACCTCGTTCCTCCACTGCGTGAAGGAACCCACCAAGTAGATCATGCTCTAATAAGTGCTCAGGCATCCCTCAGCTAGCGCCCACTCTCGGCCCCTCCAGTAGTTATCCACTGCCGCCCTTGCTCGCTCCCCAGCCGCACCCAGGCAAAGTCTCAGCTCGGCTAACTCTACCCTCTGCAGGTCACGCTCCCTCCTCTCCATCCTGAGAAGTAGCTACAACTCTAGTGTCTCTCGAGGTAGCTCCTCTCTCTTGCGAGCCTACTCCTTTGCATGTCATCGTCTCTCCTCCTCTTGCTCCGCGACAACTCATCATATCTCCTCCACGAACTAAGTAACCCGCTGATCGTGGATTGCAAGCTCAGTGCCTGCTAAGGCAGTCCGGGTCAGCACATCCTGTAGCTCCTCCACCTACATTGTCACATCAACTTGTCAAAAGCATATTGAAAGAAAGATGATAATAATTTCCTTGCCTAAGTGATCTTTCTTACTATGCTGCCAGGTCATGCTCAGCTCCCTTAGCTCGTGCCACCTCTCCTGCCAGTTGCTCCTCTAATGAAGCGATCTCGACACTCTGGTCTACCACTCTTGAACTAGAAGCTCCTCCTAAGGTATTTATATCGCGATCCCTCCATTTATTTATTGTTATATCTTCGAGGCCCTCGCGTCTCTGGCGATCACCCTCTATTAGCGTCTTAATTCCACCCTTATGTTTATATTCTTTTAAGTGGATTCCTACAATCTACAACATCGACGAACTTTGACGAGGGATCAAGACTGGGCCTTTCTCTACCGTGTGGAGGCCGAGGCGTTGCAGAGGGGACCTTCCTTGGAGCAAGACATGTGCCTAGGGAGTAGTGAGACTTACTTGGCAGACTACCAGGAGCAGTACGCTGGGCGACTCCGCCTCAGCACCCAAGCAGTGAGTTAATCCCTTAGCTTCCTGAGGATGACATTTTTGTTGAAAAGCATTGCATCTAATGATTTTATGAAATTTGGTATGCAGATGCCGGAAGCTGAGGCCATCCTGATCCTCCAAGATTGGATCATCATCCTCAATCAGACAATCGTGAACTTGAGGCATGAAATTCAAGAGCTGGTAAGTCAAAATTAATTGATTTGAGGCTTTGAAGTTTCCAAAATCTTGACCAACCATTTGCCCCTGATTCACTAACGAGACGAGTTGGCATACATCTGCATGAGGGAAGGGATGAGTGAAGGAGCTGGACCCTCATCTCAGGCGGATAGTAGAGAGGAGCTGGAGGATCGTTTGGTGGGAACCCTCGAACGGGATGAGGAGTGGGAAGCTGAGTTAGCTGAGATGGTGGGTACCAAGCACTCTTAGTTAAGAGCAATTCCTTTCCTCATTTCACTCATCTTTTCCTGACTCATGTTTGCGAATTTCTTGCAGAAGAAGTAGTTGGATGCTTCCCTAGCCTCTCGTAGAGAGTTAGAGGGGCGTGTCAAGGACCTGACATGTCACCTCGGAGTGGTGGAGATAGTGGAGAGGCTGGAGGGTCCCCTCGCTAAGGCGAAGGAGAGGGAGGCTGAGGCGTGAGCCTGGGAGATGGCCATGGCGATACGAGAGCAACGGGCCCTTGATCAGTTGGAGGCCCTACGACGCTACATGCTACGGAGATACCAGAGCAGAGGCACTCCAGGGGAGGGGGCGGCTGGACACACCACTCCCTTAGAGTCACTGCAGATTGGAGGGGATATGGAGATCACCATGGAGGAGCTTCTAGGACTGATGCAGTCTCCCCAGGCAGAGCAGAGGCCAATCCAGCCGACAACCTCAGGTTCGAGAGCTTCACGGCTGGCAGGCTCACGCGAGAGGAGGAGTAGGGATGAGGGTAAGATGAGGAGCCGACAAAGCAGCCTCACACTAATGATGCTCAGTGAGAGAGGGGGAGAGAGAGAGAATAGAGTGGATGTAGTAGTTGACTTTTGTACAATGGGGGTATGCCCCTAGAATCTGATGTAATCAATGGAATGGGATGGACATATTCGACAAATGAGGTTCACTTCTTTAGTGTACTCTTCTTGGCTTGTTTGACGTCGTCTTTTCATTTTCACCTGTTTCAACTACACTTAAAAGGGAAAAAGATTAGTTTAGTTTGTGTTTAGCCCCCTACCCGAGATAGATAGATAGTACCTTTCCTCGATGCAGTGTCAGAGGGCTAAATCTTATTAACAAGATTGGAATGAGAAGTAAACATGGAATGCACATGCAGGCAAGCAGAATGCAAACAGAAAGGAAATATGATCATGCGATGCACAAGCGTATGCAGAAATGCATTTTTAGATTTTTTTGGTTTTGTTTTTTTGCTTATGCAAATCTTATTTTCATTTTTTAATAATCTTTTTGATGATTTCAGGTAGTCTCATTGAAGATCAACAGAAATAAACAGACTGGGCAGTCAGAAGGTTATGGTTTTATTGAGTTTACTGGCCGTGCTGCAGCTGAAAGAGTCCTGCAAACATTTAGTGGACAATTGATGCCTAGTGCTGAACAGACATTCAGACTTAACTGGGCATCCTATGGTGCTGGTGAGAAGCGGGCAGATGATAATGATCATCCAATATTTGTTGGAGATCTGGCTGCTGATGTAACAGATTATATGTTACAAGAGACATTTAGGAGTCACTATCCCTCTGTTAAGGGTGCTAAAGTTGTTACTGATAGAATCACTGGGCGATCAAAAGGTTATGGATTTGTTAGATTTGCTGATGTAAATGAGCAAAATCGTGCATTGACGGAAATGAACGGTGTGTTTTTGTCAACAAGACCAATGAGAGTTGGTCCAGCGACCATGAAAAAGACTAGTGGTGTAGGTAGGTGAAGTTATGATCTTTGCTATTTTTGTTGTTTTCTGGCCATCATTTGTTGAAAAAGGATAGATATAGTTTCATCTATCATCATGGCCGATGTGCTGGAATATATTGTTGCTGTTTATTCACCTGTTGTTTTTGCTTTTTTTTTTTGGAGTTGTTAATGCTTTGCTATGTTAGTGCGGATGCACTGTGTTGACTCCTCTGTTAGCTTTTTCTGGTTATTTTCTTCATTTACATGCTTGAAGATAAGTGGCAGCTTGTTGATCGATTGATCTACGAACTCTTTCCCTTCCAGTCAGTTTCCTTTCTGACATTGGGCAAGTTTAATTTAATTTAGAAACAATATGAAAACTCATAAAACTCATCTTGTCTCGAAGCAGGACGCCAAGAGGCTCTCTCCATATAGGAGCCTGGAAATGACTTCAGCTGAGATGCATATCTCCCTTAGTACGTGCCTCACTTCGGTCAGTGTTCCCTTATTGTCACAATTTTGCCCTTAATTTCTTTTTTGTGGCATTCTTTATGCTACATTTGAGAGTTACATTTTCTAGGACCTTATCTTCAAAGAGATGTCTAGTTTCTCAAATGTTCTTCTACATTCTTTGTGTTTAAAGAGCTATCTGCTTTCTCAAATTTTCTTTCACAAAGTTGTCCATCAAGTTACATTCCATTCATTTCTTTTACATTTGTCCAGTTTTTCCCCCCTTTATAGGGGATGCTAGATTGAGGAATTGGTGATTTAGGTTTCTCTTAGTCAGTACCTTGGTTTTATTTAATAGTTGGATGTGAGTTTGATCAAGATTCGACCATTAGAGTTAAGTTTGATCAAGATCCGACTGTTAGATTTACTCATGACTAAAATTTGACTACTGATTTAAGTTTGATCAAGATATGACCTTTAGATTTTCTTCTGATTTAAAGTTCATCAAGATCTGATCGTTGATTTTTTTGGTAAGTTAGACTATTGGATTTGCTCTCGAGGTAAAGCTTATTAAGATCCTACCATTAAATTTGCTCTTGATCTAAAGCTTATCAAGATCTGACTGTTAGATTTACCCTGAATCAAAATTTGACTATTGGATTTAAGTTTGATTAGCATCCGAGCGTTGGATTTACTTTTAATCTAAAGCTGATCAAGATCTGACTATTGAACTTGCACCTGATCTAAATCTGAATGTTGTATATAAATTTGATCCCAAGAATCCACCCCTCCACATCTGGCCGATCCCAAGGGGAAGAGGAGGAGGTTGTATCCCAAATGAAGTTATAGGGCCCTGATAGGGTCCGTATAGAGGAGTAGGACCTAGAAATTATTCGTGAGGAGCTTCTTCAACAACCTCTTGGACTTCCTGGGGTTGCTCATTCTGAACCTCTTCCAATCCTTGCTATTTAACTCTCTGTTCTTCAATGATTATGTCAGCAATTTCTTTTATAGATTTATCGGCTACTTGTTTCATGATTTCAGCAACCATTTCAACCATAGATTGTGCATCTAGAACAGTTTCTTTCTCCCTTTTTGAATCATTTATGTATTCCTCTATAGAAGCAGTTTCATCAATCAACTGTTCATCTTCAGCTGTCTCTAAGTGAAGCTTTTCTTGAACCTCTTCTATTGGTTGCTTTTCTACTGTCTGTTCGACCTGATCAACTGCTAGTAGTTGTTGAGTCTGCTTTCCAAAACGATCAAATAGCTTATTGATGTTCTGATCTAATTATTGTACTATTTGCTCATCAGTCAAATTCAGCTCATGAACTTCTTGATCCAATCGTAAATCTCTAATCTGCTGTACTACAAGTACTACATCTATGACTACCCCCCTTTGTTGTGCTGCATGAACTCCTTCATCAGCTACTTCTATCTCAGCAACATTGTGTACCTGCTCATTAGATACCTGTCCTTCTATTGGAGGCTGATCCTCCCCTAGACAAGGTATTTCCACATAAGGCTGTCTTGACTGACCCCCACCTTGTGGCTGCAGGGTCTGTTCAGCAATGATTTCTCCTTGTTGTTCAATCATTATCCATTCCCTTTCAGCTGTCACCGAAAAAATTTCTTCTTGAGGGACATGAGAAGGCTGTTTTAAAATAACATCTTGCACACTTGTTGGCTACTGTTCTATCAGTGATTCAACTAGAATCTTACTCTTTTTCCTTGAAGGAATATCCTTTTCTTTCCCTTTTTCTGACTCTCTTTTAGACACTTCAAGGCTTATATCTTGATCCTATGCCATCTTTAATCTTTTCTCCTTCGGTGATGACACTTCAGCCTCCATTGGTGAGGAATCCTCTGGTAACTGTTCCTTCATTGCCTTTCTCTTCCTCTTGCTCTCGGCGGTCGGAGATGACATGATATGATGACAACGGTGGAAGCAAAAAAGGGTGGAGGATGAATCGTAGAAGAACAAATTGAGAAAATGTGGAGAAAGGAAACCTAAGAGGCAGGCTTATGATCTCGGCACGAGAAAGGAGTCATGAATGCAGGAAGAGGTTTTAGCTTGAATGAGGAGGAGATGAAAGACAATGTAAGTAGGGTTGAGTATTATATAGAGATACTGCCATCTTTACCAAATTCAATAATTAATACCTAGACTACCCTTTACTTAAAAGAAAATGTCTTTCTACGCAGTTATGCGATTTCCAGCATATGAGATTATATCTTAAAATATGATTCATCACAAATTATCCCTATGAAGCAAAGTCACTAGAAATGAAACAGTTTAATCAAGGAAATAGCCCAGTCAAAGAAATCATCAATCTTACAGTCATTTTCATTAGCCAATACTGATTGAAAAATCTATTTTTATATTGAACTTAAACCAGTATTAGTTTACTGAAAAGACCCCAGAGTCAATCATATTTTTCATTGATCTTTTACAATATTTGATTGAACATTCCAGTATTACTACCTGATAGTTGTGGAGGCAAAGCAATTCGATAAGCCACCTCATCCACTCTTTCCAACACTTCAAATGGACCAATAAATCATGGTGTAAGCTTGCCCTTACTGTCGAATCTTCTAATACCTCGGCCGGGATATACCTTGAGAAAAATATGGTCTCCCACTTGAAATTCTAGATCTCTCATTCTATTGTCAGCATATGACTTCTGCCCGGACTGTGCTATCTTTAGCCTTTCTCGAATGAGGTGTATCTTCTCAATTGAATCTCTTACCATATCTGGGCCTAGAATTTATTTTTCACCAACTTCGTCCCGGCATATTGGAGATCAAAAACTTGTACCGTAAAGTGCCTCGAAGGGTGCCATTTGGATACTGGTTTGATACCTGTTATTATATGCAAACTCGGCTAGGGGTAAGTGGTCATGCCAGCTTCTGTCGAAGTCTATAATACATGCCCTTAACATATCTTCAACAACTTAGTTTGTCCTTTCGGTCTGTCCATCTATCTGGGGATGGAAAGCAGTGCTGAAGTGGAGTTTTATCCCCAGAGAGTGTTGTAGACTCTTCCAGAAATGACAGGTAAAGCATGGGTCTCGGTCGGATACGATCGACATAGGGACTCCATGCATTCTGACCATCTCTTTGATATACAAAGCAACAAGGATATCAACTGACCATCGGCTCTTGAGGGGCAAGAAATGAGCCGATTTAGTTAGACAATCGATTATTACCCAAATTTCATCATGTCCACCCCTAGACTTGGGGAAGCCCATGATAAAATCCATGTCGATGTCTTCCCACTTCCACTTGGGAATATCTAGTGGATGTAATTTTTCTACAAGTTTCTGATGCTCCACCTTCACTTGTTGGCATGTCAGGCAACGAGATATGAAGTCTGCCACCTCCCTTTTCATATTAGGCCACCAGAAAGTTCTTTTCAAGTCTTGGTACATCTTGGTGGCTCCAGGGTAGATTGTGTGCCTCGATCGATGAGCTTCTTCAAGAACCTTCTTCTTCAACTCGAGTCGGGTACACATGTCCGTTTATGGAATAACAGTCTTCCATCGGGTGCCAGCTTGAAATCAAGCCTCTCGTCTAGCTTGTCCTTTACTTCTACTAGTGTGGGATCTTCTTCTTGTAGCTTCTTAATTTCAGGTAACAAATCCAGATGTAGACTCATATGGGATAGAGTGATACACCCGCTCTGCTTGCCAGTGCTAATATTAAGTTTAAAGAATTCCTCCAACAACTTCCATTCTTGAATCATGTAGTTGGCTAATATTGCTCTCGGCTTCCAACTAAGGGCATCAGCTACGGAGTTACCCTTACCAAGATGGTATTGTATAGTGAAGTCAAAATTCTTGAGATATTTGAGCCAACGCCTTTGCCGCATGTTTAGCTCCTTTTGGGAGAATAAATACTTGAGGCTCTTGTGATCAGAGTATACAATGAATTGTTCTCCGTAGAGATAGTGTCTCCAGATCTTCAAGGCAAATACCACCGCGGCCAACTCTAAGTCATGCACCGGGTAATTCTCTTCGTGCTTCTCCAATTGCCAGGAAGAGTATGCAATGACTCTTCCGTTTTGCATCAATACACACCCAAGACTAATACCAGAAGCATCGATATATACCTCATATTTTCTCCTTCAATTGGTAATGATAAGACTGGAGCAGTGGTCAAGAGATCCTTCAAAGCTTGAAAACTCTTCTCACAGTGTTGGGTGGTGGTGGCCATCATGGGCCTAGGTGGAGGGGCGGATACATGGTTCACTTGGGTTTGAATGGGAAGGGTTAGGTGAGTGACTTTGGGTTGGGAAGGGGTGGTCCTCATGGGGGGAACTAGGTGGGTTAACGGTCTCTTGCCCTCAGGATCGACCGGTTGTGGAGGGATGGAAGTGGGTCGTCCTTGGATTTAGGGAGAGTTGATGGTCATGTTCGGGGTTGGAACCATTGGGAGTGGTGGAATTTAGGTCCCGCGTCTGTTCTTCTCGCCATCGATCCACTGCGATCGTTTTATCGTGTTACTGTCCAGATTGTTGTCTTGCTGAGCAGAGGTCTACTACGAGAATTTTCGTGCTCAAGCCTCAGATCTTCTGAAGCTGAAATTTTCAGGGTAGGTTCCCCACTCCATCCCTGAACTCCACAAAAAAAATCTAGCCCCAAAAGCCTCTGTTTTCAAATTTTGCCATTTTCTTCTTCCCACCCCTGTAATCCTGCCAATTGTGCAGATCTAATTACAGCAAACCACCTCACGACCCCTTAACCCACCTTAGCTCTTTCCACATCCAGTGAAAAGTTTACTGGAGTTTTTGTCCACCACGATCCACTCCTCATAATTTTTTCATGAATTTAGAAATTTTTTAGCCCCCCATAAAAATTCCTGCAAATCCCAATTTCTGTCTGTCCATAGTGTTCCAGACCCGACCCCCTGTCCACTATAAATTCCACCAAAATTCCATACCTCCATAAAAGCCTACATAAAAAATATCCTCATTCTCCTGACTCGTAGATCTACAACTTTTGTGAAGAGCCCAACACCTAGATCTGCCACTGAACCCCCGGTCAACTTGTGTTCAGATCTGGTTCTGTGAACCAGCATCTTGGAAATTCTGCAAAAGCCACCTCTGAGATGTTCTGAAGTGCTGCAATGACTGAAGATCGTAGCTCTTTGAAAGAGCTTTCCAATGCCGCCAGTCTCGTCTCGATCCGACGTCGGCACTGATCGCAGCAGCAGTTTTAGTCGGGTCGCGCGCTGCAAAATAGCAGGTTCTGGTTCGTGGACGGCATCCGACGATCGCCCCCGAGGCGACCGCCTCGCCTTCCGTGAGGCCGACCAGCACGCCTCCGCACCCAGGACCGCCCAACCAGGAGCCACCAACGCAGCAGCAACCTCTCGGCGTTTTCGGCCCGCCAATCAGGACGTGGGCCCCACGAGCGCTAGTACTTGCCACCATCAAAGCGGCCCCGAGTGCTGCCCGTCAACCCGAATGCGATACTCCCGGATCCCGTGTGTAGCCCTTTACCTCCCTGTGTGGAGTGGGCAGAAAGATTCATTACTGTAATTAATATTAATTGTTGTACCGGGAGTACGGGTTCGGCCGGGATCGTCTTGCCCACGCCCGGCGCGTGGAGGTACACTCGACACCCCTTGTAGTCGTAGTTGCTTTCCTAGCATATGCTTTTACTGCCGCTGCATGTGAGTAGTTAGAACCTAGCTCTTTGATATATTTACTTCACCGCTGCGAGAGAGAGCGATACCGTCCCGTGACCCGCCCCGGGCACGAAGTTGTGAGTTGACCACCCTTGACTCGCTGCCGGTTCCTCAACCGTGCAGGTCCGGACGCTTCCCTCGCTAGGGGCGAGTGCGAGCTTGCTAGAGTCCCAGGTTGCATATCCAACTCGGCGTCGAGTCCTCGTCTCGTCCCGCATCAATTTGAAGACCAAGCAAATGATTGGGAGTGGTCTTGAGGACAGGGGTCTTTACATGCTGAACATCAAAGGGAGGACAGCATTTCGGTCCAAGAAGACTAGTGACAATCTTAGTCAAATTCAGCAGCTCAAGTTATGGCATTGTCGTCTGGGACATCTTTCCTTCAAGTCTTTGAAAGTTTTGTTTCCTACATTGTTTAAGTCTATTAAACCAGAGCTATTTCAGTGTCATGTCTGCCAATTGGCAAAGCATTGTAGATCTCCATTTTCAATTTCAATAAAAAAGAACAGTGCTCCCTTTGACTTGGTCTACTCTGATGTTTGGGGTCCTTCACATGTGCGATCTGTGAATGGTTATCGTTATTTCATCACTTTCATTGATGACTTTTCCTTGTGTACTTGGGTGTACCTGTTAAGGTCAAGAGAAGAAGTGTCTCGAGCAGTCCAGATTTTCTCCAATATGGTGCTGACTCAATTTGACAAAAAAATCAAGACCTTTAGGTCCGATAATGCAAAAGAATATTTTACAAAAAGTCTGAATATGTTCATGCAAGATGAAGGAATAGTTCATGAATCCTCTTGCCCGTATACTCCACAACAAACTGGAGTGGCAGAGAGGAAAAATAGGCACCTAATGGAGACTGCTCGGGCCTTCATGTTTCAGCACAACACCCCCAAACAGCATTGGGTAGATGCTGTCCTCACAGCAACATATGTCATTAATCGGATGCCATCCAGAACACTAGGGTTTCGTATTCATGTGACTATCTTACACCCAGATCACCCAATCTTTCCCTTGACTCCTCGGGTATTTGGGTGCTTGTGTTTCATCCATGTCTTGGGTCCTGCCCACTCTAAACTTGACCCCAGAGCTGTTAGGGGAGTTTTTCTTGGTTATTCTCCTACCCAAAAGGGGTATAAGTGTGCTGACCCTGTGACAGGGAAGGTTTATTATCAAAGAGATGTTACCTTTTTTGAGTCACAGTCATACTTCTCCTCGAATCTGCCTGAGGGGGAGATTACCGTGGACCCCTACCTTATTCCTTGTCATAGTTCTGTTGACACTCTGGGTTCCTCATTCTCTCCTGTTCGTGATGTCCAAGATGCCAATGCCGAGGATGGCTTCAAAACTGTTGAAGGAACCAATTCTAAGGAAAAGACAAGGTTTGGAAAAGTCTACTCCAGAAGACCAAGAAAGGAGGCTGAACAGCCCGAGGAAAAGACTCCTACTGATGACCACTCTCATGAGAATGCTGGGCTCTCATCTCCTGTTGTCCCTGATGTCACTTCTGAAACCGAAACTCAAGTGACTCTCACTGACCTTGATCAGCCTATTGCCTGCAGGAAAGGTGTGAGAGAGTGTACCAAGCACCCAATTTCCAACTACTTGTGCTACTCAAAAATTTCTCCATCGTACCAGACCTACCTTTCATCTATTTCTAGCACTACTGTTCCTTCCTCTTTTCCGGAAGCTATGAAGGATCCAAGGTGGGTTAAGGCAATGGAAGAAGAGATGGAGGCCTTAAGGAAGAATGATACTTGGGATTTGGTTGATCTGCCTTCAGGAAAGAAGCTTGTGGGATCAAAATGGGTATATACAATCAAATTTAAGTCTGATGGATCCGTGGAAAGGTACAAGGCAAGGTTAGTTGCCAAAGGGTTTACGCAGACCTATGGCATTGATTACCAAGAAATGTTTGCTCCAGTGGCTAAGTTATCTTCTTTCCGAGTCCTAATGTCTCTTGTTGTCCACCATGACTGGGAATTGCACCAGTTAGATGTTAAGCATGCGTTCCTTAATGGGGAATTGGCCGAAGAAGAGTACATGCGACCCCCCTCCTGGCACAACTACAGGCGGAAAAGTTTGTAAGCTTAAAAGGGCATTATATGGCCTGAAACAATCTCTTAGAGCTTGGTTTGAAAAGCTGAGAAAATCTATGCTACAGATGGGGTTCAAACAAGGAAATGGTGATCGTACTCTATTTGTGAAAAGGAAGGGTGGACACGTTGTTATCCTCCTTTGTATATGTGGATGATATGGTGATCACTGGTGATGATCTTGTTGGCATCAAGCAGCTGAAAGACAGTAGAAAAGATCTTGGTCCTTTGAAATATTTCCTTTGGATTGAAGTTGCTAGATCTCATGGCAGCATTTTTATTTCTTAAAGAAATGATACTCTTGATTTACTGAGAGAGACCGTGAAAATGGGAAGTAGGCCTGTAGCTACCCCACTTGAAATGAATCACAAGCTAAGTAGTCTTGATGGAGAAATCCTCTCAGAGACTGAAAAAGGCAGGTATCAGAAAATAATTGGAAAACTCCTCTACTTGTCCTTGACTAGACTAGATATTACATATGCAACCAATGTGGTCAGCCAATTCATGCATGCCCCCAGAAGTAAGCACATGCAGGCTGTTGACCGGATCTTGAGGTACATCAAAACATCTCCGGGAAGAGGACTGTTATTTAGCCCGGCCGACAGGGACTCAAACCACGTTCGGGCGTTCTCTCGCAGAGTTGTGACGAACGTCAGATATTTTACAGCGTCAGAAGCCCGGCGGAATACCAGACTGGACATGAAACTGTGCATATGGTCGGTCGGGTCCGTGGTGCCATCGTAGAGGGTCAGCGACGACAGCTGAAATTTTGGAGGGATGGGAGCCCCCATAATCTCCCTGGAAAATGGAGCGTGGAAGTTGAGATCGTCATCGATGAGGCTGCGAGTCTTGGCGACGAGTAGAACGTCGTCCAAGTGGCGGACCTTATCTTCGATCTCGTCGATGCGTTGGAGTCGACGGTCCATCTCCAGGTTGGAGTGTAGTGGGCTCCGCACTCTCGGTGCGAGCGAGCTGTGCGGTTGTCGGGTCTGCGCGGTGGAGTCGTGGGAAGTCTCCCGCACTTGGCGGGAATCTGCCACAGCCCCCCCGTTCTGAGGAAGCTCAGAAGGGATGGGCCCTTGACGGGTCTGTTTGTTGAGAAGATCCTGGCAGATCTTCGTCAATGTTTGTATTTGTTGGCCCATCTCCACAAGCTCGTTGGCGGCGACCTCGGGTCACAATCGGGGGGAGGATGAAGCCTCTTGGGATCCCCGGCGAGAGCCAGGGGCTTGGTGGGATCCACGCCCGTGGTTGCTGGCGTTGCGATAGCTTCCACGAGGTGCCATAGCTTTTCGCTCGAAATTTTCACAGACGGCGCCAAAAAGTGTAGAGGCAGAAAACCGGTCTCTAGCTCTCGTACTACACTTTTCTATTTATTTGTCGGGGAGAACCGTCTGGCACTCGTGGAAGCCTACAATCACCAGAAGAGAAAGACGTTAGAAGGAGTCCCGAGCTGTACCCCAGGGGACAACCCTATGATGCTTAAGTCAGCAACAGTTTAAGTGAAGAACAGAGAAGAGTAGGGAAGAGAGAAGAATGGAGGTCACAGTAGGAGATCTGAGAGAAGCGTAGGTCCTCCGGACGTGTGCTCTCCGCCCCCAGTGGTCACTCAGAGAGTGCTCGTTGGGTGATAAGGTCGTACAGGAGGGGTTCTCTCCCAGGGAATGAGCAGTCGTGACCTCTCTAGTAGCAGGGTGTGTAGCTCTCTGGTTTGCTTCTCTGTAGGCATTTTGTGAGATTCACCGTGGGTTGTCTTTGTGTGTGTATGTGCGTCCGTCCCCCTCTCTCTGCCCGTCGAAGTCTCTTTTATAGGGGGTTGTTCTGGAGGGGGGGCGCTCATCTCTTAACAGGGAAGGGCGCCAGTCGTGGAGTAATGTTCCCCGCGATCGTGGGGGAGTTTCCGATCGTGGGGTTGGCGTTCTGAAATCTGCCGGTCGCCTGGCGAGTCTTACGGCGCCCGTAGGGTGTGCTTGCCCTTAGTGGGATAGAGGTCGACGTCATAGAGGATAACGATCGGTCGTCGAAGAGTCATCCGATGGTCATTGGGCCTAGCTCGGGGCCATCCCTGTTGGCGAATCCAAGGACCGTTCGTCTTAGGCCGTTTGTAACAGGTAGCGGGTCGAGACTGTAGTGGCTTGTTGGGCACGTTGTGGACCATGAGTTGAAGTGGACTTGCTGTAGATAGGCCCGATATGGGCTGAGTCAGATTTACCCTCCTCATAAGACATACCCCATACGACGGCTCAAAAAATTTAGAAAATAAAATCAAATTCAATGAATGGTGTTGGGTCCAATTTGACTTTTGGATCAAAAGAGAGCAAGAACAATATTGAAGGAAGGTCGAAGATGAAACGGCGATGAAACGAAAATAGCGACCAGGAGGATGCCACCCTTTTGAATAGTGCCTAAGACACTGCCACTATTTTCCCAGAAATATTGGACTTCCCATAATTAATGTTGAATAATCAGTGACTGTATTCAGAGTCGTTCATTTAAGAGTGCCCGCTAGAAGGGCGCTATTTACCAAGATTTATTTTCGAGCAGAAATTGAAACAATTAAAAATTGGCGCCTGCACATACGGGCGCTGTATCTTTTCATAGGTCGGCTATTGGCCCTCACCGAGGGACCCCTCTTCTTCCTACACGGTAGAGCGCGGGGGCCGGGGGGTGCGGAGGTCGTGCGTGTGGTGTCCGGAGTGAGGGGTTGGATATAGATACAAGAGAGATGCCGAAATCTAGTGTGCTTTGGGCACTCCCTCTTATGGCTGTGTCTTTCTCAAAGTAGCATCGTGCACTCACCTTTTTATAGAAAGTCGAGTGGAGATCGAGTGGCACGGAAGATTTCCTAGTTTGAGGGGAAACATGGCTGGGGTACGGGTGTGCCAGTCAATTTCTCGACAATCATTCGTGGAACCGAAAGTTAACAAGGGGAAGCATCGCCAGGGCGTGGCACGTGGACTCAGGGGGCGAGAGGCACGTGGATGGAAAGGTGGTTCCATGGGTGCGAGTGCACAGGCGACTGTGGGGAGTCATGTACAGGATGTCTTTCCCCACCGACTGTAAGCAATCAGTGTTTATTTACATCAGATTGAATCTGAAGACCTTCGTTCCATGCTGAAGAGGAATTCGTATGTTCCTAAAGTCCTAGGTGGAGAGCAGGGAGCACTTCGCAGCTGTAGGTTCGCCTTATGCTAGGTGATGTTGGTTAGGGTCAGAGGTGCTGGAGATTCATGCTAGGTGACACAAAGGGGGACTGAGGGCCCGAACATGGATGCGAGTGCATTCGTCCAATTGGCAGTATAATTTCTGAGAGTTATATGTCTTTACAGGTAGTCCGTAGTGGCCAAGGTACAACTGGTGCAAGCCACAGGACAATTCTGATACGATAGTCGGTCACCAGGTCAATGCGTGAGAAAGTGAATATATGTGTGTTTTATAGGGGGTTCCTCTCGTGGCGTGGGCCGTGTTTGCTCTGTCGAACGGGGGGCTAATAATTGGATAACTAGAGAGGGCATCGATCTGGTGTCTGGGTGAGGGTCGATCACGACTCAAGTCGAGCGGTTGGACATGGCCTCATGGCTGCGAAGGAGCATGACGTCATGATACGTGCATAGTTGCGGCTGATGGGCATGCAAGGGGAATGCCGACATGAGGGGATGTTTACCCTTGTCATAACGTCTCACCCATGGTGGGGGTCGACTTGTGTGTTATGGCTAGATACCGCGTGAGGGAAGTGCAAACGACATACCCTCGGCGTACTTAGCTGACAAACAAGTCACCCACATACAATTCTCCTTGCTCATTGTCTGAAGCCACTTGAAGCTTGAAGATCTTGGAGCTTGGATTGAAGTGTGCACGTATGTGAATCCCCTACCCCTTGAACTTCTAAGGGAGTTTTATAGGGAATTTGAAAGGTCAGGGAAGGGTTTAGGCGGGCTAGATTGAATGGTTCAAGCTAGCCAGGGTAAACCCATTTGACTAGTGTTCTTTGGTTGCATGGGCTGAGTGGGGGATTGTAAGCAAACCAGCAGAGTTCTGAAGCTGTGATATGATTTGTTTACATCTATTTGCCATTGTAGTAGAGTGAAAAAACTTGGTGTTTCTATCTCCTTCAGTTAGCCAACGAACCCTAGATTTCTGCCTCCAGAAACACTCCTGCTGAAGAAGTCTCTTAGACAAAACTGACTTGGCCTCTTCTAATGTAACTGAATTTGCATCCGAAGGCTGAAGGTCATAGGAGTGTTCAACTTTTATGGCTGCATCTTCAGCTGTAATTAAATTCATGTGAACATTGCCAAATACCTGGTTATTCCAGACCTTTAACATTTTCCTCAGGTACTTAAGTTTGAGATATAGAGTAGTGATTGAAGAGGTGGCCATTGGGCTAGTATCCCAGCAATTTTTGACATCCTCCAGAAACTGACCATGATAAGTCCACATTTTCTGAAAACAAAATCTAGTTTTGAACATGTCATGAGAAAGAGATTTAACTAATAAAGGAGCATGATCAGAGGCTTCCTTAGAAAGATGCTCAACAGAGATGGGAAATAAGGCCATCCAAGTAGCATTGAAAAGAACCTTGTCCAATCGTAACCAAATACCTCGACCTCCTGGTTGATTATTATGCCAAGTGTAAGTTGATCCAATAAATCCAGCATCAATGAGTGCACAGTCAGAGACACAACCCTTGAAATCAGACATTGTAGCCAAATTAGGATTATTACCACCTAGTTTCTCATCAACAGAAAGAATACAATTCAAGTCTCCAGCTACTATCCAAGGCCCCTTGGTCTGAGAGTGAACATTAGAAAGGGAAGCCCATAAAGACTTCCTCTCAAGAACAGTACATTTTGCATAAACAATAGAAATGTGGAATTCTGCCTGGGTAGCACTAGACATGTGAAGAGTGATTTGCTGTGCATCCCTGCTTACCACTAAAAAATCCATAGGATCCTTCCAAAGGACCCAAATATGCACCATATCATCCTCATTGGCTATAGCTTTTGACATACCCAATTTTTTACAGATGCTATCCATATTGCTTGTGTTTATTTTGGGTTCCAACAGAGCAATGCAATCAATGTTATAAGTTCTAATGAGAAATTTCACACGACCAATTGATATGTCATTTCCTATACCTTTGATATTCCAAATAATGTAATTCATTGGGAATGAGTGATTTCAGGAATGTTACCCGTTGATCCACACCTAGTCATGGACCTGGTAATGACTCCTGGACGCTCAGAATGCATATCCCTCATGTTATCAATAGCAACTGAAAAAGCTATTTCATGTCTTCTTGTAAAGACCTCAGCTGACTGCAGATCCACATTGGATATTAACTTGATTTCTTATCCTGCCAAGGAAGGCTTAGAATCCACAACCTCAATCTCAGGGACAGGTGCAATGAAACCCACAGAGGCAGAAATTTGGGCTGAAGGGAGCTCTATAGAAAGAGGATGCAGGGTGTCCTTGTTATCCAATTTAATATTCAGGGGCTGTATATTATCAGGAATTGGACTAATAATATCCAAAGAAGGTTTCTCAGGCCTTGAAACACCAGCTTTTAAAGAAGGAGAGGTGTGGTGCGTAGTAGAGACTGACACCATAGGATTAGCTTTGGGATTGCTCAATTTAACATTTCCAACTGCAGAGTCCCCCAGAGGCAAATGACAATACTGCTTCTCCTGGATAGCCATGCCAGACTCAACTAAATTTGCCAACTCTGCAGCAGGGCGAAGATCCATGGCGTGTTGGCATACATGCCTTCCCGTCTGTCAGGTTTGCTGATAAAAGTCCGATAGGATTATAATATCTAGGTGTTGCCAAAGCAAGATTCTTTATGTTTTGTAGTCTTTGGCTGTGTTGACACCAGCAGTCGATGGGATAGGGTTGGCCTTGTCCACTTTTGTTTATGGTGCAAAATGTACATGTCAGCTAATTTAACTTGCGGCATTTGCAAGTACTGCAGTACCTAAATTATCAAGAGGCTAAGCAAGAATTTAGAAAGCTCATCTGAGAGCTACTTCAGCAACTGGAACATGTGGAGAAGCTCCCATGTCAATCACTTCCCTTCCTCTCATTAGACTCTGTAGCACTCATACGCTCATAGCTATAGCTCTAACTCGATTTTTCCAAATGATTATTTGATCTCACAAGTGACTTTAATTTGCTGTCAAACATTATCTCACGCCTTGACAACGAAAGCATTACAAATATTTGGCATTTTACCTGGGCAAAAAGCAAGCATGTTTAAAATTAAGAAGTAACTGACGTATCTGTCAATTTAGAATCACAAACTAACTTAAGCACAAGTCCATAAATGTCATTCCAAGAAAAGGGATTAGCATTCCATAGTATAATCACCTTCTTAGCATTTTTCAGTCTGCTTTTTCATAGACATGAATATCTTTTTCCAAATATAAATTGCGTGGTGAATCTACATCATGCCCCTGCCTCTCAAAATGCAAAAAACAAGGCCAAAGGAAAATGAGAGATTTAACCTTAGGTTTGGCTTATTCCACTTGAAGACATGAGGACCAGTGAACGCCATAATAATGAGATTCAGGTCTAACCATGTTTGCCAATATATTGCAAAATTGATGAAATTTTTCATTACATGCAGTTTGCTTGTTCTAAAAGTGACCAGGGACATCTGTGTAAAACCATGCTTGCCTTTTGTTTGTGAGATTGAGGAAAGTTTTAGTTGCATACAAATTGCTGTTCTCCAAAGTTACATGGCTGTGAGAGTAACCATGCTTTTCTTGTATCTGCTTCTTACAATTACTTAAGATAATAAAAGTCTACAATTGGGCTTATGAGAATTAGAAATAGGCAAGTAGAACTAGGGAGTGTAGTGTACAAACTACAAGAAGACAAATGTAGATGGATTGTCAAAGCTTTAACAGGATTGATGTGAGGATCTAACAGGGAAAGAGGGCCTTATTTGGATGGACATAAAATATAGATTTGTGGCTAGAAGTTGGATCTTTCAGAGATTGGAAGTGTGATATAATGATCTCGATGACTGATCATTAAGCCTGTTTGTAAACCAGGTGCTAATTTTTCAATTCATCAAGTTTAAGATCTACAGAGATATTTCCATAAAAATCACGCCACTGTACCATCCCCCATGAGGTTTTGGAGGAAGTTTCTTTTTCCCCTCTAATGTACACATCATCTCATTGATGTGTGTTGTGAGCATCGTTTAAAAGGCAGTGACTCAAGGCACTAAGACTTAAGCCTCAAGACGAGACACTAGAAAAATGCCTTGAGGCATGCACTTCGAGCCATTTACTTGAGACTTACGTCTTTTGTTGATTGTGGTATGTTTCAAGGCATTCACCACCCCAAGTACTCGAGGCCTATGCATCAATTGAGAAGGTGCTATAGTGAGATGTTGTATGGTGGACCTCGAGGCTTATGCTTCTTTTATTACCTCCTAAATGCACTGACAGACCTTCTATAAACAATGACAATGCACAGACTTGCAGCAACAAATGCAACAGGCAGGATAGTACCAAGCATATCAAGCACAACACTCAATCAAGCACTAATTTAGGAACGAATGTGGTGACTGGTGACTCAAGAAGTTGCTATCATCAAAAGAGCATCAAAATAACACTCCATCATCAAAGCCCAGGGGGCACAACAATCTCCCCCTTTTTGATGATGGCAACACACATCATCAAAACCCAGGGGGCACAGCATCTTCAAGGAGGCCAGACTGTTGGCCGCCCTCACCCTTAAGAAGGCCATCGTTCTGGCCGCCCAGCTCATTTGGACGGCCAGAACCTTAGCCGCCTCCTGTCAAATGTCAGTCAACCCCACGATCTGCCCACTCCGGGCACGTCTGCTGAAATTGCTCCCACTCTGAGAGGTTCGAGACTCACGTAGCTTGCACGTAATTCATTTTCGAATGATTTTAGAGGGAGATTGCCCCTACATACAAAAAACCTCCGTTCGAAATCATCTCGGGGAGGGTGAGTTGGGACACTTCAGGGGGGAACACTTCGTGAAGGGCGGTGGACATTTTTGGAGAGGGAGAGGTTGCAAGTTCGAGGGAGAGAGGGCGGTGAGCACCAGAGTTACTCTTCCCCGACCTTCCCCTAGCAGCAGTACCCGAAGTTGGAGAGCTCCGTCATGGACGAGCCTTAGTTGCATGGGGCGGCCATCGACATGGCCGCCCACCCTTCCTGAGCGGCCATAATGCTGGCCGCCCTCTGTTGGTCGATGGGCAACCCCGTCCTTCCTCTCCCCTATCTTCCATTTTGTTGATTTCTAGTTTATTCTACTACATTCCATGCATATTAGCTTCCACATATCCTACTTTTTAAAGAAGTTTTCCTAATCCCAAAACATAGGGAAGGTGGATGGTCGAAAGTCTCAGCCATCCCCCTTCCCAACCCCCTTCCTGCTACGATCACCCTCATTTGCATGTTTCATTTTTGCTTTGAGCATTTACTACACTTTCTCAATCTAATGGTGTTTCTATTTGCTGGTTAATTTGCAGGAGCTTCGTCATCGACTCGCAGGGCTCCTTGTTCTTGGTCGACCGAGAGCGAGGATAGAAAAACCCACCATTTCCCGTTCCTAAGGCGTTCACGATCATCCTACGCCTGTGAGGCCCAGGTATAGGTCTCTGGTGATCACATCATTTCCATTTTTCTAACATTTGCACTATAGGCCACAACAGTATAGTTCGGAGGGAGGAAGCCACACACGCCACCAACGCCCGACTTCACCACCTTTCGGTGCCTACACCGTCGACGTACAGTTCCCATGAAGGCCCGAAGGATTGCTCGAGTGAGTCCTCAGTGGGTATGGTGCACTCCGCTACGAAGTCAGCGAGAGCCTGGGCCTTGATCGTGGTCCACGGGCAGAACTTGACGTCGAATTCCCCCAACTCGATGGCCCATTTGATCAGTCTTCCTGAGGCGTCAGGGTTCTGGAGGACTTGTCGTAGCGGTTGGTCGGTGAGGACGACGGCTGGGTGAGCCAGGAAGTATGGTCGCAGCTTGCGAGCAGCCGTAATGAGTGCAAGGGTGAACTTTTCAGTTCGCGAGTACCGAAATTCCAGGCCTTGCAACGCTCGACTGACGTAGTAGATGGGCCTCATGACCCCTGCCTCTTCCCGTGTGAGTACGACGCAGAAAATTACAAAAAATGACAGAAATGCCCTCTAGTGGCAGAAAATTACAGAAACGCCCCTAGTGGTAGGAAATTACAGAAATGCCCCTAGTGGTAGAAAATTACGAAAATGCCCCTAGTGACAGAAAATTGCAAAAATATCCTTGACGAGCAAAAAATTGCGAGAAATGTCCCTAAGGGCTAAAAGAATTGTAAATACACATTCGAAAGAGGGGCATTAACAAACATGTCCTCAGGTGGGTAAATTATGAATACGCCCTCGAAAGAGGGAAAATGGAGAACATATTTCCCAGTGATTGGGAAGATTGCAAATGCTCGTAAGGGCATCCCTGACGTGTCCCGCCTCAGGGCGTGGGGGCCATTCAGGGGTAGACCCATGATGTTAGGGCCGATATTATAGTCAAAAATCTTTGACATTTAATCAAAGGTGTTCGGACTTGTTCGATGCAAAGTAACCCCGACTCCGGTCGGTGAGGAAAGGTCCTGTACATGAACCTTAAATCATCTGATAAATCTCAAAAGCGCAGAATCAATAAAACATGAAAAAAAAAGGGCAAGCATATTTTTCTGCATGTAAACAGGGCCTTAGTTCTTTTTTTTCCTTCAAGAAAATCTCCTCTTTTGCAGTGGGAATGAGTGGGTTATTTATAGGAGGCAGGAGGGGGAGCCATTGGGCTTGGAGGATTATACATGGAGGCCCTTGTTTCCATACTTCAGCCCAATTGTACATGGAGCCTCTAGTTTCCTTTTCTGAAAAATTGTGCATGGAGGAGGATGAGAGTGGGGCACCCTCACCTTACCTAGTCAAATTGTACATGGAGGAGTAAAAATTCTATTTTTTTATTTAATTATGGAGAGGAGAGGAGAGAGGGGCACCCTTGACCCTTGGGTGTTGTGCATGGAAGAGGAGACTTTTCCATTTTCTTCTCTATCGTGCATGGAGAGGGTGAGAGAAATGCCCTCTCTCTTTCCTTTCCTTCTTTCCCTCCTTTTTTCTGAAATGAGAGAAAGAGATGGAGAGAGATAATCAGAGAGAGAATGAGAGATCTTCTCTTTCCTTTCTCAGCCTTGCTTGCTGCACAAGAAGAACAGCCACCTAGGGTTTGCTAGAGAGGTGGTGGCTAGGGTTTGGAGAGAGGGGCGCAGCCCTTCTCTCTTCCCCCTCTACTCTCCTTTTCCACTCTCTCTTCTTCTCTACTCTCGTCTTCCCTCTCTACTCTCCACTCCAAGGAGTGCTACGCTCTCTCTTCTCCTCCTTCAACTTATCTTCTTCTCTCTCTCTCTCTCTCTGGGCATCTTGCAGGTTGGCTACTGCCCTGCTGCTCCTACGGCTGCTGCTGGTGTGCTGCTCCTGCGGCTGCTGTTGGTCTTGTTGCTGCGAAGCAAATGCTTTTCTGGTTCTTTCTGTTTCTCTTCTTCTTATCTCTTCTCTCCCCCTTTTTTGCCGTGCAAGTATGACCTTTACCCCCTCCTCCTCCTTTTTGTCATTGTCATAGCCACGACTCTTTGGTCCAACGAACGAATTTCCTTGTACGGTGGTCAGCCCGCACTCTCCTTTCATCATATATTCTTCTTTTTCCATCTGATTTTTTTGGGTCTAACGCCATTCTATAATTTCAAAATGTAAAAATCTATTAGTTCTTTCCGGGAATAATCGAACACTATAATTTATTGGATTGTTGATATCCATCGTATTGTTTCATATTTTGATACTTACTCATGGAAGTAGCTGATTTATAACTTGAAGATGCAGATCTGACGTTGATTGTGTCCAAGGGCTCGACTCTAGCCCCTTCGACTGATTATCAGAAACATGCTATAAACCATGGGATATGATGAATACTGGCATCACATTGCGTTGGGAGTACTTATTTTTATAAGCGGTGAAATCCACGGGAACTATCATGAAATTATCATACACTTGCTAGTACTTTCTGGTTCATGACTTTCTAGTGCATAGCCTTTATGGTTATGAAGTACATTCTTGTTAATGAAAGCCACTTTACTTTATCGTCTTGCTTGCTCATGCTCCCTGCTCACATTCTTCATATCTCGATAGTTCATATCTAGTTGTTACTTTGATTCCATTCATGTGTTCATGTGTTTTACAGCGTTTTCTATTGTTTTCTCTTCTAGAGGTAAAATGCTAATCATTTAAACATCCCCTTCATGTTGATACAAAGATATCTACTGGGCAAGTGTGCTCATACCTATTTTTCCTAATCTTTTCAGAAAGTTCAAGTGAGACAGACTTGGATTATGCTAGTGATGGGTCCGAGAGCAATTGATGATCGAGTGCAGACATAGAGTTGTCCAAGAGTCAAGTCATGTTCTGTAATTTTTACCTTCTTAAGTCACATTATGTAATTTTCTTTTGTTGAGTCAAGTTGAGTTTATGGCAAAAGAGAGTAAGATATTCATGTACTTTTGATGATTTCAATAAAAGTTGAAATTACGGTCAAATATTATGCACTTCATCTTTATGTGGATGCTCTAACTTATATTGCTAGCTTGAGGCGTATTGCTGACTGTCCACGTTTTCCCTGAGTTGCTTCCGCTATACATATATGGCTCGAGACGTGACAAAAAATCTCCGTATCCTTTTTTTCTATCGTTGTTCGCTACTACTGCTGCTACTATCGCTGCTGCTGTCACCGCTGCTGCTACGTGGCTACTACTACTATCGTTGCTTCGCAAAGGGGGCACGACGGAGGAGAGGGGGCCTCTCCCTGCCCAGGATGGGCCAGCCTCTAATGTTGCACGTGTGGAGGTGGCCACGCCGTTGACGTCGCGGGAGAGCATGGGAGCATTTCTTGCTCGCCATGCTATAGTATCCCTGACATGCGAAATTAACGTCTAGGAGGGTCATCGCGAATTCTTCAACCACATACGGAAGAATGAAAATTCGCTTCATAGGAGGGACCCGAGATCGAGCCCCCCGGGGGGGGGGGGGACTTACCTGGCTCACATTTAATCCTCGAGGGATGTGAGCCCGGGATTTTATGGTGGCGGTACAAAAAGGAGTGGCATGATGCATAGGGTAAGATTTGAACTCGGGTTGCCCAATAATCGCTCAGCTCTCCGTACCACTCCGCTAGATTTCCCGTTACCAAAAAAAGAATGAAAATTCACATCCATGAACCTGACGCTAATTAAAAATGGTGTCTTCCTGAAGAGGTGCAATTCATCAGATTAAAATCCAATTAACATCAGGAATTTGCATCACTTTGAGAAGACACCAATTAAAGAATTAGCATCTGCGTGAAGAGGCGCTAATTTACATAAGTCGACCTGTAGTAAGGCTGAATCGACCTGAGCAAATTAGCGTCACTTCATGAAGGTGCCAAATAAAGAATTGGCATCTGTGTGAAGGGTGTAATGCCCCGAGATCTGATTCCCAATTTTTGGGCATTTTTTTTC